>WHVE01000406.1:0-118016 GCA_015178995.1 Trichophaea hybrida | reverse complement strand
ACCAGATCTGTATACTGGCACTGCCAGAGCCTCCACAACCTTCTACTGGCACTGCTGGATGTTGCAGAATCCTACACAGGCACTTCCAGCGGCTTTCAAAGGCTCCTGGAGGCGCCTGGGGCACCCTCCAATGCTCCAGGAGCCTCCGAAACCTTGCTCTTACTCCAAACTACTCTGACCACTCCAACCACACCTGGATCCTCCAGGAGCCTCCAAGAGCAAGAATTATATTTTGCTGATGCTCCTAACCCAAAATAGCATACCCACCCCAAATTAGTGGTACGATTGCAGCCATTCCAGCCAGATATGATATAGCCCAGCAACTGTTGGGCAAGAATACAAATACAACTACCAAATTGAGACTTGGTTTTTCATATACAAATCCATACTCTCCTTCTTACTGGTCCATTCCACCTTCCATCTCCATCTCCATTTCAATCTCCAGTTAAGTTCCCACTCTGCATTACCAGTCAACAGCCAAATAACATGCAGAGCCAGCTCTCATCCATTCTCGCTGAATCAATCACCTCTCATACACCTGTATGGCCTTCATCCTAGCAGCCAGCTGCAGTTACCATACATTGACTGGCAACTGAGCACTGACCTCTCTTTTTCTATTCCAGTTCAGATCTCCATTCAGCTTCCCAATCATCAATTAACACCTCCCAAGCCTGGCATTGCACCAATTACACTCGCATTGAATCAGATTGGTGCTCTCTACAACCGATTTCAGTGACTAAATCCAGCAACCAACTCCAGCCACTAACTCCAGCAACCAACTCCAGCAACCAACTCCACTGCAGGTGCAGCCTCTCTCCTCTCTTTCCACGTCAAGTCATCCACTCAGCTTCCTGACCATTAGTTAACATCTTGCGAGCCTGGTCATACACCAATTAACCTGTATTTGTCTGGCCCCCCACCACTGCATCCTGCTCTTTCTCCAACCTTACGTGCAGTCTCTCATCAACCCCATCCTCTCCCAGTGCATTTAAATACCATCTCTTCAATATTTCAATGCCCACTTCAGAGTGTGCATATCACAGTTGTAAGAGTGAAAATGACAGAATTGTGAGAATGTCAGAGTTGTCAGAGTGTCAGAGTTGTCAGAGTGTCAGAGTTGTCAGAGTATCAAAGTTGTGATAGTGTGTTAGAGTCGCAACTTGTAAATACATCGTCCTGTCTCCACATGTATTTCACTCACCATATATATACTGTAGATACCAATTGAAATTACAATATCCAGTACCAATTCCATACAAGTTTTACAAGTCAGTGAGAAAGTGCATTTGAGTAAGAATACAAGAAATCATGAGAATTGGAGTGAAAAGAATATATTACCTTCAAAAACTGTTCACTTGGGTATTCATTTACTAGATTTCACAACAAACATCTTAGACCTATGTGTTTGTTACACCTAGCAAAATCGCAGCGGGGTCACGTATGATCACCTGCGATTTCCCTGATTAGATGTCATCGGCTATCACTCATCTCGGAGGCTTGAGCAAATCTTTTCGGATGGCCAGCAAACGAACACCCACACCATCAATCAGCAACAATGGCTAGTTAATGGCCGTGGTCGCTTCTGCTCCAAATCGCCGATAACAAACGGACAGCCAACAAACAGCTGAATGGCATCGGTGAAGAAGCTGACGCTCGCCGATAGCAAACAGACAGCCAGCAAGCAACTGATTGGCGCCAGCCTGAAGCGAGGACCTAAGAATATGTGCCGACTCTGCACAGCCGAAGCTGCTCAATATCGAAAGAGGCCTATTCATCTGAAGGTCATCTGATCGGAAGGATACCACTGGTTCGGAGGCACAAGCCAGCGAGCTTGATGTGGTAAAAGAATATCTATGGTCTGATTATAATCTAATGACGATCAAGACGATAGAGGATCGAGAAATGGGGGACGTGGTAGTTGCGAAGAAATGGGCATTGGTTCGCAGGTAGTTACAGTTCTGGAGCTCTGGAGAAAAGTGTAGATAGAAGTATTTGTTAGAAGCGAAGACAAAGGTATAAAGACCTTGGGTTCTTCGAGGGTAGAAAGGCGTCATCAAACCTTCTCAGCAAGGAGATCAAGCCTTCACAATATACGCATTGGAGAAAGCCTATTCTTTTTTGTTGAAAATCTTTTAGTGATTTCCACATCCCAAGTGAACCTTCTAATATACCTTCAAAGCAGTCCCAAATTAAGTACAGATACTCTTTGACCAGGTAAACCTCGAGTGACGCTCCCGGAGTTACAGTTTTCATATTATGTTGAAAAATTGAAAAGCTATACAAATGTACTATAGTGCCGCATAAGATACAATAAGCTATGATTTTGTTAGGGGTTATCCCTCAGCATACGTATGAAGTACGTCAGGTTTAGTCTCCAGGCTTACCACTGACAAAGGTCAGCGGATAAGGAAACACCCCTGAGGATGTCTAACTGATGAGTTAGCGGACGGCTCAACATAGCCGGGTGAAAACCCCATAATAGTCCATGCTACAATACTATGTCTTAGCAACTGGGTTAGCTGCCCAGTGCGGAGACAGTACGCACACTCGATCAGACAGTAACTATGGGAAATTTCTATGTGCTGGCCAAGGCTGGGACACACCAACCATACTGCGAAGCAAAGTAACTGCCTTGCAGGGATTTGGGTGAGCTGTGCGTTACAAATCAGACCAGTGTTATCTTCGTTATCATGCTAATATGGGACAAACCATGTCCCGGGCCTAGCCTCTGGAAATGGTGGGACGAGCGATATCATATCAGTACGTGGACTTTGCTATCTCTAGAGTCAGTACACAAAGAGATAAGCTAACTGCGCCCCGCAGTTGATTCTACCTAAAAGATAGGTGGTCGGATCTTGACTGTCTAACCCCAGCTCTGTGGCGTTTGTTGTGCGATAACTGAGAGAGCGCACCCCTTTCGGGAACACGGATAAGACGCGATGACACTACGTACGTGGCAATGTTGGGTTGGCAGCTCAACGAATATTGATCACAATTCCACTCAATAGAAAAAAGATAACTAATACGAAGTAATGTCTGATAAGTGTGTCAGCAAGGTCAAGGATAACCTTTGGGATGCCTGGTCGGGGCTTATGCAACCACACATTGGAAACAGAACTCTCCACAACTAACTACCGAGATCGGCTCTGAAGCAACCATCGGATGTTATGTGAACACCCACTTGGGTGGACTGAGTGTTATCGAGAAAGTATCATACACACATATCATAGATTCCAGAGAGTACCGTCACCTCTTAGCAGCAGTTTTGACGTGGAAATACTCATCTATAAAAGACAAACTTGAACCCTCCAGTTTAAACACAACGATCAAGCTCTAGCAGAACAACCACAGTCAGAACACATACAGCGGAAAAACCACCTGAAATATTATCAAGTTAAGTACCTTAAGAATATTATATCTTTATGTCTAGTGCGAAAGGCCAACACATTCTCTTTGCCCGTGTCCTGCACGCGCAAGCAAACACTCGTGCCAAATATGCCCGTGTAGCACGATACCTTATTCGCCACGACATAGTCAAGATTATCAACACTATTTCACAGCCGGTGAACTCCCTTCTTAAGTAGTCTTTGACGAGTGATCAGAAGATTACATTCAAGGATACTACGACTTTTAAACAGGGCCGTACTTCAATCGATGTCCGTATTTCTACACACACGGCACGTTGCAAGCCGAGTTCACGCATTAATTTCCACATCTGCAGTTTTATCATCGTTATCAAACTACATCTTTATCAAAGTTGGTTCAGCAATACCGATAAAAAACCACATTGATCTATCCGCAGTATTCCTCTAACAGTATAATATTTCGGACGTTATCCGAAATACGTTCATGAACTGTGTACTGTGTGATAACAAAGCTTGTTGGGCAGCTTAAGTATACGACATATCTGGAAACCACGAACTGAAACCTTGTTGCCCAAACCACCGTCCAACATATTGCAACAATCAGTGTGTACATTGTCGTCACGTTCAACTTTCAGCCGTCAGCGCTGAGCCACGACAACTATCACGACATCACACACACCCAGACAAAACAAATGGCGACACCCAGGCGCCGACTCACCTTCGGGCGGACAGGTTGGCTCCCAGATCAACAGCAGTCTCCAAACCAACCTCAACAGCACCCAAGCCCCTGCCAGAATGGGTCAAGAGGCTACAAGAACACTACCAACACTCACGACAGCAATACCAACAATATCGGAAGGGAAAGATACCGAATGATCGAGAGTGTGCAATCACGAGTATCACGACTGGATCAAGAAATACAGAAGCTAATCGAATGCTGCAACAGCGAACGCATAGTGATAGAAGTCCAGTTCGACGAGGTTCGGAGAGACTGCAAATCTTCGCTCAACAGGTAGAAACCAACAGAGCACAGGAACTCAAGTACTGGAAGGACACGAGCAGCAAATCGAATACTTGACTTTGTGCTCAAAGAAACAAGAATGGAAATGATGCCATCAGGACCATCACAGCAAATTATTGCTGGAGAACAGAAGAGTTCAGAAACTCAAAGACAGAATAGAAGGTTGCGAAAGAGCCAAACGCAACAAAGAGTAAGCAAGCTTCATTATCAGTATCCTACACCTGCCTTACATAAAAAAATGAAGGACCTGGAAACCCATACAAAGAAAACGTACCTGATTTTCTCGACTTACAAAACATTCCAGAAAGAGTTGAGGAAATCACGGACCAAACCACGGGTCTAACAGAAGCAGTGGACAGAGCAAAGGTAACCAATACAACACCGGGAAGAAGAGGAAGAACCGAACAAGTTCAGGAGTGGAGACACGGAAATGGAGGCTGAATCAGAAGCATTTCTCCGATAACAGATCAGATATAGCTCGAGACCCGGTCTTAAGAGTTGGCAGAGCATGGCAAAAAAAAAAAGAAAAAAAAAAATAAAAAAAGACTGGCTGACCGACCCGGCTCCCCGGGCTGAAAAGAGGGGGTCGCGCCACCGACCTGGAATTGCCAACCCTACCTTTCCCAGGCCAGGAATAAAATGCAATATTGCAAGGACGCTAAGGACATGCCCGGCTGGCATATGCAATGGAAACAGAAGCATCCACGAAAGCATGAAAGAAGTTGGATGGATACGAGCCGCAATAAACGCAGATTTCATAATCAATTTCAACAGGAAGCAGCATACAAGGCAATTATGGAAGTAAGGTATAAGGAAAACATCCAGGATATGATTACGGAATACGACACCCTGAATGTTCAAGCCGGAATAACTGGCGTGGCCTATCGGACCATGCTAATGGGACAACTTCCACCACAAGTATTTAAACAACTAGCAACGGTTAATCCTGCAGACAAAACAGACGCAGATTTAAGAGAAATTATCCTGAATGCTGGAAAGAATGCGGAAATATGGAAGCCACGGCAAAAAACTTCTGGAATGATTAAGAATGCACCCAAAACAACACGACGAATCTCGACACAGGCTCTATTCGAAACACACCAGCTTCCAAAAAACCTCAAGATTCAGCAGAATCGAGAAAAAACATACACACCAACCAAAGAGGGCAGTACTCGAGCATTCAAAAGCGCAGAAGGAAAAATTATGCACAAATGATACAAGGAGTACCTCCGGAAGAAGAGAAAAGAAGAAGAACAGCAAAGGATCATAGCTGTGCATGGCCTTCGGGGCGAAAAGGAACACATGGAACAATGAGTGCTTCCAATCAGTAAAAACTACAAGCGGAACGGCGGATTTTGCAAAAAATTACCAGAAACTGAAAGTAGAAGGATTCGATCAGTTAGAAGATGACCCAATTGACGAATACGAATTGAGAGTGATAAGGAACAAGAGGGCAAGTACAAACCACCGATGGAGATAGGTAACAGGAGACAGCAGTGAAGATATTGCGAACGATTGGTGGAACCAAACAGAAGAAATTTCGGAGTAAGTATGGACCATGGAATACCGAACCAATACGCGGAGGAGATCTTGGCGATCAGGCGGGAGAAAGCATTATATAGTCCCGGTCGCAACCTTGAGGATTCCGGGAGGGATGAAACGCTGGACGGTAGTTGAGCGTTAAGTAAGTATACCCCTCTAACTAAATAAAAAAGAATTCAAGACCTGCTACAGCCCAGTCATTGTGAAAGGATGGCTACAAAACGCAAGCAACCTCCCACAGGAAAAAACTCAACTAAGCGACAAAATACCTCAAAGGATTTCGTGTTTTACGAAGTCAAGAAACTTCACAAAATACCACAAACGCATATCGGAAAAAGACCAATCTATAAGTTCTTTATAGACTACGATGATGGAACAGGAAACAACAACACTTCCCTGTCTGAGCAATGCTGGATTTAGGGTCAACATCTTTTACAATATCACCACAGTGCACAAAAGCATTCAAAATCCCTTTAATACGAAGAAAGAATGCCATTAAAGCAAAAGATTTGGAGGAAATAAAGTAAGCCTACCAGGAATATATACCATCCCACTAGGCTTGGCTTTCAAAACCACCGATCACTCGAAACGTTCGAAGTGACACCAATGCAACAAGAATACGATGTACTAATACCAGCATGGTATCTGGAAAACATAAATCACAAGGAACATCATACGGTGACCTACATTTCACGGAGTGGAAAGCAAATGTTATGGTCATGGTAAAAAAAATCCAGACTGGAACATTACATACGACGATCGAATAGTTTCCCGAACGATGTAATCAACATCGGATCAGTCATATTCAGCAATACGACTCAACTAGCCGAACAATTACCTCCTCAATACCATAAATGGCTGCTGCTATTTGATCCTCAAGAATCTGAAAAATTACCAAACATGGCCCGCATGACCACGAAATCAACCTCAAAACAACAGACGACCAAGTAAAGTTGGCCCAATATCTCAATTATCGAGGGAAGAAGAAAAGTTATTTCGGAATACATTGATAAAATGATAAGGAAGGAAAAATCAAATCATCTCAGGGACAAGCGGAAGTCCGATATCATTCGTACCAAAACCCAATGGAAGAGGACTACGTTTATGTGTTGACTACAGACGTCTCAACGACCTCACAATCAAAGATAAACGGCATTACCCTAATGGACGAACTCAAAATCGAATGAAAAATGCAAAATGGATCACAAAGTTGGACATGAAGCGGGATACCACCTGGTAAGAATGGCAAAAGGACATGAATGGAAAACAGCATTCAGAACCAAGTTTGGATCTTACGAATATACGGTAATGCCTTTGGATTAACCAACGCACCGGCTACGTTTCAAAGATTAATTAAGGGAATACTACAACCTTTCCTCGGACACCATGATGATGTTACTGTATGTTACATCAGTGACGTTATGATAGCAACCAAAGGAACTCGAGAAGAACACCACGAATACGTAGGAAAGGTACTCCAGGTGCTTCAAGATAACGAGTAAGTGGTAGAAATCGACAAATGCGAGTTCGATCAACAAGAAGTTGAATTCCTAGGTTTCCTAGTAGCGGGGAAGGATTGAAAATGGCTCCAAGTAGGAGTGAAGTGATAACCAAGTGGCCAATACCAAAAACGCAAAAAGAAGTTCAAATCATTTTGGGATTATGGAACTTCTACGAAGATTCATAAAAGGATATGCCGGAATTGTGGCCCCAATAACAGATACGTTAAAAGGGGATGGAAAGAATTTCGTATTTGGAGAAGCACAAAAAGCGGCATATTATAAAATATGCATCTTATTCGCAGCAGAAAATACCCCGATTCTTCGACATTACGAGGAAGATAGACCAGCAATGGTCGAAACCGATGCTTCAGATTTGCCATGGGAGCAGTCCTATCTCAGAAATTCGAAGATGGTAAAATACATCTGGTCGCCTTCATCTCCAAGAAATTTTCACCAGCAGAAATCAACTACCAAATATACGACAAAGAAATGCTTGCCATAGTATACTCCTTCAAAACATGGCGATGTTACCTCCAGGGCGCAATACATACGACTATGGTTTTCTCTGACCACATGAATTCTCAATACTTCAAAGAAACCAATGAACTCAATCGAAGACAAGCCAGATGGGCGGAAGTATTACAAGAATATAACTTCAAAATCGTGTATAGAAAAGAATCAGCAAATGGAAAAGCAGATGCCTTATCAAGATGTCCGGAGTTCATCTCCAGAGAGGGAGGTACGCAAAATACGGAAAAGAAAGCCTTACTATGAACTAACTTTGGATGGACATCAGAGCAATGAACATTGCGATGAAGAAATAGATGAAATAAGTATGGCGCGATTTTCAGTAATTGGCCTAACAACCGGAATGAGGGAACGATGGAATACTGCAGCAGAAGCAGATGAAAACAATAAAGAAATCGTTAGAAAAATCAAAAACAAAGAAGGAAACATTGATGAAAAATTAGGACTAGATGAAGATGGCACGTTAGTATGGAAAGGAAGATTATACGCACCAAGGAACTTCAGAAAAGAAATACTCAAGCAGGAACACGACTCAAAAGTGGCAGGACATTTCGGACGAGAAAGAACCATGGAACTTATCACCAGAACTTCTACTGGCCAAAACTAGAAGAAGAAGTCCGAGAATACTGCAACAAATGCAATTCATGTCAAAGATCGAAAAGCCCCGACACGCAAAGCATGGCTACTACACCCATTGAACTACCATCCTCACCATGGTCATACATATCGTTGACTTCATCACAGACCTACCAGAGTCAGACGGATGCAAAAACATATGGTAGTAGTAGATCGCTTCACGAAGATGGCTCACTTCATACCCACGGCCAAACGAGAATCGTCAGTAGTAGCAAGACTATTTCTAGACAACGTATGGAAATACCATGACTGCCAACAGATATCGTATCAGACAGAGATGGAGTATTCACTGGACTCTTCATTGCGGACCTATACCAATTTTCAGGAATCAAACGTTCAATGTCAACAGCATACCACCTCAAACGGACGGTCAGACAGAACGAATGAACCAGATGATAGAACACTACCTGCGAAATATTGCAACTACGAACAAGACAATTGGAAAGAAATGTTAGCAATGGCAGAATACGCATACAACAACTCAAGACATGCGGCAACCAAAACACACCTTTCTATGCGAACTACGGATACGAACCACACACAATTGGCCACCAAAGTGGAATTCAAAATCCAAGTTCGGAATTATACGCTCATTATATGGTACGACGTCTATCGAAAGCTCGAAACACAACTCGAAATAGTCGTGAGAAAATGGCAACATACTACGATCGAAAAAGAAACCGACACCAGAATTTAAATCAATGACTGGGTAATGTTAGATGGAAGAAATATTCGAACCAAGAGACAATGCCGAAAACTCGACGACAAATTATACGGACCTTTCAAGATCATAAAGTTGAAGTAACAAAATGATGGTGTCGTTTGGAACTACCAGCGACATGGAAAATACACCCACATTCAATGTCGCTTACTGGAACGATACCGAGGGGAAGTTAAACAAGAGACATTCACCAATAGAAGCAGACAATGAAGGATGGGTACCCGAGCTATAATAGCTAGTGGGCCGACAGATGATGATCATCGGAAGCATGTGTACTTGGTCAATGGGAAGGATTTACACACGAAGAAATACTTGGGAATCCTATGAACATCTAGCGGAAATAGCGCCAGAACTGATTGACAATTCTACGAACAAAGACCAGAGATGGAAAAAGATAAAAGATGGAGACAAGAAAAGAAGTCGCAAAAGAAGCGAAGGAAAAGAAATACATTTCTTTTGTTAAACTCATACCGCATTGATTATAAGCGGAGGTCACCTTTTTTATTTTAATTTGTTTTTTATGTTTATCAAAGAAGATAGCTATACCTATAGTATACGCTGTCTGAGTGGTAAAACTATTGCAAAGATCACTTCTTACTTTGGAGTACTCTGTTGAGGTCACCAGAGCTAGAGAGGGAGGTAATGTTAGGGTTTCCCTTAGCATACGTATGAAGTACGTCAGGTTTAGTCTCCCAGACTTACCACTGACAAAGGTCAGCAGATAAGGAAACACCTCTGAGGATGTCTAACTGATGAGTTAGCGGACGGCTCAACATAGCCGGGTGAAAACCCCATAATAGTCCATGCTACAATACTATGTCTTAGCAACTGGGTTAGCTGCCCAGTGCGGAGACAGTACACACACTCGATCAGACAGTAACTATGGGAGTAAAACCTATACTGCTGGCTAAGGCATGGGACACACCAACCATACTGCCGAAGCAAAGAACTGCCTAAGCGGGACCTCAGGTCAGCTGTGCGTTACAGATCAGACCAGGTTACCTTCGACATCTTGCTAATACTGGGACAAACCATACCTGGGCCTAGCCTCCTGGGAAATGGTTGGACGAGCATATTATCTAGTATGCGGACTTTGCTATCTCTCAAGTCAGTAGACAAAGGAGATAAGCTAACTGCGCCCCGGTAGTTGATTCTACCTGAAAAGATAAGTGTCGGATCTAGACTGTCGAACCCCAGCTCTGTTGCGTTTGTCGCGTGATAACTGAGAGAGTGCACCCCTTCGGGGAACACGAATAAGACGCGATGACACTAGGTACGTGGCAATGTATGGGTTGGCAGCTCATAAATCATTGATCACTATTCCACTCAATATGAAGAAAGATAACTAATACGAAGTAATGGTCCGATATGTGTGTCAGCAACGTCACTCTAATGCAGGATAACCTTTGGGACTCCTGGTGGGGGCTTACGCAACCACACGTTGTCAAACGGAACTCTCCACAACTAACTACCGAGATCGGCTCTGAAGCAACGATCGGATGTTATGTGTACACCCACTTGCGTGGACTGAGTGTTATCGAGATAGTACTATACACACACATCATAGATTACAGAGAAGTACCGTCACCTCTTAAGCAGGATGTTTGACGCGAAATACTCACCTATAAAAGACCACCTTAACCCTCCAGTTCAAACACAACGATCAAGCTCTAGCAGAACAACCACAGTCAGAACACAAACAGCGGAAAAACCACCTGAAATATTATTAAGTTAATTACCTTAAGAATATTATATTTTATGTCTATTGCGAAAGATCAACACGTCCAGTTTGCACGCATCCTCCACAGTCAATCAAACACTGTGGCCCGCTACGCCCACGTAGCACGATATTTTATCCGTCACGACATAGTTGAAGATTACCTACACTATGTCCACACCGGTGAACTGCCCTCTCAAGTAACCTTTGACGAGTCATGCGAAGACTATCTCAAAGACACCTACGACTTTTAAGCAGGGCCGTACTTCGATAGATGCCCGTATTCTTACACACACGGCAGCGTCGAAAATGCGTTACACTTGAATTTCACATCTGTGGTTTTATCATCATTATCAAAGTACGCCTTTATCAAAAGGTGGTTCAACAATACCGATAAAAACCACATACATTTATCCAAAGTATCCCCCTAACATGAAGCCCTTGATACCATGGCCATCCATCAGAAAGCTGTGGAGGCACTGAAAATCACGCAATATGTATAGGAGCGCCCTGTTGGACCTCGTGAGCACATCGATGCCCTGAGACATGGAATTGTGAGTTTCAAACCAATTCTCTGGGTTATATTGTTTGATAATACTGATAAATAATGCGATAAAGTTGTAGGGGCAAATCATTGGTATGCGGGATTGACTGGTCACTACAGCGAGGCTTATGGTGACTTCATGGAACTTGTTGAAGATTGAAGAGAAGCTTCTAGGTGTACTGCAGGTTACTGCTGTACTGAATGATGGCTCCTGGATTGGGAAATAGAAAGACCTCCCAAATGGTACGAAGGATATCCAGTGGTTTGCAAGAAGCGAGCCTGCCCCACTGATTTTTGCTCACTTTTTCGCTTCTAACACCTACCTTGCGGGACGAGAGCAATGCAATGAATTTGGGCTCCAGCAACACTCCCCCGAATTGAGTAGCTTCGCTGTAACTGGACTCAACTATGCCATGAGGCACTACGTGAATGAAACGCAGAGCAAACCTGTCATTGTTGGGTTGAGTGATGATCGGGGGTGGAGTGATGATTTGTCAATAATATAAAAGTTAAAGCACAACGAGAATGGGATCAGGTTTCGGACGGAGGCTAAAGCATGATGAGAATGAAATCAGGTTTTGAACGGAGGCTAAAGCGATGGAATTATACGAAAGCAGTGTATGAAGCAAGCAGAAGTTCGAATGTATCATGGAACGTGTAAAATCACTGTATATTAACCAGGAGTTCAGGGGAGGAGACGTTTCTTTGTTCACTCCTTCTCTTGTCAATAAAACAATCAATTTGCTTCCGCTTTCACTTCTTTCACACTCGGTGATTCTGGATCGAGTCTCTTGCATACAGTCTTCATTTCGTAGCTACAGGCTACTCCTAGATTCCTCAACCACCCGGTTTGCAGTTTTTATTACCCCTAGCACCTTGACCCCTGAACCATCAATACTGAGTCCTGAACCCGTGACAGAAGAACGAGTCTAAAATCAATTCTATCCGTTATATTCTTGTTTTATGTGCCGTTATCCTCACCGTTCAGGTTACTATTATTGTCATCACATTTGCAATGTGTCTTGCAAAGTATTTCAATCAGCAAGCAATTTCTAAAATAGATTGGTCATCCAATCTCACTGGAGACCCGTGTGTTTATATTGCTTGTTGACTTTTTGAAGACCTACGAACCCAGATATTTTTGGCAACCAGTGCCACTTCTAAATACATGCATGAGGACGAAAGGACCTGCAACTGTAAATATTTTTGCTACTGTTCCGAAGAAGAAGGTGACCTAGACCACGATTATCCAAACCCAACCATCCACTTCAACTGTGGAGCGATTCAGGATTGGGCCATAACACTTACCTGCAACTGCGGCATGGGGCAATTTGATACTTGTTTCGATTGCATTGAGAAACAAGATCGCATACTCTCTTTACTTTGAATCATCGACCTTGAATCCCTCTTGCATTGGTATATAGCCCAACGGCAAGCAAATACGCTGTTTTTTGCCATCATCGAAGCAATTGAAGAGTATTGTTTAATCAACGAAAAGATTGACAGCGATTCACCATTGGGTGTTAATGTGCTGGAATCTACATAGGTGTATTTGGTGCGAAATTTCATCTGGCAATAACTGCTTGATGTACTGGAAAAGCGACACCTGGAGGCACATCTGTAATGAGTGCCTTGAAGTAGCACAAACTTTCGGTTGGAAAATCAACAAATACCTACATCAATCACCATTTGAAAACTGCAAAGATGGCAGGAGAATGTTCAGGAACAGCCTGCGATGTGACATTGACCAGAGAACTCCCGCAGGAATTGAACAATGTAACACGCCCAAATACGGAGGTAATTCACGAAAAACAACTCCGGGAACATATTCAGACAATCCACCCAGGACTCACTGCCCTCACTCGGATACCAACAACCAGCAGGTGGAATGAATTGTTTAAGGAACAGCAATCTGTGAAAAATGCGGAAGCACCAATAACTGGGTTATTGGCAGAAAGAGAAAATGTCATTGAGGAACGGAACAACCTGCAACAAGAGCTGCTTCTTACGCAACAGAAATTAAAAACCACCGAACAAGAGCCCCGGAATGCAATCACGGAGATCTGGAAGAACACGTCTGGAACTTAGATCAACGATTGGAAAACCGAGTACCACAAGAGACGGAGAATCTCAGACAGAAATTAGAGGAAACGGAGGAATAGTTGAGGATATGTGGAGAAGAAAGAAACAAATATCGGGATCAGGTCAGATTAGAGCTCGCGCTGGCAGGGATGGTGGTAATGGTAGTGGAAATCAGGGACATGAAGGCAGCAAAATTCTCCGATTCTGGGGAACAGATAGCAGAGCACTCCAAGCATGGATGGCAGAGTTAGCAATGAAAATTGCAGATGAACCAACACGTTTCTTCTATGAGCAGTCTAAGATGCGATATGCAACAAATCGACGAGAAGGTGTGGCGTCAAATTTGATCCAGTAGTACATCAGCAGAATCACAGGTAATCTTGACCTCCCATCGTTGGAAAAACTATTGGATCTGTTACACCTAACCTTCGGTGATCAAGATGTACGAGCCACCGCCAATCAAGAACTCCTCAAGCTTTGACAAACAGACCGAGAATTCTCTCAGTATTACACAGAATTTCAGCGATGGGTGCCGGATGTTGACTGAAACGAAGCAACACAAGTAAACGTGCTAAAACAAGGCTTATCCGAAGAATTGATTGATTCACTACAACATTGCGACTTTCCAGAAGACCTTACAGAATTTGTCAAACTCTGCTCAAAGTGAGATTCACAGATCCTGGCTTGAGCTGCTGAAAAAAAATGAGGAATATGGACAGCAGAATACAAGAAGTTTGAAACCGTGAACGACAGCGTACCTGCCCTATCAACCCCAGCGTCAGCACCTGCAGGAACTGTGGCAGGAAATCATGGCCCCACTCCGATGGATCTCTCGGCAGTTAAAGGGAAGAGAACTACTCTGGAAGAACCCAAGCAATGAAGGGAAGGAGGACTTTGTGAGTACACCCGATATAGCAGGCACTTCGCGGCATCACGCCCAAGAATATTCAAAGCAGCATCAGGACAGGTTGAGGTAACACCTGTCAAGAAAACGGAAATGACATGGACGCAGATTCGGGAAAAGAAGTCGAGTTAGAAAAAGCTTAAGCCGGTGCAATGAGGATGGCCATTGCACAGGGCACGAATCTCCTTTGTCTACAGTTGTTAAATCTTGTTTTGGAATTTCGCAGTTGTCGATTAGTGGCACAGAAATTGAGGGCTTTTTAATGGAAAGCAAGCATCATGTTGTGAAATGTTTGCTGAAAATCGGAGACAGGTGAATCGATACTCATGCTTGAATTGACTGCGGAGCCATAGGAACAGCATTTGTGGACAAAGATTATGTTTGCCATCATCAATTGGAAGAGAAGGAATTACGAGAGTCAAGATAGTTAGAAGTTATTCATTGCAGGCCCATCGAATCAGAAACTATTACAACCATGGCCAAGTTGAACATGGGAATATGATCACATCAGGAGCAACTACCAACGTTCGTTACAAAGTTAGAACATTATTGGATAGAGTTAGGGCTACCATGGTTAATAGTTCATGACGTAATAGTTAAATTTCGAATTCACAGGATTGGTTTCGAATGCAGCTACTGCCACCAACACTGACATTACCATTCGAGCGTATGGGTGTGGGCCAATCATATCGAAACAACAGATCCGGAGTAATCCAGGCTCGACATCTGTGCAGTAGCCGCCTCACCCTTTATGAGAAGTATAAAGATGAAAGGGCTGAAAATTTACACCATCACATTGTATGAAATCAATAAGGCCTTGGAAATATAAATCTACAGTAAAAATCCCTTGAAGAAGTCATCCCCAAAGAGTACCACGAGTTCCTACCCCAGTTGAGCATGGTAGTCACGGAAACGGTACCTCCGCACCAGTCCTACAACCATAAAATCATGCTGCAAGAAGGGTTCACACCGCGGTTTGGACCTTTTACAGCTAATTCCGAGACGAGCTACAAGTTTTAAAAGAATGGATTGAAAAGAACTTGTCCAAGGGATTCAACCAGTCGTCTTCATCGCATTGTGGAGCCCCAGTACTCTTCGCTCCCAAACCAGGGGGAGGGTTAAGACTCTGTGTCGATTACTGAGGCCTGAATCAAGGACCAATACAGAACCGGTACCCCCTATCATTGACCCAAAAGACCCTGCTGAGACTGTCAAAGGCCCGCTATTACGCCAAGTTAGATGTCCATGATGCATATAATATCATTAGAATCGCAGTGGGGGATAAGTGGAAAATGTCTTGAACGACCCGCTATTGACGTTTCGAATCCCTCGGTATGCCTTTCGGACTTCCCAACACACTGGCGTAGTTCCAAGAGATCATCAATGATATGTTACAACCATTCTTAGATATATTCTGCACTCCATTTTTGGCAGATATTTTGATGTACTGCAACAATCTGAAAGAACACAAGAAACATGTCCGAGCAGTAATGACATCTCTCAAGGAAGCCGGACTCTACCTAAAAGCAGAAAAATGTGAATTCTATAGGGAAGAAGTCAAATACCTAGGGTGAATTGTCAGAGTGAACGGAATCAGAATGGACCCAGAGAAAATTCGATAACTGGGAAGCACCGGTGAATCTTGAAGAAGTCCAAGCCCTTTTATGCTTTGCTACCTTTTATGGACATTTCATACGGAATTACAGCAGGGTCGTGCAACCACTAACAAAATTCACGATAAAGCTAGTACCCCTGTGCTGGAGACCAAATCAAAAAATGGGCATTCGCAGTACTCAAAAGGGCCTTTACGATGGCACCAGTGCTAGTCCATTTCGATTACGAAAAAGAGATAGTCCTCCAAACCGATGCCTCAAGTTACATATCCACCAGAGTCCTCCCTCAATATCACGACCAAGGAGTACTATACCCAGTGGCCATTTTTTCCAAAAACCTTTTGCCTGCCGAAGAGAATTACAAAATCTATGACCAAGAATCAGCTGTGATTGTCAAAAGCCTGGAACAATGGAGACCCAAATACAAAGGTTCAGCACATTGGATTAATATTCTTACAGACCACATGAACCTGGAGTCTTATATGACATCGAAACTGTTGAATCCAAGGCAGACCAGATGGTCTGAATTATCATCAATGTTTAAATTCGAGATAGATTACCGTCCAGGAAAGCAAGGTCAAAAACCCGATGCACTTATGAAAATGCCAGGAGACAATCCTCCAGGAGGGGAGGCCAAAAGAACCCAGCAAATTGTGCTAAAAATGAAAAACCTCGATGAGAGAGTACAGAAAGGGCTAATTGTGGCATTCGCGGAAACAGTCAATATTGAAAGCGACTCCATAAGGTGCAAAGAGTTATGGAACTGGATAAAAAACGTATGTCAGCATTGCCTGTACAACAGTAGCAAAAGGCAATGTACGCATAGAGATCAGTCCCTAGAAATCTCTGAAATACATATCTTACCAACAGACGAGGACAAGGTCAAGTTGATTCAGGAATGTCATGATTCTCTGGTCGCAGGACACCCAGGACAAGCAAAAACTTACGACCTGCTAAGCCGAAGCCATTCCTGGAACCAGATGAGACAAGATGTGGACCGCTGCATATGAAACTGCCACACCTGCCAACAGCGCAATGCAATCCACGGAAAAACTGATGGCTTGTTACAACTATTGGCAGTACCAGAGCAACCAGGGAAAGATATGTGCTTGGACTTCATGGTCAGACTGCCAGAATACGAAGCGATCAATGCAATTTGGGTAGTGGTCGATCGCCTAACAAAGATGCGACATTTGGTACCCTGTACTGTCAAAGTTGATGGAAAGAAGCTGGGTGAAATGTACATTAAGGAAGTGATCAGTTTGCACGGACTGCCCGAAACAATAGTATTGGATCAAGGGCAGCAATTTGTGTCGGAATTGTGGACACACCTCTGCAAAAGATTGGGAATCGAACGAAGACCGTCAACCGCATTCCAACCTCGTACTGACAGTCAAACTGAGACGGTCAATGCCGTAATGGAACAGTATCTTCGAAATGTCGTCAATTATTAGCAAAATGACTGGGTCCGATGGCTACCCATGGCGAAGTTCTCAGCCAATAATCATAATTCGGAAACAACGAATTACTCCGGGTTTTTGGGAAATTACGGATTCCATTCACGAATGAACTTTGGCCAACATCCTCTCGAAAATCCGAATGGCATGCCCAAAGTCAACGTGCTGCAGTGGCCCAACCAATGGAACAACATTTGAGCAAACTCCGAGCAGAAATAAAAAGAGCCGAAGCCGTACAGTCCAAACAGGCCAACATATCACGAAGAGTCGGAACGGAGTTCCAGATAGGAGATATCATATGGATGGACGCCAGAGACCTATCCACAGCCCAACCCAGTAAGAAACTGGACTGGAAACTTATTGGACAATATGAAATTACGGAGATCGTCAGTCCATGGGCCTATAGAATTGAGCTACCAAATCCACTGCGCATTCACAACGTTCAACCAATTTCCAGAATCAAGGAAGCCACCCAGTAACCCCTCCCGAATCAAAAGGAACAACCACCACCACCGGTAATAGTGGATGGAGAAGAGGAGTACAAAGATGAGTGGATAGATGATTCCAGGCTGTTCCGGAGGCAGCTGCAGTATTTGGTAAAATGGAGGTGCAATGACGACTACAGCTGGGAGCCCGCGACTAATGTAGATGGACATGAGGCTATCGACATTGGTCACACGGAACATCCTGGCAAGCCCGGATTGTGAACCTCGTAGGTACTCGGCATTGGAGATGGGGAAGCCACTGTCATGGTTGTGTTGAATGACAATCAGTGGTGGAGTGATGATTGGTGAATAATATAAAAGATAAAGCACAACGAGAATGAAATCAGGTTTCAGATGGAGGTTAAAGCATGAGGAGAATGAAATCAGGATTCAAACGAAGGCAGAAGCATGACGAGAATGATATCACGTTTCGAAGCAGGGTTTTGCTGGACTTGACGGAATCGTATGAAAACAGTGTTCAAAGAAAGCAGGAGTTCAATGTATTATGGAATGAGTGAAATTACAGTATATAAACCAGGCGTTTGGGGGAGGACAAGTCTCTTTCTTCACTTGTGCTCTTGTCTATAAAACAATCAATTAGCTTCGGCTTTCACTTCTTTCACACTTGGTGATTGTAAATCGAGTCTCTTACATACAGTCCGTGTTCCGTAGCTACAGGCTACTCCTAGATTTCTCGACCACCCAGCATCTGGTTCTTATACCCCCTTGAACCTCGAGCCCTGAACCCTCGATACTGACCCCTGAACCCTTGACAAAACCCTCTCAGGACTTCCGCTGGGGGATTATCAGCCATCAGTGTGTGCCCTAAATGTTATAATCAATGACTACTGACATTTGATATAGTCTTGTACACAAGATACCGGTGACACTGGAATTCCATTGGTCCTGGTCACCAGGCGGCCATAATTGAGCATATGGGGAGCTTTATGGACACAAGAATTGCAAGCTCTGCCCAGCACTAGACGAATTATGTAGTACCAGGTGTAGTATAGGAGGCAACGAAGGACCTGGCTGCTGTATTCAAGTAAGTGTCAGTTTCTTAGGGGTTGTGTTTCTTGGAGGTTGTGTTTCTCAGGGGTTGGGTTTCTTTTGTGAAGGTGGTGTTGAGATGCGAATGGGGCGCAGCGTTGATATATATCGTTTTAGTTGATAGTGGCAGGCTGCAGTATATGAATGCTAAAGAGGTATGCGATGCTACAGATGCATCAGAAAATGTGTGACACCATAATTGCATCTGGAAATGAAGAAATAGATCCAAGTACTCATCTGTAATCCCAGAACATACTGGAGCCACACAGAGAGTTCAGGAGCAGCCATGGAGAATATTGCTGTACTTCAGGAATCTCATGGAGCACCCTTGGAGGCATCAGAAGTGGCTACAGAGTACACTATTGCCATACAGAAATCTCCCAAAGCAACCTCAGAGTCATCAGAAGTGGCTACAGAGAACATTATTACGATAGAGGAGACTCCCGCAGCAGCTTCAAGACTTCCTGGAGACCCAGGGAGTGTGCTGAGGCTGCATTTGCCGGTCCAGGAAGACTCCCAGTGGGTCTGCAGGTGCTTCGTTCCAAATTGACCTGCACAACCTCTGGAAAGTACCTGGGCTTCTGCGACCAGACGATTGACTTTGCTGATGCAAGCGAAACGTGGTCTACTGATGTTCAGTTCTTGAAGTGCTGACTGAATGATGTGGATTGCATTGTGCCAGGTATCATCGGTGTTTTGGACACCTTTTAGAGGATATGGAATGAGTCAGACGAGGATCCTGATGCGCTTCTAAGGACTCTGGCTGACATCTTTTTGTATATTACCAATAGTCATGTATAAGGACCAGGCCTGTTTATCGACAGCAAAATTTGTAAGATGTGTTGTAACAGACCCAAAACCACTAGTGCAATTGGGGTGCCCTTGGGTAGGTGCTTCTGAGTATCCCACCACCAATTGCCAGTGTTCATTTCACTGTAAATGTGACACCCCTCAGAATCTGCCAGTCACCACAATTCAAAATCCATGAGCATGGAGAATGGCAGAAGAGCCAAAAGATATGTGATGCATGTGAATATATCTCGATAATACAATGTGCCAAATGTTTGTGAACATTCTTCCAGCCAACTCTCTGCACCTGACCCGAAGTCCATAAATTCCAAGAGTGCCCACAACTCAGTGGTTCATTGAAAAAACTAGATATGGAAGTCATCAAGTGCATGTTCCAGGTGCTGGTCGAACCACATTTTGGAGTTCTGACCCAAGGATTTAGCTTGTTAACAGTCATATGTACAATTGAATGGATGCCATGAGTTCCATTGATCTAGGTATATACAATGATTGTTGTATATCCCAGCAGCAATAACATACGGCTCACCGCAAGCTACCTCTGCTGCCACGACATCGCTGTAATATGTAGTTTGAATTGTATCAGGCATACATGTGAGATCAGGCTTCGGGAAGTCTATAAATTTACTGTTGGAGGTATCTTCTATTGGTGGCACAACTGGTACAGAGTCTACCAGCTCATCTTGGTTTAAGATCATATATTTTGGAATTATTTAGGTGTACCTAATGACATTGAACCTGGTGCTTGATGGTTCCAGACAATGAGAGGTATAGTTCTGTCCGGCAAAAGGCCTTCAGCTAGGATAATGTGGTGAAACTGCTTGTTGTGAGTTTCTAATCCATTCTGGAGGGATGATTTGTTGTTGCAGATGACACAAGTAATGCAATTGTGCCTCGATTGAGCCATGCTAGCAGAATGAATAGTGGTGGGGAATTTTCTGGGGGTTTTATACGATGGGCACAAAAGTTTCTCACCCAGGAATTCCTTTCTCACACTGTTCCATTTGTATTAGCACATCGAATTTCAGCTGCACCACCACCATGGCACTGCACCAGCTAGAAGTGCACCACATTGAGTGTGGAATATTGACTTCAACTTCTTTTCATTTTTTTCCTCACTGTTTTTTTTTCCAGAATCACTACAACTGAGCTGCTTTCCCACCAAGCAGGCTGTATAATTATTCCCTCCACCTTGCTAGGCCATTTGTACATATGCATATCTTTGGTGCTGGCCCATATTCAACTAACTGATCATTTAAACTATATATGTATATCACAGGAGCACCTCAAACAACCACACAAATAATACTTAGACCTCGAGTAGCATACAATATGGAGGAAAAGATCATACCTTGCTGCTCACCATCATCAAGTTGATTGGTTCTGAGGATATCTAGCTTTTCGCCTGGTCCTGTCATGGATTCAGGGCTCAATGTTCTAAAAGTTATAAAACTGAAAGCCAGATGGCTAAGAAATCCGTGGGCAGCCTGTAGCTACCAAGGCGAGGACTGTATACAAAGGACTCGATCCAGAATCACCGAGTGAAAGAAGTCAAAGACGAAGCTAATTGATTGTTTTATGGATAAGAGAATCAGTAAAGAAAAATACTTATCCTCTGCCAAATTCCTGGTTTATATACAGTAAGTTCACTCGTTCCATAATGCATCTGAACTCCTGCTTTCTGTGTACACCGCTTTTGCACAATTGCGTCGTTTTCCATAAAACCTGATTCGAAACGGGATTTCATTCTTGTTGTGCATTATTCTTGATAGTATTCTCCGATCATCACTCCACAATCAATCATCACTCAACACCACTGTGATAGACACTTCCCCCTCTCCAACGCCGAGTACCGAGGAGGTTCACAATGTGGGCTTACGAGGTTGTTCGGCATGAATCTCGTCAATAGCTTTAAGTCCATAGACGTTAATCATGGGTTCCCAACTACATTGGACCTAGCCTCTCCAATGCACCAAATACGGTAGCTGTCTTCGGAACAGTGTGGAATCATCTATCCGTTCGACCTCATACTACTCTTCTCTATCCACTATTACTGGTGGTGGTGGTTCTTGCTTTTGATAGATGAGAGGATCTTGAGTGGCTGTATCCAACTGAGATATCGGTTGGACATTGTAGATGTGTAGCTGGTTGGATAATTTGATTCTATAGGCCCAGGAACAGATGACGTTCATAACTTTGTATGATCCTATACGACTGCAGTGGAGTTTTTTGCCGGGTCGCATTGATAATATGTTGTTTGCGTTCAGCCAAACATTATCGCCGGCTTCCAACGACGTGCCGACCCGTTGGGACTTGTTTGCCTGTTCAGACTGTACGGACGGGGCCCTTTGCATCTTGGTCCTGAGTTTGGTGAAAAGTTGTTCCATTCGTTGGGCGATCCGCTTGGTATTGACTTCGTGAATATGGTTTGGATCATTCATTGGATGTTGGCCAAAATTCATTCGTGGATGAAAGCCATAGTTACCAAAGAACGCAGAACAATTAGTCCTCTCCAAGGTATGATTGTTAGCTGCCAATTCTGCCAATGGCAACCACCGGACCCAATCGTCCTGCTGATAATTGACAAAGTTTCGGAGATACTGGTCCATTACTGCATTGACTCTTTCAGTTCGACCGTTGGTCTGAAGAGAAAATGTGATTAACAGTCTTTGTTTGATTCCCAATCTTTTGCAGACCAGTTTCATGAATTCCGAAGCAGACTGCAGTCTTCGACCAGACACTATTGTTTCAGGCAGTTTGTGCAGTCTGAACACTTCTTTGACATTAATTTCTCCCCACTTCTGTCCATCTACTTCATTTGTACAGTGTACTAAATGTCGCATCTTCATTAGGCGATCGACCACTATCCATGCTGTGTTCAACCCTTCGCTTTCTGGCAGTCCGACTATGAAGTCCATACTGAAATCCTTCCATGGTTACTGCAGTACATCTAACGGTCGTAACAAGCCATAAATATATCCGTCAGTTGCCCTGCTCCGTTGGGAGGTGTGGCAGTTGCATACACAGTGATCCATGTCTTTTCTCATCTGATTCCACGAATGGTTCCTGCCTAGCAGATGGTAAATTTTTGCTCTTCCTGAGTGTTCTCTAATGGATGACTCGTGATACTCCTGGATCCACTTGAGCTTTTCTTCATCTGTTGTTGTGCTTTGGAGATTTCCAACAGTTGTTCCTTGCATGTCCTCTCACTGCTGACATATGAACATTTTTTGGACACATCACTTACCCAATTCCACAATTCTTTGGGGCTTGTTGAATTATTATCGATGTACACCGCTTCTGCGAATGCCACAATTAACCCCTTTCATACTTTTTTGTCAACATTTTCTGTTTTCAGTACGATTTGCTGGGTTTCTTCTGCCTCCATCATCGGAGGGATGTTTCCTGGCATTCTGGTGAGTGTTCCGGGCTTCTGTCTTTGTTTGCCTGGTCGATAGATGATTTTAAACTTGAAATGGGAGAGAAATCTGGACCACTGTGTTTGCCCCCAATTCAACAGTTTCGAAGTCATGAAGTACTCCAGGTTCTTGTGATCAGTGAGAATCTCAATCAGATGTGCTGAACCTTGGCACTCAGGCTGCCACTGTTGCAAACGTTGAACTATCACTCCTAGTTCTTGATTGTTGATTTCATCGTTCTCTTCGGCAGGCAAATGGAAACAAAGGCCACTGGTGTCAAGGATTCAAGGCTCGGAGTTCCAGGGGTTATAAAAACCAAACTAAAGCAAAGGTATTGTGCGGTGGTGCAGTGATCGCGGGTACTGCGTAACAAGCAAGAGACTCGAAATCCGGAATCACAGAAGTGAACAAAGGTTGGTGCCGAAGCTATTGATTGTTTTGTAGACTAGAGAACGAGTGAAGAGCAAACCTATCCTCCGCAAATCCAGCATCCTTATATACAGTTAACGCGACCGTCGTCACCTTTGCTCACTCGTTCCAAAATACATCCTAACTCCACCCAACTATGTACGCAACCCTTTCAACCCGCGGCCTACGCCATAACCATCACGCCATATTTACAACGCAACCAACAAAACCTGATTCCTTCCAACAAAACCTGATTCCAATCAACGAAACCTGATTCCTTCCAACACAACCTGATTCCTTCTATCGAAACCTGTTTTCCTTCGTATTCCCTTTCCCCTTCATCGATCCTTATTCCTTCTTCGATCCTCACTTGACACAACCGTGACAGTAGCTCCCCCTCCCACATGCTAAGTTCCTACGAAGCTGTTGATCCGGGCTTGCCAGGTTGTTCCGCATGAAAAACATCGATTGCTTGAAGCCCATCCACGTTAACCGCCGGTTCCCAGCTTTGTTCATCATAGCCTTTCCACTTGACCAAATACTGCAATTGTCGTCGAAACATCCTCGAGTCGTCGATACGTTCCACTTCGTATTCCTCTTCTCCGTCCACGATAACAGCAGGTGGTGCCGATTCGACTTGTCCTGGCAAGGGATCTTCCGATACTTTGGTTAGGCGGGAGATTGGTTGTACTGGATGAATATGGAGGTCCTTTGGTAATTGTAATCGATAAGCCCACGGGCTGATAACTTCCGTAATATCGTATGGTCCCAGGCGTTTCCAGTCAAGCTTCTTGCTGGATCGTTGTGTTGTGATATTCCTGGCGTCCATCCAGACTCGATCCCCAACCTCCATCTGCACTCCCTCTCGTCGATGCTTGTCTGCTTGTTCCGCTTGAATATCTTGTGCTCGAGTCATTTCAGCCTTCATCTGTTGAAAGATATCGTTCATTTTCTGGGAGAGGGTATTTGCGTTTACTTCCCTGATATCGTTCCCATTCTGAATCGGATGTTGGCTAAAGGTCATTCTTGGATGGAATCCGTAATTACCGAAGAACGGTGAGCATCCTGTTGTTTCCGAGGCGTGATTGTTCGACGCAAATTCTGCCATTGGTAGCCACTGTGTCCAGTCGTTCTGTTGATAATTGACGAAGGCCCTGAGATACTGTTCCATAATGGCGTTCATTCGTTCCGTTTGTCCATCTGTCTGTGGGTGAAACGCGGTTGACAGCCTTCGTTCGATTCCAAGTCTTTCACAAACGTGTCTCCAGAATTCTGACGCGAATTGGGGTCCTCTGTCTGATACTATGGTATCCGGTAAACCATGTAACTTGAACACCTCTCGTATAAACATCTCGCCCAGCTTCTTGCCGTCTGTATCGTCCCGACATGGCACTAAATGTTTCATTTTTGACAACCTGTCAACCACTACCCATATGGCGTTGTACCCCTCGCTTTCCGGTAGTCCCACCACGAAATCCATACTCAGATCCTTCCATGGTTGTTGCGGTATTTCCAGTGGTTTGAGCCATCCGTGGATCTTCTGGTGGGTTGCTTTGCTGCGTTGACACACGTGGCAGTTTCGTACGTACCTGTCCACGTCCTTCCTCATACCTGGCCATTGATTATTTCTTTTGAGGAGTTCGAGGGTTTTTGCTCGTCCTGGATGTCCTGCTGCCGGTGTATCGTGATGGTCCTGTATCAGTTGTAGCTTGTCTGAATCGTTTTTGACGTCCGTTGCGTTGAGACACAGTCCTTCGCTGCTATCGAGTGGGCAGTCCTTGCATACATTTTGATCCAGTTCCACAATTCCTTTGGATCGGTTTCGTCCTGATTCACCACTTCTACGAATGCTATCACCAGTCCTTGTTGTATTCGTTTGTCGAGATTCTCCGTTTTGAGCACGATTTGTTGGGTTTTTTCTGCCCCCCCTTCGGAGGAATGTCTCCTGGCATTCTGGTGAGTGCATCGGGCTTTTGACCTTGCTTTCCTGGGCGGTATATAATCTTAAATTTGAATCTCGACAGGAATTCGGACCATCTGGTTTGTCTTCTATTGAGTAGCTTTGACGTCATGAAGTATTCGAGATTCTTGTGGTCCGTCAGTATCTTAATAGGATGTACTGACCCTTCGCATTCTGGTCTCCACTGTTCCAGACTTTAACTATGGCTCCCAGCTCTTGATCGTAAATCTCGTAATTTTCTTCTGCCGGTGTGTGTTTCTTCGAAAAGAACGCTACCGGATGAAGGATTCCTTGATCATCGTACTGGGATAATACTCCTGCAGACACATAGCTCGAGGCGTCCGTTTCCAAAACGATTTCTTTCTCATAGTCGAAGTGTGCTAGAACTGGTGCTGTTGTAAACGCTTCTTTTAGCTCCGCAAAGGCTCGTTTCTGATCGGATCCCAGTGAAATGGTACCAGCTTTTTCGTTAGCTTTGTTAACGGTTGGACCACCCTACTGTAGTTTCTGATAAATCTTCGATAAAAATTGGCGAATCCTAAAAACGCTTGAACTTCTTTGAGCTTGCCAGGTGCTTCCCATTCCTTCACTGCTGTTACTTTTTCTGGTCCATTCTAATCCCGTTTACTCCAACTATTAATCCCAGGTACTTCACCTCCTGTTGATGAAACTCGCATTTTTCCGCTTTCAGATACAGACCGGCTTCCTTAAGCGTTGTCATTATTGCTCTGACGTGTTCCTTATGTTCCTTTAAATTGTCACTGTAGATGAGGATGTCATCCAGGAATGCCGTACAAAAATGTCCAGAAAGGGGCGAAGTGTATCGTTGATAAATTCTTGGAAGCTGGCTGGTGCATTGGTGAGTCCGAAGGGCATAACGAGGGATTCGAACAGGCCATAACGGGTCCTAAACGCCGTTTTCCATTCGTCTCCTTCTGCTATTCGAATCATATTGTAGGCATCTCGGACATCTAACTTGGTGTACCATTTGGCTTTTGACAATCTCAACAAGGTTTCCTGGATTAACGGTAATGGGTATCGATTTTTTATGGTTCCTTCGTTGAGTCCACGATAGTCCACGCATAATCGTAATCCTCCATTCGGTTTAGGTGCGAACAACACCGGTGCTCCGCATGGTGATGATGATGATCTGATGAATCCCTTTGACAAATTCTTTTCAATCCACTCTTTCAGGACCTGCAGTTCTTCTCTTGACAGGCTGTATATTGGTCCAAAGGGTGGTGTGAATCCGTCTTGGAGTGTAATCTTATGATCGTACGGTCTGTGTGGTGGTAGCCTTTCAGCGATAACCTTGTCAAAAAGGGGAAGAAACTCATGATATTCCTTGGGAATTAACTGTTCCAGCGGTTTTTCTTGAAGGTCCTTTATTTCTAGGGCTTTGTTGATTTCGTATAACGTTACCGCGTACACCTTGAGTTTCTCCTTTCTATTCCGCCTCATAAACGGAGCTGCTGCTATAGCACATATATCTAACTTGGCTCATCGGATTCCGTTGTTTCCATATGATTTCCCCATACCCATACACTTGAATGATGTTGGCAATGTTTCTGACAATAATCGCTTTCGAATCCTATTCTTTTGTTATGGAACTTGATCGTAACGTCGTGAAGTTGTAGCCATGGTAGTCCAAGCACGATTGGATAATGTCCAAGTTTCGTAACGAATGCTGGTAATTGCTCCTGATGTCCGCGTATGCCTAATCCAGTTTAGCCATCGTGGTGATGGTTCCTGATCGATGGGCCTTCCATCTATAACTTCCAATTCTCTTGCTTCTTTTAACTCTCTCTGTTGTAACTGATGATGGCGGACGAAATCTTTGTCAATAAATGCTATTCCAGTAGCTCCGCAGTCTATCAAAGCGTGGGTATCAATAATCTTATCTTCTATTTTCAGCGAGCATTGCACAACGAGATGTTTGCTTTCCATAGAAGACTCTTTATTTCTGCGCTTGATATAGAAAACTGCGAAATACCAAAACTAGCATTGACTGACAAAGGAAATTCGTTTCCAGCGCAATTGCCATCCTTATTGCACTGGACTAAACTTTTCCCGATTCCACATCCTTTCCTTTCCCTGTTGTTGAATCTGCATCCCCTTCATTTGTTGCTTTTTTAAACGGTGACACTTCCGTTTGTCCTGATGCTGCCTTAAGCTTCCTTGGGCATGATGCCGCGAAATGTCTGCTATCCCCACAGTACATACATAGTCCTCCTTCCCTTCGTCTCTTCCTCTCCTCAGGTGTAATCTTCTTCCTTTTACTGCCGAGAGATCCATTGGAGCAGGGCCGTGGTATCCTGCAACGGATCCTGCAGGTGCTGCGTCTGGGGCGGATGTGGTGTTGGTCGTTGCATCGGATTTTTTATACCCTTCCCATCTTCCAGATTTCTTTTCCGCGGCTCTTCTCCTCAGCTGGGAGTCCCTTTTCGACACCATTTTAACGAATTGATCATGCTTTCTGGCTCCTCGATATGCTGTATGGAGTCCTTGAGTTCGTTGGACAGCCCTTTCCGTAGTGCGTCCAATTGTGCATCTTCGTTCCATTTTGTGTCTACTACGTATCTTTGGAATTCCGCGTAGTACTGGGAGAATTCGCGGTCTCGTTGCCTGAGTTTCTCGAGTTCCCTCTTTGCTGTTGCTGCTCTGTCTTGATCTCCGAATGCTACATCCAGCAGGTCAACTAGGTCTTTCAGGGTATTGAGTCTGACTTCCCCTGAGATTTCGTCACAGTGTGGCATTAACTGTGCCAGAGCTACTCCTTTCAGACATCCAACTGCATACCTCAACTTCTTCTGTTCGTTGTTGAATGCCTTTGGTTTTCCGGCTATCTTTAATGCCAGCTGCACCTTCCATCCTCGAAGTTCCTTCCTATCTTCTCCTGAAAAACTAGTGATATCATTCACTTTTCTTCTCGCTCCTCTCTGTCCGTCCTTTCTCCTGTTTCTCCCCTCTTCCTTCCGTCAACTTCAGGATTCTGGTTACCTGTTGTGATTTTCCTCCGCCAGGTTCCTAAATATCTCCATTTGAGTTTGAGCATCTTCCAGATCTCTTTTAGTTCCGCCAGGTCTGGATTTGCTTCTTCCAATGTCTGTTTTAGAATCCGGACTTCTTCTTCCAGATCCCCATGTTCGCATGTCTTCGACGTTTCTGCAGTGGCCGCTGCTTGTTGAGTGAGCAGTAGTTCCTGCTTCAAATTATCCCTTTCCTGGACTATTTTTTCTCCTTCTGCCAACAATTCCGATATTCGTACTTCCGCATTCTTCACAGATTGCTGTTCCTTGAGCAATTCGTTCAGTCTGCTGGTTGTCGGTAATTGGCTTATTGCTGTAAGCCCTTTGTTGATGTCCGTGATGTGACTGCGGAGCTGAATTTCGTTCATGGTTTCTGTGTTCTTTGTTGCCACGATCTCCAGCTCTATTTGTAAAGCTCCAGTCAATGTGACATCGCGAGTTGGTCTTGAGGATTCTCCGGACATCTTTTTGATGATGTAGAGAGGCGGCTGTGAGGAGGCGGGGTTCTGTTAAACAGTCTCTGACTTTGTCTATATTGTCTTGAATTTGTTGGACTGCTACTTCGATTTCTGCTTCTAGAAACGGATTGACCATCTACCAGAAGAACACCTCGTGTTTACTGGGTGTTGTTACGATAATTAGCGGGGTTGGTAAAGGAGCCGGATGTAATTCGCGGTCAACTCCCTTTCCCTTGTTCGCCTTTCGTTCGTTGTAATCTGCCCACGAGATATGGCTTTCTATGTCCTTCTGTGTTGCCTTGATCGTAGATTCTGATGTCGTTGATTGAGCTTCTGCTGCTCTACCGATTGTTGTATGTGTTCCTCCGCAGTTATGTTCGCAGTAGCACGGTTCCTCATTTTGGCAATCGACGTGAAGACCGTAGTACTTGGTCCAGAAGTTTTTGAATACTGCGTCGTCGATTTGGAGGCCTCCTCCGTTGCTTGCTGCTTCTGTCCAGTAGCTATTCCAAGGAGATACCGCTTGTGGTTCGTCCCAGAAGTATGCTTCCAAAGGTTCCTCGGGTTCTTTGAGAATAGCGTCGATGCTGTCAAAAGCGTTCAGGGGTTCTTGTTCGAAGAGGTTGAGGGTTCGACCAGCTAGGTCGAGGAAATTGATTCGGGATTGTTGAGGTTTGTTGCTGTCGTATGCTGGCATCTAAAACAGCGTGGATCCTTCTCGTCGATGTTTCCACAGGCACACAACGCAGGAGTGTCTCCAAAAGCTGTGTACTGTGAGCTTGTTTTCGAAGTTTCCAACTGATTTAAACACGGAGCAAAGGGAGTTGCAGGGTCTATGGCAAAAGTAACAACCGCTTTGATGAAAATAGCGGCACATATACTAAATTATAACCAGTAGAATCGATTGTAGACTCGTTCTTCTGTCAAGGATTCAAGGCTCGGAGTTCCAGGGGTTATAAAAACCAAACTAAAGCAAAGGTATTGTGCGGTGGTGCAGTGATCGCGGGTACTGCGTAACAAGCAAGAGACTCGAAATCCGGAATCACAGAAGTGAACAAAGGTTGGTGCCGAAGCTATTGATTGTTTTGTAGACTAGAGAACGAGTGAAGAGCCAACCTATCCTCCGCAACTCCAGCATCCTTATATACTGTTAACGCGACCGTCGTCACCTTTGCTCACTCGTTCCAAAATACATCCTAACTCCACCCAACTATGTACGCAACCCTTTCAACCCGCGGCCTACGCCATAACCATCACGCCATATTTACAACGCAACCAACCAAACCTGATTCCTTCTAACGAAACCTGATTCCAATCAACGAAACCTGATTCCTTCCAACACAACCTGATTCCTTCTATCGAAACCTGTTTTCCTTCGTATTCCCTTTCCCCTTCATCGATCCTTATTCCTTCTGCGATGCTCACTTGACACAACCGTGACAACTGGGTGTAGTACTCCATGATCTTCGTAATGAGAGATGACTCCTGTGGATATATTGCTCCAAGCGTTAGTTTCTATGACTAGCTCTTTTGTGTAATCGACATGGGCTAGCTCAGAGGCCGTCGTAAATGCAATCTTGAATTCAGCGAATGCACTTTTCTGATCGGATCTCCAGTGAAAAGGTACTAGCTCTTTCATAAGTTTTGATAGCTGCTGTGCCACTCTGCTGTAATTGTATATCAATCGTCAGTAGCACTTTGAAAAGCCTAAGGATTCTTCGACTTCTTTCAATTTCTCCGGTGCTTCCCAGATTTCGACTGCTTGGGCTTTGCCCGGGTTCATTCTCATTCCGTTTACTCCAACAATCAATCCTCGATATTTGACTTCCTCCGTATAAAACTCCCACATTTCTGCCTTTAGAGAAAGGCAAGCTTCCTTGAGTGATGTCATTACCACTCGGATGTACTCTTAATGTTCCTTTGGAGAATCACTCTAAATAACAATGTTGCCCAAAAAGACCGTACAGAATATGTCCAGAAAGGGGCATAGTGTATCATTGATAAATGATTGAAACGATTCTGGTACGTCGGTAAGTCCAATGGGCATAACTGAGGATTCGATAAGTTCATATCAAATTCGAACTGCCATTTTGCATTCCTTTCGTTCCCCAATTGCAATTATAGTATACATATCGCGGACATCAAATTTGGTATAATCACAGGGTTTGGAGAGTTTTAGCAATGTTTCTTGGATCGATGGTAAGGGATATCAGTTTTTTATTGTTCATTCATTCAAGCCTCAGTAGTCGACGCAGAGTCTCAGGCCGCTTCCTGGTTTCGGAGTGATGCTTACTGGGCCTCTGCAGGGTGATAACGATGATCGAATGAATCCGTTGGACAATTTCTTCTCTATCTATTCTTCAGTACTCCCAATTCTTCTTGTTAGAGACTGTAGATAGGTTCAAATGAAGATGTGAATCCTTCCTGCAGTGTAATTTTACGATCATAAGGTTGATGTGGAGGTAAGGTGTCTGCGATTACTGTGCTCAATAGCGGTAGGAATTTGGGGTATTCCTTGGGGATGACTTCTTCAAGAGGTTTGTCTTGTAGGTTCTCAATCCCCAAGGCTTCATTGATTTCATACAATGTGTCAGCATAGACCTTGAGTTTCACCTTTCTTGTTCTCCTGACGAAGGGTGATGCTGCTACTGCGCTGATGTCTCATTTCGGCATTTCTGGATCTGCTGGTGTTGTTTCCATGTGATTGCCCCATACCAATATGCTCGAATGATGCTGGCAATGCTATTGACAGTAGCTGCTTTCGAAGCTGAGCCATCAGACTTGGAATTTGACCATTATGTTGTGATGTTGTAACCATCGCAATCCTAAAATGATCAAATAATTTGCTAGTTTTGTTATGAATACTGGTAGTTGCTCTGGATATGATGGTATGTCTATAGATAACTTGGCCATGGTCGTAATGGTTCCTGATTTGATGGGTCTGCCATTGATAACCTCCAACTCTCTTGAATCTTGTCATTTCTTTTCTTTTAACTGATGATGGTAAACAAAATCTTTGTCCACAAATGCTATCCCAGTGGCTTCACAGTCAATCAAAGCATGTGTATGGATTATTTTATCACCAACATTCAGCGAACATTTCACAGTGAGATGCTTGCATTCCATCAAAGCTGCTTCCATTCAGGCGCTTTGAATTGAAAACTACGAAATTCCATAACAAATTTGACTACCATACACAAAAGAGATTCGTGCCCAGTGCAATGGCCATCAGTCACGGTTGTGTTGACTGACGATCGATGAAGGAGTGATGATTGTTGAATAGTATAAAAGGTAAAGCACGACAAGTATGACATCAGGTTTCAAACACAGGCTCAAGAACTAGAAAAATGAAATCTGGTCTTGAACCGAAGATAAAGCACAACAAGCAGGAAATCAAGTTTCGAGTTAGGGTTTCATGGGGAACGACATAATCGTACGCAATTGGTGTACAAAGAATGCAGGAGCGCGGATGTATTCAGAAACAAATGAACTTACTGTATATAAACCAGGCACTTGGCGGTGGATAAGTTTGTTTCTTCAATTGTTCTCTTATCTATAAAACAATCCATTAGCATCGGCTTTCATTTCTTTCACACTCAGTGATTCTGGATCGAGTCTCATACGTTCAGTCTTCGTTTCTTCAGCCACGGGCTATTCCTGAATCTTGAGCCTTATGGCTCATGGATTTTGTAACCCCTAGAACCCCAAGCCCTGAACTCTTGACATCCAGCCCAGAATCTTTGACACCATCCTTATTGCACTGGCCTGAACTGTTCTCAACTCAACTTCCTTGCCCGAATCTGCGTCCATTTCATTTCCTGCTTTCTTTGAAGGTGTAACCTCCACCTGCCCTGACGCTGCTTTCAACATTCTTGGGTACGATGCCGTGAAGTGCCTGCTATCTCCGCAGGACATACAATATCCTCCTTCCCTTTACCCCTTGCATTCTTCGGGATTAATTTTCTTCTCTTTGACTGCCAAGCGATCCATCGGATCATGGCCATGATCTGCTGCATCGGTTGCTGCAGGTGGTATCTCCGGGATTCATGCGGTGGATGTGCTGTATTTTGTGGCTTCAGCCTTCTTGTATCCTACTGTCCATCTTCCTGATTTGTGTTCAGCGGATCAAGTGTGGATCTGTGAATCTCTCTTTGAGCAGAGTTTGAAGAATTCTGTAAGGTCTTCCGAAATGTCGCAATGTTGTAGTGAAACTTGCAATTCTTCGGATAAGCCCTGTCTTAGCACATCCACTTGCACTGCTTTGTTACCCTCAACATCCAGCACCCATGACAGAAATTCTGCATAATACTGAAAGAATTCTGGTTCGTTTTGCCGAGATTTAAGGAGTTCTTGATTTGCGGAGGCTTGTATGTCTTGATCTCCCAACACAAGCGGTAATAGATCCAACTGTGTTTCCAATGATGGGAGGTCGCAGTTACCAATAACACTGCTGATGTATGGCTGGATATGATTCAGCACCACCCCTTCCAGTCAATTGATTGCATATTGCGTTTTGGATTGCTCATCAAAAAATCCTGTTGGTTCATCTGTAATTTTCGTTGCTAATTGTGCTATCCATCCTCGGAGTGCTCTTCTATCTGTTCCTGCAAATCTGAGAATTCAGCTATCTTTATATCCCCTGTGTTGGCCACCATTAGCACCATTCCCTGCAAGCACGAGCACTCTGCTGACCTGATCCTGATATTTGTTTCTTTCTTCTCCTCAGATTCTTAACTATTCCTCTGTTTTCTCCAATTCCTGTCTGAGATTTTCCGTCCCTTTTGGTACTCTGGTTCCTAGTTGTTGTTTTAACTTGGTGACTATGGTATGTGAATTCCCATGTGTACAGGCGGGTAAACATGCTTCCAAGTCCTTCATCCTTTGTTGTGTCAGTGCCAATTCCTTGTCGGTGTTTGCCTTGTTTTGTTCGAGGTCTTTCCCTTCTTTCATCAGCTCAATAATTCAGCCTTGAGCAGTTCCAATGTTTGTTGCTTGGGTGATGGTTTGTTCGTTTAATCACTCTATTTGATTCTCAATTTGAGATGCTGGTGCTCATGCCATGCCTGCTATGTAGTCCTTCATTTCATCGGCTGCTGTCAGGGCATCTTGTTGATTCAGCTTTGTACAATCCACCAATATCATTTGTACCATTATATGTTGATCCACTCTCGCAATCTCAATATAGCGAGGCCCCTCGCTCATACTGCTGCTTGACATGGCTCCCTGCATATTTAATGGGTGATTGATAAAGCTAGTTGTTGATATCGAATCCTAGTAAATGTTCTTCTTCTACACACTGATCACAGATGTGTTCCAACTTGTTGTTCGGCCAATAAATCCAGCAATCATTGGAACAGGGGATGTCGCAGCAACCACAGCTGTTCGGATGCCAGCATATCAACGCCTCGCTTCATACCCAGGCAAAATGGTTCTGAGACTGAAGGTCCACAGTGAACAAACATTACAATCATGTGCCTCAATGCAATCGAAAACAATATCAAATTCTTCGCTGCTGCAGATGCAGGTTGATGTTACGGCACAATGCTGAATTGTTCGGCAGTTGCAGTGAATGGTTGGGTTTGGATCATTGTGATCGAAATCTCCTTCTTTTTCTGAACAATAACAAAAATCATTGCAGTGGCAGGTTCTTTTGTCTTCATTCATGTATTTAGAAGTGTCACAGGTTGCCAAAAATATCCGAATTTGTAGGTCTTCGAAAGGTCCACAAACAAGATCAACAAATGTCTTTCTAGTAGGATTGAATAACCAATTTGTTATTGCAATTGCATGCGGAGTGAAAGACTTTGCAGGACATGTTGCAAGTACGGTGTCAATAATAGCAACCTAAACTGCAAGGATAACAGCAGATGACACAAGAATATAAACGGTAGAATCGATTGTAGACTTGGTCTTCTGTCCGGGGTTTAGGGCTCGGTATCAAGGAAACAGGGCTCAAGGTTCTAGGGGTCATAAAACCGACAGCTCGATGGCTAAGAAATCTGAGGGCAGCCTGTAGCTACAAAGGCGACGACTGTATACAAAGGACTCGATCCAGAATCACTGAGTGAAAGAAGTGAGAGCTGAGGCTAATTGTTTGTTTTATAGACGAGGGAACAAATGAAGAAACAAACTTATACTCCACTGAACACCTGGTGGATATACAGTAATTCACTTGTCTTAGAATGCATCTGAACTCCTGCTTTCTTTGTACTCCACTGTCGTACAATTGTGTTGTTTTCCGTATAACCTGATTCGAAACTTCATTTCATTCACGTCTTGCTTTAGCATCCGTTTGAAATCTGATTTCATTCTCATTGTGCTTAATCTTTTATATTATTCACTGATCATGACTGCACCATCAATTGTCACTCAACACAACTGTGACAGGTCCTGTATTTTTGCCCATTCATGCTGCACCAGTGATACAATTTTGAATATAATATTAGTATAACATATGTCATGGTGGATATCATGGTAATTATTGCATACACGGACCTCCAACAGGAAGCTGAATGGTCATACTCATACAAAATATGCACGAGATCCCATCACCACTGTTGCCTTGCTGTGGTTGGCATTTGCACTTCCTGCCTGTTCTCATTTTCCAACAATGCAATCGATTACCCCCTTCATGTATGTCAATAAAATGAAGAAGTATACCTTTGTCTGTTCATGACCCTGGGGAACAAGGTTTGGCATGAGACTTGAAGATGTGAGTGATATAATGAGCCCATCTTTCTTCTGTTTCTTGTTATTTGCTAATTGCATAAAGTATCCAGAGTGACTGGAGAATATCATTCCAATTTTCATATCTGTATTCCCAAATCTTTTTGTACAATGTCATCTTCAGGATCACCACCACAACATAGAAGAGTATCCGGAGATCAACAGCAGGATCTTCATTATTTTATCAATTATCAGCAACAACAGCAAACATTCAGATACCCTACTGACCAGAATCAAGAATTGCATTATGCAAATACCCCCAATTACAGCATCAATCTGACTATGGGTCAGGCTCATGACCACAGTAACAACTGATCAAACCTATGGCCTAACCCCCAATATCATCCTCAAGAGTACCAATACCAATTTCCATATCCGCCTCACTATTCCCAACAGAACAATGTCCACGGTGTTCCACCCTTCAAACCTCCCCAGTCACACCCCCCAGGTGCACTGCAGTACTGTGTTTCCCAGTTGCACTACCAAGGTGGCCTGCTATACACTCAACAGCAGATCTTGTCATGCATGCCACAGTATGCCCAATAGCAATACTCCCAAAGCATACCTGCATACCCCCAACAATAGAACTCCCAAGGCATTTCTCTATTCCTTTCTTCCCAGACAAACAAACAAGGCACACCCCCTTACCCTCAACAGCAGCTGAACTCCCAGCAACCTCAATGCTCACCAAATTCTCCTCATCAGTAGCCCACATACAAGTATCATACAAAGAACACTTATACAAGCTTGACTTATTTTCAACCAGAGAGGACTGGTGGGCCGCAACTCACCAATCAGCCAATAACTCCTCTGCTAGGATGGGATCATCAGCCAAACTCTGGCATACAAACTCCTTCTCAACCACACCCAAATCACATTTCACTGCCATCAGAAGGGCTTTCACTTGAACCACAACCTCCACGGAATACTTCTAGCAAGCTGAATCCCCTAGGGCAGAAGCGGTTTGTAATGACTTCTGCAGTTCAGAAAATTGATATGAAACAAATTGCTGCATGGCCAGCCTTTCCCAAAATATTGTTCACTGAGTTTCATAATACTGGGAATGTTTTTGGGATGACTCAAGAACTTCCTGCTGATGAGAGTACCAGGCAACCGAGTTTTAGAACTGTACATTTCACAGACAAAATCCTTGCCGCTCAAATGGGGCACACATCCACCATATTCAACAAATAGAATAAATCATTCGTCACCAGTTTTGACAAAAAACAGAATACAGAAATTATTCCCAGCCTGAATGGACTGAAACCGCAACAATATAGAATACTTCACTGGGAGGCAGCTGTGGCCAACTTATTGAGACTTATGATCAATAGATGCCATTGGCCAATTTCAATAATATTGCATCCACAAGACATTTGTAGGTCGATATGAATTTCAAACAGGTCACAAATGAGATCAGAGATAACAGGGTCAGGAATGAAAACAAAAATAGATTGGCAACAAATGATAGAACGGAGTGTCGAGTGAAAAAAGCAAAGATGAATCACTCTATACTAGTGAATGCAAGCTGTGCAGTAATAGATAGTTGCATATGTCCAGATGATAGCACAACTGTTCAGAGAGCATTACCTGTGTTCTATACTGTTGTCCAGTTCTTGAATGAGCTCCTGACATTTATATCGAATTGTGGCAGTCTGAAAGTGTTAGAAAAAATATTGACTTTGTTAGCACAGTTCAAATGTCTGGTGAGTAATGATATTTTGGATCATGAATATATGGGAAAGTATAACAATAGACAGGTTATCTGGGATGCACTGTTTTATCAAATTTAGAATAATGCATCACATTTGAATGACTTTCAGCTCAAAAATAATGTCAAGGTCTTTCTGATGGAGTTGCAAATGGCAGGGGAAGGTTCAGAGCATGTGATTGGTTTGGTAATTACCTGTTAATGCCAACAAAGTCAAAAGAGCGACTGATGATTTTCAACTGGAACAATTCCAATGCAGGAGATAACAATACCATAAACAATGCTGAGGGAAATACAGAGCAATCTGTAAGTGGATTACAATGTGTTAGTGGATTAGAGTGAATAAAACCAAAATTCATTTCAATCATATACAAATTATTCATTCACTTGCCCATACAATTCTGACTGACTGGGTGCATCACATCAGGTGTGGCAGCACTGGAGTGTTCGTCCATTGGAACAACAGACTACGGATGTCATCAATGAAATACTGAGAGAAGACATACAAGAGACCAGAGAGACCCAGAAGCAGATCTCTTCTTTTGATGAAGTATCAAATGACAACATATCAGGTTGGAGTACTATACGGAATACAATAAACATTGTATTAGAGCATGAGTATTTAGTGTATGCTTTCAAGGTTCTGGGTGCATTTCCTGTGTACCAGTCAAAGACCGATAGAGTTCATGGCCATGAACATACCAACCCTGGCCTGCCAGTAACATTTCTGGCACATCAAATCCGGACCATCTGGTTCGTTGTTAGAAGATAGGTCTGGGATGCTGAGATGCCTGGCGTGCTCCTTGCAGATGAGATGGGCCTCGGAAAGACCCATATGTCTCTTGCTGCAGCCATGTTTTGCACAATGCCGACTGAAGAGGTGGTTTTTGGTCAGTCCTTGTTGATTCCGTGGGGTCAAACTGGGGATAAATGAGTCAATGAAGCGCAGAATCAGTATTCAGGAGTCCCACCAGTGAAACAGGATTGGTACCCATTAACAAAGAAGAATCTGGTGCTGCACTGGCTGTTGGAGACCAAGACGACACCGTCGCATGGCAAACCATGCCTGGTATCAGCCTATGAATGAATCTTAATAATCACCGTTCCTGGAATTTGTGAAATATTCAAAAGTGTCATAAAAGACATGTCCTACAATATGAATTTCACTATAATCTATCTGTTGGACCCAAACCATTACAACCTTACAAGTAAAGATTTGAACACATCTGCCAACCAGCTGGAACAAAGGTGGGATATCCATCATACATCATATGATACTTTAACAGTACAACCCAAACTGAATAGTCAGAGGCAACTGATCAAGTATGCTTGGACCTTTGCGATCTTTGACAAATCACACTGGTTCACAAGACATGATTCTCAGGGAGGGAGTGTTGCTGTAGAAGCCATGATTGGATTCGAACTGCAGGTGACAGTGACACCAGCATACCGCATGTTCAATGACTGGGTCAACCTGACGATATGGCTGTTTTCTGGCCTGCCGATTCGATTTGAAGAGAAAACATCTTTGGAGCTGCAAGGTGCACAAGCACTGAATGTTGCTGTTCGGAGTTTGACAAAAGGCATCAGGTCTGACGACGATCAGGCTCAAAAGACTGTATCCCAGTGGATCATAAGGATAGCGAAACCATAAACCATATGGAGTTGATGAGACTCTGAACTAGCTGATGGAGAACTGTTGGTAGAGATACCTAAGGTTAAAGAACATATTGACAACCTGACATGGACCAAGGCAGAACAACAAACTCTACAGCAACTGGTGAACCGATATAAGTTTCAAGATAGGGGAGGTGTCTACTGGACGCCGAGTGGAGATTGGCCTTTTTATCATTGGTATTGGGGAATATGGAGCACAAGAATGTTAGTGGCGAGTAGATTCATAGTTCGTCGGTGATCGATGACTTGAGTGAACCTTCATTCTTCTGGTGACTACGGGAGGACATCATTCCAATGCTTGTATGTGCGCCAGCAGATGATCCATCTGCGGAGCTAGAATAAGATCTCACAGAAGCTGAGGACATTGTGTCGTCCAACCCTCCTCCTCCGAAAGCAGTTGTATTTTGCCCTCTCCCCGGCCAAGTCAAATATCGTGAATTTGTAAATCAAACAGTATTTTGGCGACTATGTTAATATCTTCTGGATGTATACTGAGATGGACTCACAAGAGTGGACCAACATACAACTAGTGTTGGCAACGAACCGCCCGGGGTTCGTACAATTGACGAACCGATTCGGTTCGAGCAAAGTGAATCCTTGCCAAGAATTTTTCACTCGAACCGAGCCATTTCGACCAATAACTTAAAACGAAAATAAGTAAGCCAGTTCTTGTCCGATCGGCCCGATTTTTGGTTTATCTTATAGCTAACTTCAAGCGCTACCAGATAAGCCAATAATCGAGCCGATCGGACAAGAACTCGCTTACTTATGATCGGTCGCATTTTTTTGAATTCGGTTCGAAGTTCGAGTCGAACCTTGGAACTTCGGCAAAACTCGGATCGAACCGTGTTCGAACCCTTGCTGGATTCGGTTCGACTCGAACCGATCCGCTTCGTTGCCAACACTACATACAAATGCAATTCCAAAATTCTCGCAACCCCTCACAATTCATTACCACTCCAATGGTCTGTGGCACAGGCATTAAATTCACAGCAACAAATCATGCGGTTATCACACAAACATTTTGGGTGTTATAAGAACAACAACAGGCATTCGCTCAGGTGGTACAATTAGGGCAAAACCTTGTACCATGCAGATGGCAACTGAATACTGGGCCAGATTGTTATGATGATTAGGTCAGTGAGCTTCACCAGGGATCAGGAGTTCCAGAAATGAGGGTGTAGCATGAGTTGATGAATCCCTTCAATAAACCATCAATATGATATACCGGATGGTCAAGGAATATGAGAGGCACACCAAATAGCTTACCCAAGAACAATGAGATGGTGATAATATGTAGGTTAGAAATAACATTGGAATTCTCATGTAGATATATCCCATTGTCATTTTTTATAGTCCCATCAACCTTTTCATTTGGGAGTGTATGGCCCTTTTGTTTTTGTTGCAATAATGGACATTTGATACAAGCACTTGTGGTAGAAGTTTCTGGAGTTAATGGTTGTTTAATAGACATACTTGGGGCAGAAGCGGCAGAGGTCTCTGGAGTTTAGGGTTGATTAATAGATACACTTATAGTGGAAGTTTCTGGAGTTCACAGTGGTTTAATTGTAAAATCTTATTGATAGTCACAATGTTTAGTGATTATGGGATTGTTGTAACTGTCTACTTGAGATTCAATTCAATCGCTAATGGTTTGGACTTCAGGCTTGCACACTGCTGGAAAATTCAACCTTGATCCTGAATATTTGACTCCATATTGAATCACAAGATTCAACCTTGATTGCGAATTTTTGACTGCATATCGTCAATTGTATCAGAAGATTCAACCTTGATCCTCAATTTTTGACTTTACATTGTCAATATTATTGGAAGATTCAACCCTGCCAATAGGAGAGTCTTGATGAAAATTTACCCACCACCTCAGACACAAAGGGTGTCATGTATACCAGAAATAATTAGAAATGTGTGGTGTACATGACATGAAGTTGACCAGCATAAGATAGGTATTGCCATCAATTCACACATCAGAGAATTTGCAGACCATCTCCTTTCCAGCTCATAAATCTCTCTGAAGAACCTCTCACTCAGTTCATGTATTGTTCACTGGAGTATCTTCTTGGATTGGTGCTATATTGAAGGATCAAGATTATGGCAGTCTGAACGTAGAGTTAGTAAATTCTAGGTTTAGCTCTAGCATTTGGACCCTGTTCTTATGTGTTGAATCTATTTTTGACTCTCTCATGTTGCATGCTGCAATCATGAAGTGTCTCAAGGGATCCATTGACCAAACCACATGTTGTCTGCAATCAGGGTACTGGCAAATCCACATGACACCCATATTCAGACAAGCTTCTGAGGCAATTGTGAAACCCTCATGGTGAACCTGAATATGAATCATCATGAGCGAATCAATTTGATTTCCCCATGAGGAAACAGTTCCTACATAACTTGGTCACTATGCATGTTTTTTTGCCGAATATGTATTTGTTGTAGCAGATATTGAAGACTTATACTGAATTTAGACTCAACTCTGTATGTTCAGTCAGCCGAGAGATTCAGGTACTACTCTAGCAAGTGATATATGAGCGGAGTATAAGGTACTTGGATGAAAGAGATACTTCAGATGGATGAAGGGAAGAAAGTCTAAGGATTTCCTGGTGCACAGGTCATCAATTGATGGCAACTTCCATCACTCGTCAACTTTCAATATTAAGTGTTGCTCACCTGCTAATTGCTTATACTTCCCCATCTTAATTCAAAAGTTCATGAAAGACATTGTACACCAAAATTTTTGAATATAGGCTTATTGACTTGTACAAATAGCATTATATAGACCGGACAATTTCATATCAGACGCTCCATAATGTATCAAGAATGAGTCAAGTATCAATCCAAAAGGAAATCATGTGGAATAATAGTTTTAGTGATTGGAGTGAGCACACATAACCTGACATAGCATTGCCATCTTGGCATTCCACAAGCAAACGCGTTTGATTCCTTCCATCTGAAGGTTCTTCTAGAACAACAACTCTCTTTCGTTGTATCTGAAATATTGTCAACTGCTTTATATATGCTCTCTTGACATTCTGTATGCTCAGTACAATGCTATATACCCGCCAATTGCCATGGCTAGATCGGTCTGGTGGGAGAAGTGTCAGAACTTGAGGTCATCCCAATGAGATTGTTTTTCATATTCAAAGGATAATAGATACTACTTTCGGAGATTTACCATTGGATCCTCAAACTTATCCACTATGACTTGCATTGGTACATCAATTCACTCTACTGGTATACTGCACCACACATTGCCATCATCTATTCTGGTGCGTCTTCGGATGCACCATCATTGCACATACCTGACCACTTCTATCGCTAGTTTTGGGGCTGATGTACTTACAGAATGTCTTAAGATGGCACACCCATGCACGTTGTAATATAAGGTGTTGTCCTGAACTGCTTTTCAAAATGCAGTTGCATACATACTTCAATGGTCTGCTGATGCTGTCTGAAAACATATATATGTCCAGCAATGGGGCATTTGATTTTGCAAAAGGTTTGTGTAGTTAGCTTGCAAACCGCTCTCCTGCCAGCATGCCTAGAATTCAGTATACAGATATAAATAGTACTTTACACTAGCCACGTCAATACGCTGTCAGGTATGGGGCATTTGCATGTCCACATGGTCTGTTCAGGTTGCATGCAAACTGCTCTCCTGCTGGCACGACTGGAAGTTGGTATACTGATGTAAGTGATACTTTACTCTAGCCTCCTCAACTGTCTGTCTGATATGAGCAGGCATTCATGTATGCACCTGGTATGGGCTGGCTGCTTGCATACAGGTCTCCTGCTGGAGTGTCTGGAAGTTGGTATAGGCAGTAAGTTCTGCTTCACTCTATCCTTCTTCACAGTCTGCAACAAACTCAATTCAGGAATCATGGTCTTTAACAGTCAATTCAAGTTGTCCTCAAACTTAATCTGTCTGGTGTGCCGGGGAGCAGCAACAATTTAATAAATATCGAACATATTCCAACTTCTTTTGATCATCAATCAAGTTTCAGGTTCACCACGAGTTGATCTACTCCATCCAGCCATTTATTCTATTTTCCAAATTCCAATTCCCACTCTCTATATGACATTCTGTTATTTTTCAGTTATATGAAACGCGCCACACAAAACGTTCTAAGCCATTATTTGCCAAAGCATCAGGAGTTGTACCTTGAACAGGCAGTAGCCAGGGCAAAGCAGATGGAGGAGAACCCGAAATATGTCAAGGGTTCAGGGCGCAGTTGTAAGGGTTCGGAGCTCGAGATTCTGATGGTTATAAACCTGAAACCTAGATGGCTAAGAAGTCCCAGGGTAGCCTGTAGCTACGAAAGCGAGAACTGTATACAAGAGACTCAACCCAGAATCACCGAGTAAGAAAGAAGTGAAAGCCAAAGCAAATTGATTGTTTCATAAATGAGATAACAAGTGAAGGAAGCAACATCTCTTTCAATGAACACCTGGTATATATACAGTGATTCACTTGTTCCATAATACATCTGAACTCCTGCTTTCTTTGTACACTGCGTTTTATACAATTGCGTTGTTTTCCCGTCGAACCTGATTCAAAACCTGATTTCATTCTCGTCAGGCTTTAGCTTCTGCTCGAAACCTGATTTCATTCTGATCATACTTTAGCCTTTGTTCAATACCTGATTTCATTCTCGTTTTACTTTATCTTGAATATTATTCACCAATCATCACTCCACTATTGATCGTCACTCAACACAACCATGAGAGTAGCTCTCCCCTCTCCAATGCCAAGTACCTGCGAGGTTCACGATCCGGGCTTGCCAGGTTGTTCGGGGTGAATATTGTGCATAGCTTCAAGTCGATCTATGTTGGTTGTGGGCTCCCAGCTGCGCTCGTCGTAGTCCCTCCATTTTACCAAATACTGAATCTGCTTTCAGAGCAGCCTGGAATCGTCTATCCACTCAACTTTGTTCTCCACTTTTCTGTCCACTTTGACTGGGGGTTGTGGTTCTTGCTTTTGATTGGGGAAAGAATCTGAGGCAGCCTTCCCAAATCTGGATATTGATTGAACGTTGTGAATGTATAGTAGATGTGGTAGCTGAACTCTATAGGCCGATGGACTAATGACTTCCGTGATTTCATATGGTCCTATACATTTCCAGTCAAGTTTCTTACTGGGTCAAGCTGTCAATAGGTTTCTGGCATCCATCCATTCCTTGTCTTTTATCTGTAACTCCATTCCAACTCTTTGGGATTTGTTTACCTGTTTGGACTGTACAGCTTGGGCCCATTTCATCTCTGTTCTGAGTTCGCCGAAATGTTGCTCGATGATTTTGGCCATCTGCTGGGCCTTTACCTCATCCATCTCATTGGGATTCTGCATGGGATATTGCCCAAACATCATTCTCAGGTGGATGCCGTAGTTGCCAATAAATGCTGAACAATTAGTTGTGTCTGAGGTATGATTGTTAGCTGCGAACTCTGCCACTGGTAACCACCAAACCGAATCATCCTGCTCATAACTGACAAAGTTTCGGAAATACTGTTCCATTACTGCATTGACTCTTTCAGTTTGCCCATGGTTCTGAGAGTGAAATGAGGTTGACAGTCTTCATTTGATTCCCAATCTGTCACAGACATATTTGCAGAATGCCGAAGTATATTGTGGTCCTTGATCGGAGACTATTGTTCTGCGCAGTCCGTGCTGTCTGAACACTTCTTTGACGTACATTTCTCCCAGCTTCTTTCAAACTCCTATTTCCATACATGGTACTAAATGTCGCATCTTCGTTAGGCAATCGACCACTATCCATACAGTATTGAACCCTTCGCTTTCTGGCAGTCCGAATACCCAGTCCATACTCAAGTTTTTTCATGGTTACTCCGGTACTTCTAATGGTCATAGCAAGCCATGAGTGTTTCTGTGGGTTGCCCTGCTCAGATGGCAGGTGTGGCAGTTGCCTACATAGCAATTCATGTCTTTCCTCATCTGGTTCTAGGAATGGTTTCTACTTAGCAGGTGGTTAGTTTTTGCTCGTCCTGGATGTCCTACAATGGGTGATTTGTGATACTCTTGGATCCAAGTTAGCCTTTCTTCGTCTGTTGGTTGAGCCTATCATGCTTCAGAAATTTCAAATAGTCATTCGTTGTATGTTCCTTTACTGCTGTTGTATGAACATTGCTGACAAACGTTACCTACCCAATTCCACAATTCTTCAGAACTCGTTGAATCATTATCAAAGTGAACCGTTGCTGCGAATATCACAATTAACACCTTTCATACTTTTTCATCGCGATTTTCTGTTTTCAGCATGATTTGCTGGGTTTTATCACAGTTGAGTTGAGTGACGATTGGTGGTGGAGTGATGATTGGTGAATGATATTCAAGATAAAGAACAAGGAGAATCAAATAAGGTTTCGAATGCAGGCTGAAGCATGACAAGAATGAAATCAGGTTTCCAACAAAGGCTGAAGTATGACGAGAATGAAATCAGGTTTCGAATAGGGGTTTTAAGCGAAAAGACAGAGTACCACGAAAGAAGTGTACAAAGAAAGCAAGAGTTTGGATGTATTATGGAATGAGCGAAATCACTGTATATAAACCAGGTATTTGGCCGAGGATAAATTTCTTTCTTCATTTGTTCTTTCGTCTATAAAACAATCAATCGGCTTCGGCTTTCACTTCTTTCACATATGGTGATTCTGGATCGAGTCTCTGGCATACAGTCTTTGTTTCTTTAGCTACAGGCTATTCTCAACTCTGAGCTTTCGTGGGGTTGAATTTTATAACCCCTAGAACTCCGAGCCTTGAACCCTCGACACCCAGCCTTGAATCCATGACGGAAGAACGAGTCTACAATCCATTCTATTGGTAAAATTTATGTTATATGTGCCGTTACCCTCATTGCTTAGACTGCTATAATTGTCACCGCAATTGCAATTGCAATGCGTTTGGCAAAGATTTTAAAACAGCAAGCAATTTCGAAAACAGATTGGCTATCCATTCCTACTAAAGACATATCTGCTTACCGTGCTTGTGGACCTTTTGAAAACCTACAAATCCAGACATTTTTGGCAATAAGTGCCACTTCTAAATATATCAGCGAAGACGACAGGACCGGCAATGGTATTTATTTTTGCTATTGATCAGAACAAGAAGGAGACTTAGATCACGATTATTCAAACCCATCCATCAACTGCAACTGTGAAGCAATTCAGGAGTGGTCCGAAATACCTACCTGCAACTGCAGTAAGGAGGAATTCGATACCTATTTTGATTGCATCGCGGAACGCAATTGTATTCTTTGTTCACTGTAGACCCTCAGTCTCGAAATGCTTTTGCCATGGTATCTAACCAGGCATTAATGTGCTGGCACCCCAAAAAGAATATTTGGTGTGAAATTCCTTGTGGCAACGACTGCTGAATATACTGGAAAAGCGATACCTGGAGGCACATCTGTGACAAGTGCCTTGAAGTAGCTCAAATCTTCGGCTGGAGAATCAATAAATATCTACACCAATCACCGTTCGAAAATTGCCAAGATGGCGGGAGAATCTTGAAGGGCAATCCACCATGTGACACTGACGGAGGATCTACAATTGGAACTGATAAACATAACGCTGGCAAATATGGAGATTATGAATGAAGAGCAGCTCAGGAGTCACATTCAGGACATCAACACAGAACTAACAGCCCATGCTCATTTACCAACAACTGGCAGGTTGAACAAATTGCAAAAGGAACAGCAATCTGTGAAGAATACGGAGGCACAAATATTTGAGTAATTGGCAGAAGAAAACAAGGTCATCGAGGAACGGAACAACCTGAAACAGGAGCTGCTTTTTATACAACAGAAGTTAAAAACGATGGAGGAAAGAGTGCCAGTCTGTACACATGGAGACCTGCAAGCCAAAATCACACATCTTAAACAATGATTGAAAAACAGAGCACCAGAAGGGACGGAAAACCTCAGACAGGAACGAACAGAAACAGAGAAACAGTTAAGAATCTGTGGAGAAGAAAGAAACCAATATCGGGATCAGGTCAAGCGAGTATCAGCACTGGCAGGATCATCGGTTGGTGGCAACAGTGGTAGAGGACACAAAGAAAGTGAAATTTTCAGGTCCTCTGCAACAGACCAAAGGGCACTTGGAGGATGGATGGTACAACTAGCCATGAGAATGCCAGATGACCTGGGACAATTCTTCAGCGAACGATTTAAAATGAGGTACATGGCAAATCGACTTGAAGGTGTGGCCCTCAATCAAATTCAACTGTACATCGACAGGAAAACCGGAGATCTGCAATTAGAGTCACTACAAAAATCGCTAGACCTATTGCAATTGGCGGTTGGAGACGAGGACATATGGGCCACAGTGAATTGGGAACTGCTCAAACTTAAGCAAAAGGATGGATAATTTGCCCAATACTACACAGAATTCCAATGGTGGGTACCTGACGTTGATTGGAACAAAGCAGCCCAGTTAGATGTGTTATGACAAGGCCTATGTGAGGAGCTGAAGGACACACTACAGCACTGCGACATCCCGTCGGACCTCACAGAATTTGTGAAAATGTGCTCAAAATGTGACTCCCAAATCCACGCCCGAGCCACAGAGAGAAAGTCAGGCAGATGGACAGCAGGGTCAAATATACAAGAAACCACGAGCAACACCACACCTGCCCCACAGATAGCACCAGCAGGCACTGTAGCAGGTTACCCCAGCCCTGCTCCAATGGACTTTTCAGCAGTCAAGGGGAGGAAGATTACGCTGGAGGAACGAAAAAGACGAAGGGAATGAGGATTGTGTATGTACAGTGGGGATTCAAGGCACTTTGTAGCAAGTTGGCCAAGAAAATTGAGAGCAGCATCATGACAGGTGGAAGTAATACCATTTAAGAAAGCAGCAAATGAAATAAACGCAGATTCGGAAAAGGTGGAGTTGGCAAAAGTCAAGGCCAGTGCAATAAGGATGGCCATTGGGCTGGGCACAAATGTCCTTTGTCTACAGTTGTTAAATCTCGTTTTGGAATTTCGCAGTTCTCGATTAGTAGCGCAGAAATCAAGGAGTCATGAATGGACAGCAAGCATCTTGTTGCGAAATTTTCGCTGAAAATCAGAGACACGTTAATCAATACACACACTTTAATTCACTGTGGAGCCACAGGAAAAGCATTTGTGCACCAAGTTTCTGTTGGCCATCATCAATTAGAAGAAAAGTTATACTGAGAATCCAAAAAGTTAGAGGATATTGATCGAAGGCCCATTGAATCAGGAACCATTATGACCATGGCCAAGTTAAATATAGGAATACGATCACACTAGGAGCAACTACCAGCATTCGTAACAATGTTGGGGTATTATCCGATGGTACAAGGATTGCAACGGTTACAACTTCACAACGTAACAGTCAAATTCAAGGTGCAAAGGATCGGCTTCAAAAGCAGCTACTGTCAACTGCATTGCCAACATCATTCGAGTGTATGGATATGGGGATATCACATGGAAACAACAGCAGCAGATCTGGAAAGATCAAAATTGGACATCTGCGCAGTAACAGCATCACCTTGTGTAAGAAGAGTCAGAAGGGAAAAAATTGAGGTTTACACCATCACACTGTACAAAAGCAACAGGGCCTTGGGAAAAAACAATCTACAAGAAAAGTTCCTTGAAGAAGTCATCTGCAAGAAATACCACGAGTTTCTACCCCTGTTGAGCAAGGTAATTGCTGAAATACTACCACCGCATTGACCCTACGATCACCAGATTATATCACCGGAGGGCTTCACATTGCTGTTGGGGCCTATCTACAGCTCATCTTGAGAAGAGATACAAATTTTAAAAGAATGGATAGAGAAGAACTTGTCCAAAGAATTCATCTGGTCGTCTTCATCACCTTGCTGAGCCCTAGTACTTTTGGCTCCAAAGCCGGAAGGAGGCTTAAAACTCTGTGTCAATTACCGAGGCCTAGATGAAGTAACAATCAAAGATCTGGTACCCTCTACCATTAATTCAACAGACGCTGCGAAGACTTTCGAAAGCTCACTATTATTTCAAGCTAGGCTTCCGCGATGCATATAATATGATTAGAATTGCAGAAGGGGACGAATGGAAAATAGCTTTCAGAACCTGCTATGGACTTTTCGAATCACTGGTTATGCCCTTCGGTCTTACCAATGCACCAGCATCTTTCCAAGAATTCATCAACGATATATTATGATCTTTCTTCGCCATTTTGGGTACCACTTTCTTGAATGACATCCTCAATTACAGTGACAACCTGAGGGAATACAAAGAAGATTTCAGAGCAGTTATCACTGCACTTAAGGAAGCTGGTCTCTCACAAAATGCAGAGAAATGCGAGTTCCATAAGGAGGAAGTCAAATACCGAGGGTTGATTGTCGGAGTGAATGGATTCACAATGGATCCGGAGAAAGTCCAAGCTGTTGATAATTGGAAAGCAACAGAGAAACTAAAAGAAGTCCAAGCCTTTTTGGGCTTTACCAACTTCTATCAACGATTTGTATGGAACTACAGCAGGGTGGTACAACTGCAAACAAAACTTATGACAAAGTTAGTACATTGTTACTGGGGACCCAATGAAAAGAGAGCATTTGCCAAACTCAAGAAAGCTGGTACAACGGCACCAGTGCTAGCCCATTTCGATTATGACAAAGACATTGTCCTCGCAACCGACGCCTCAAGTTATGTATCCGCAGGAGTCCTCTCTCAATACAATGACCCAGGAGTACTACACCCGGTAGCCTTCTTCTCCAGAAAATACTCGCACGCCGAAGAAAATCAAGAAATCGACCACCCAGAATTAGACATGATAGTTAAAAGCCTGGGACAATGGAGACCCAAATGTGAAGGTTCAGCACATCCGATTAAGATTCTTACCAACCACAAGAACCTGGAGTACTGAATGACATTGAAACTGTTAAATCGAAGGCAGACCGGATGGTCCGAATTTCTGTTGAGGTTTCAATTCAAGATAGTTTACCGGCCAGGAAAGCAAGCTCAAACAGCCGATGTACTTACAAGAATGCCAGGAGACATTCCTTCAAAGGGGGGGGAAGAAAAAACCCAGAAAATCGTGCTAAAGATTGTAAACCTCGACGGGAGGGTATGCAAAGGGTCAATCGTGGCATTTGTGGAAACAGTCAACATGGATAGCAACTCCGTAAGTTCCGAAGAGTTATGAAACTGGATACAACATATATGACAGCATTGCCCATATGACAGTAGCAAAGGGCTATGTACGCATAAGGATCAGTTGCTGGAACTCTCTGAAATACAAATCCTACCAACAGACGAGGACAAGCTCAAGTGGATTCAGGAATGTCATGATTCTCCAGTTGCGGGATATCCAGGATGGGCAAAAATCTATGAGCTGCTGAGCCGAAGCCATTCCTGGAACATGAAAAAAGATGTGGATTGCTATGTATGCAACTGCCACACCTGTCAATGAAGTGAAGCAACCAATGGAAAAACTCATGGCCTGCTACGACCATTGGTAATACCAGAGCAACCATGGAAGGATTGAAGAATGGACTTTGTAGTCGCACTACCAACAAGCGAAGGGTTTAACGCAATATGGGTAGTAGTCGATCGACGAATGAAGATGCAACACCTGGTACCCTACACCGGCAAACTGGATGGAAAGATGTTGGGACAAATGTACATAAAGGATGGATTCAGACTGCACAGAATGCCCAAAACAATAGTGACCAATCAAGGGCTGCAATTTGCCTCGGAATTCTGGAACCACATCTGCGAAAGATTGGGAATCGACTGAACACTATCAACTGCATTTCATCCGCAGACCGACGGTCAAACTGAAAGAGTCAACACTGTAATGGAACAGTATCTCCAAAATTTTGTCAATCATCAGCCTGACAATTGGGTCCGGTGGTTACCATTGGCAGAATTTGCGGCTAACAATCATACCTCGGAGACGACAAATTGCTCCGCATCTTTCGGCAACTGTGGCTGCCACCTGTGAATGACCTTCAGCCAACACCGAATTACACATCCCAACAATATGTGCGAAGTAAACGCCCAGCAGATGGCCCAACGGATAGAGCAACTTTTCAGCGAACTCAGAGCACAAATGAAATGGGCTCAGGCTGTACAGTCCGAGCAGGACAATAAATCCTGAAGGGTCGGAACAGAGTTACAGATTGGAGACAAAATATGGATGGATGCCAGAAACCTATCGACGGCACGACCCAGTAAATAACTAGATTGGAAAGGTATTCGACCATATGAAATCACAGAGGTCATCAGTCGATGGGCCTATAGAGTTAAGCTATCAAGTCAACTATGCATTCACAACGTTCAACTGATATCCAGGTTAGAGAAGGCTGACCATGATCCTCTCCTCAATCAAAAGCGAGAACCACCACCACTGGTGATAGTCGATGGAAAAGTGGAGTATGAAGTCGAACGGGTCGACGATTCCAGGTTGATCCGAAGACAATGTCAATTTCGCGTGCAGTGGAGAGGGTACGACGAACGCAGCTGTGAGCCCGCCGCCAACATGGATGGGCTCAAGGCTATCGACGACTGTCACACCAAACAACCTGGCAAGCCACAATCGAGATCCTCGCAGGTACTCGGCATTGGAGCGGGGGAAGCAACTGACACGCTTCTCTCAAGTGACGATCAGTGGTGGTGTGATGATCGGTCAATATTATAAATGATAACGCACGATGAGAATGAAATCAAGTTTCGAACGGAGGCTAAAGCATGACCAAAATCAAATCAGGTTTCGAATGGAGGCTAAAGTATGACGAGAAGGAAATCAGGTTTCGAATCAGGGTTTCACGGGAAACGACGGAATCGCACAAAAGCAGTGTACAAAGAAAGCAGGAGTTTGGATGTATTATGGAACGAGTGAAATCACTGTATATAAACCAGGCGTTTGGCAGAGGATAAGTTTCTTTCTTCACTCGTTCTCTCCTCTATAAAACAATCAATTAGCTTCAGCTTTCACTTCTTTCAGATTCGGTGATTCTGAATCGAGTCTCTTGCGTACAGTCTTTGTTTCATCTGCTACAGGCTATTCTTGACTCTGAGCTTTCCTGCTCTTGGATTTTATAACCCCTGGAACCCCGAGCCCTGAACCCTCGACACCCAGCCCTGAATTCCTGACACTTTTTTTCCGCCCCCCCCCGGTGGATGAATGTCTCCTGGCATTCTTGTGAGCGCTCCACGCTGCTGTCTTTGTTTGCCTGGTCAATGAATGATTTTAAATTTGAAACAGGAGAGAAATTCAGACCATTTGGTTTGCCTCCGATTCATCAGTTTCGACATTATAAAGTATTCCAGATTCTGGTGATTGGTGAGAATTTTCATCCGATATGCTGTTCCTTTGCACTCAGGCCTCCACTGTTCCAAACATTGAACTATCGCTCCTAGTTCTTGATCATGAATTTCATAATTCTCTTTGGCAGGCGAATGTTTTTTGGAAAAGAATGCCACTGAATGTAGTATTTCATTATTGTGGTACTGAGAAAGGACTCCTGCGGATTTACAGCTTGACGCATCAATTCTCAGACTATTTCAATTATATAACTCATGTGGGCAGGCACTGGTGCCGTTGTGATAGCTATCTTGAGCTTGGCGAATGCTCTTTTCTGATCGGGTCACCAGTGGAAAGGTACTAGCTTTTTCGTAAGTTTTGTTAGCGGCTGTACCACTGCTGAAATTCCAAATGAATTGTTGGTAGAAGTTAGCAAAGCCTAAAAATGCTTGGACTTCTTTCTATTTCTCTGGTGCATCCCAGTTTTCGACCACTTGGACTTTCTCAGGATCCATGCTGATTCCGTTTACTTCAACAATTAACTCTAGATATTTCACTTCTTCTTTATGAATCCCACATTTCTCTGCATTCAGCTAGAGGCCCGCATCCTTGAGTCATAACATTACCACTGCGATGTGCTCTTGATGTTCCTTTAGATCATGGCTATCAATATGGATGTTGTCCAGAAGGTTGTTCAGAATATGTCCAAAAAGGGGTATAATGTGTCATTGATGAATTCTTAGAAGGATGCTGGTGCATTGGTAAGTCCGAAGGACATAACCAGTGATTCAAACAGTCCATAGTGGGCCCTGAAAGATGTTTTCCATTGGTCCACTTCTGCAACTCTGATCATGTTATACACATCGCGGATTTCTAGCTTGGTATAATAGCGGGCATTCGAGAGTCCTAACAAGGTTTCTTGGATCAATGGTAGGGGGTACCAGTTTTCAATTGTTCCTTTCTTTAGGCCTCGGTAATCGACACAGAATTAAAAGCCTCATCCCGGGATTGGAGCGAACAGTACTAGAGCTTCGCAAGGTGATGAAGACGACTGGATGGATCCCTTGGACATGTTGTTCTCTACCCATTCCTTTGAAACTTATTGCTCTTCTCGAGATAAGCTGTAAATAGGTCCAAACGCCAGTGTAAACCCCTCTTGCAGTGTAATTGTATGATCGTAGGGTCAGTGCAGTGGTAGCGTTCTCACGACTACCTTGCTGAACAAGGGTAGAAACTCGTAATATTCATTGGGGATGACCTCTTCATGGGGTTTCTCGTGTAGGTCATTTATTCCCAGGGCTTTGTTCATTTCGGACAGTATAATGGTGTAAAACTTGAGTTTCTTCCTTCTTCTCCTCCTCATGAAAGGTGATGCTGCTACTGTGCAGATGTCTAGTTTCAGCCCTTCCGGATCTGCGGGTGTTGTTTCCAGGTGATTGCCCCATACCCATACGCTCGTATGATGCTGGAATTGCTGTTGGCAATATCTGCTTTGGAAGCCAATCCTTTGGCTCTGGAATTGTACTGTCACATCGTGGAGTTGAAACAATGGCAATCCCAGCAGGTTCGGGTAATACCCTAACTTTGTTACGAATGCTGGTAATTGTTCCTGATGTGATCGTATTCCTATGTCAAATGTGGCCATGGTTGTAATGGTTCCTGATTCGATGGGTCTTGTTTCGCTAACTTCTAACTCACTTGACTGTCGTAATTCCTTCTCTTCCAACTGATGATGGCAAACAAAATCATTATCTACAAATACTATTCCCATGGCTCCACAGTTGACCAGGGTGTGTGTCGATTGACCTGTCTCCCATTTTCAGCGAACATTTTCCATCAAGATATTTGCTTTCCATTCAAGACTCCAGAATTTCTGCACTACAAATCAAAAACTGTGAAATTCCAAAACATGATTCAACAACTGTAGACAAAGAAGATTCGTGCCCAGTGCAATTGCCATCCTGTTTGCACTGGTCTAATCTTTTCCCGACTCAACTTCCTTTCCTTTCCTTGTTCCTGAATCTGTGTCCATTTCATTTCCTGCTTTCTTAAAAGGTATTACTTTCACCTGTTCAGATGCTGCTTTCAATTTTCTTAGACACAATGTTGCGAAGTGCCTGTTATCTCCGCAGTATATCCAAAGACCTTCTTCTATTCGCTGCTTGCATTTTTCAGGAAATATTTTCATCTCTTTAACTTCTGAAAGATCCATCGGAGCGGGACCAAACTACCCTGTAACCATTCCCACTGGTGCTGAATCTGGGGAGGGTGTGGTGTTGGTTGTTGGGTCAGGCTTCTTGTAGTTTCCTTCCCATCATTCTGACTTCTTTTCCGCTGCCTGTCTTCTTTTTGTAAGTCTCTTTTTGAGCATGATTTGACGAATTCGATCAGGCTTTCTGGCTCCTCGGTGTGTTGTAGGGAGTCCTTGAATTTGTTGCCAAGACTGTTATGTAATGCATCTATTTGGGCTTCTACATTCCATTTGAGGTTGGCTACATGCCTTTGGAATTCTGGGTAGTACTGAGAAAACTCACAGTCTCATTGTTGGAGTTTCAAGAGTTCTCTATTGGCCGTCGCTGCTTTGTTTTGGTCTCCGAATGCTAGGTCTACCAAGTCAACTAGGTATTTCAAGGTTTCAAGCTTGACATCACAGGGAATTTCATCGCATAACCGCAACAATTGTGCCAAAGCTATCCCCATCAGGCACCCCACTGCATACCTCAGCTTCTGCTGTTCAGTTTGGAACGCTTTTGGTTTTCCAGCAATCTTTAAGGCTGACGGCACCTTCCACCCTCAGAGTTCCTTTCTGTCATCTCTTAAAAAGCTTGCAATCTCATTTACCTTCTCTTCCCTTTCCTCCCTTTCTCCCCTTCCTCCTGTCCTTCCTTCTGTCAATCTCAAGATTCGAGTTGCCTGTTCCCGATTTTCCTCTGCTCAACTCCTGAACTTGTCCATCTGTGTTTGAGCATCATCCAGATCCTGTTTCAATTGCGCCAAATCTGGGTTATTCTCTTCCAGCTGTTGTTCAAGGTTCCAGACTTTCTCTTCCAGATCTGCATGATTGTATTCTGGGGTTCTTTTCTCCATGGTTCTTGACCACTGTTGTCTTGAGATCCATCTCCTGTGTGAGGTTGTTCTGTTCCTCAATGACCTTTTCTCCTGCTTTCGGCAATTATGATATTTGTACTTCAGTATTTTTCACAGACTGCTGTGCCTTAATTGATTCATTCAACCTGCTGGTTGTCTGTAACTGAGCCAGGGCTGTCAGTCCTGTATTGATTGCTTGAATATGTTTCCGGAGTTGTTTTTTGTCCATTGTCTCCGTCTTCGCTTGTGTTATGTTTCCCAATTTCCATTGGAGTTCTTCGGTCAATATCACATCGAGGTCTGTTCCTGAAGATTCTTCTGACATATTTGTTATTGTCGAATGGTAATTGGTATAGATATTTTTTGATTTTCCAGCCGAAAATTTGTGCTACTTCAAGGCACTCATCACAGATGTACCTCCAGGTATCATTTTTCCAGTATATCCATCAGTCATTGCCACAAGAAGTTTCGCACCACATACACTTATTGGGATTCCAGCATATCAACTCCTGGCTAGATACCAAGGCAACAGGGTTCAGAGACAGAGGGTCCACAGTGAACAAAGAATACTACCACGTTCCCCAATGCAATTGAAAAAGCATTGAATTCTTCCATACCGCAGTTACAGGTGGATATTACGGCCCAATCTTGAATTGTCCCGCAGTGGCAGTGAATGGTTGGGTTTGGATGATCATGATCTAAATCCCCTGATTCTTGCGAACTGTAGTAGTAATATATACAGTCACAAGTGGATTGGTCGCTCATCTAAAAATGGTACTGATTGCCCAAAATATCTGGATTTGTTGGTCTTCAAAAGATCCACAGACAACCCAAACAGCTGTGTCTCCAATAGGAATGGATAACCGATCAGTTTCCAAAGTTGCTTGGAGATTTGGAAACCACCCAGGAAATGTTGCAGATGCGGTGACAATAATAGCAGCCTGAATTGTGAGGGTATCAGCACCTGAACTCAAAATATAACCGGTAAAACTGATCATACACTCGTCCTTCTATCAAGGGTTCAAGGCTTGGTATCAAGGGTTCAGGGATCAAGGTTCTAAGGGTTATACAACTGAAAGCCGGATGGCTAAGCAGTGCAAGGGTAGCCGGTAGCTATGAAAACAAGAACTCTATACAAGAGACTTGACCCAGACTTACCGAGTGTGAAAGAAGTGAAAGCCGAAGCAAATTGATTGTTTCATAGATGTGAGAACAGATAAAAAAAAAGAAACTTCTCCTTCGCCAAACGGCTGGTTTATATACAGTGATTCACTCATTCCATTATTCATCCCAACTCCTGCTTTCTTTGTACACTGCTTTTCATATGATTCGGACATTCTCCTATACAACCTGATTCGAAATCTGATCTCAATCTCGTTGTGCTTTATCTTCTAATCGAAACCTGATTTCATTCTCCTCATGCTTCAGCCTTCATTCAAAACCTGATTTCATTTCAATGGTACTTCATCTTTTATATTATTCACCGATCATCACTTCACAATTGATAGTCACTCAACACAACTTTGACAACTCCCTTGTTATCCAAATATTCATTAAGAGGACGATCATTGAGATGGTTTGTTAATTGTATACAGGAGGATTATCCTGAAGATGATGAGCATGACAACAAATATCTCGACCCCAAGCTTACACGAATAGACTCTTCTGATGGTGAAAAAGATTTTCTTGCTAAGCCTGAGCCATGGGTCCACCGAAGCAAGGGCGTACCGCATAAAACTATTTCTCCAGTGCAGAAGACAAGGACCCGAGCAGATACTACAGTTTTACCCCAACCGGAACTTCGTTCAACATCTGCTGTACTGAAACCTGCAACAAAGCATACCAAGTCTAACACAAATCTGTGGGTGCCTCTACAGCCAGGTTCTACAAGTGAATCAGTACCAGTCATTGCCACCACAAGAACGAAAGACCAAAGCATTCCAGCAAACATCAAGAATACGTTCGAGCTGGCAAAAGGCTTACCTGCGACTCTTCTCTTTATCAAAAACCCATGGCTGTCAACAAAGCATGAAAAATATGTTCTTATCGCTCAGAGCTGCAACCTGGCAATTGAGGCTCAGGATTGTCAGAGGTGGGTCGCCAGTGCACCGGAACACAATCCATCGGTATGTCAGAAAACTGGTGGCCTCGCAGAAGATATAGATTGTCAGACTCGAGAGGCTGTACGTTTTGCCTGCCACATGAGGAATGTTGACATGTATTATCCAATACTGCTGTATAGAAACATCTATAGCTTGCATGTGTGACTGGCTGAGGCTGCTCGGCGCACGATTGTGGAAAGCTACCGCCTCAATATTGGCTTTCTGGATAACCTCAAATACCAAATCATGCTTCTGCTAGCTGAAGACTCATACATGATGAAAATTGTCAGTGATAAAAAAGCCTGGTTCACCAGGTTTGCAATCTTAGATCTCAGATACCATATCTTCATCTTTATAGTGAACAGCTTAAAATGGCTCCCAGATACAGCTAAATACTTTCATGCAGTATCTCCATAGACGTTAGCAATTGCCGCAGCTGCCATCCAATTCCCACTATCAAACTATGAGCAGAGCACAAAAGTCACTTCAAACTTTACCCCGAATGATTATCGAAGTAATTATTATCTTTTTCATATCTATTTCTTCTGCACCAAACTCATTTGGGTGTATCTGGTGTGCCCCTTCGATCTTCCCTCTATTTGATCAGACTCTAGTTATGTTTATTCATACATATGGGCACTAGAATAACTAACCGAATTGGGATTGCAGACGTTAGTCTGAGAGCGTATAATCATTGGCATTCCATCCATCTGACCAGGCAAAACACAATCATCAATATATCCTCAGAACGCATCTCTTATCTATGCAATGATGATGCCAATCAAATATCAGCATTCCTTGGAACGGACGAAATGGGTGACAGTGTTGGTGATATTGATAATATGTTTGATTAATCAAATTGGATGGGTGTTAGTTGCTGTGCTTCATGTTCCTCACAGTCCCATTTGCTTCATTCATTATGTTCTTTCCTCACCATGCTTTTTACCTCCTCTCTATTTTGATGCCACTTTCGGTATCATCATTTGAAACTGTTTCCTTTTGAATATGAATATATAGACAATGCGCAGTCATTTGAACGGTATCTATATAAAGTCATCGAAGGGATGGATGAATCACCCAAGAATGGGGAAAATATTCAGAACATATATCCCAATCATTCCACATCATCCAATGCTAGGGAGATACCTGGATCTTGAACCGGCCGCTCCCAGAGGCTCTGGAACCTTACACTGGTGCTTCCGGAGGCGTCAAAATTGTGTACTGGTGTGTCTGGAGGATCCAGAACCATCCACCTGCGCTGGCAGATGCTCCAGAACCTTGCACCGGTGCGCCCGAAGGCTCCAGAACATTGCAACAGTGTTTCCGGAGGCTCCCAAACCTTGCACCGGTGCTTCTGGAGGTTCCAGAACCTTGCATCGGCACTGCTGGAGATTCCTGAACCATCTACTGGCGCTTCCGGAAGCTCCGGAATCTTATACTATCTCAGCTGGAGGCTCCAAAACCTTGCACCGGTGTTCCCAGAGGCTCCAGAACCTTACACCAGCGTGCCTGGAGGCTTCTAGAGCCTTCAAAATTTTGCACTCAGTCCAAATTGCCCTGAACTGCTCCCACAACTCGAGGAGCCTCTGGGACCCTCCTGGAACAAGAATTACATTTTGCTGATAAAGTTCCTCAATTCTTTCTTCTTTTTCCTTCACCATGTTTTTTTCCTTTCGCAAGTTGTTTGATTTGCTGGTCATGGGTAGACTCGCAAGCCCCTCCACTGCTGTGTTGATTATCTGAACGTGTTCCCAGAGTTGCCATTCATTCATTGTAACTGTGTTCATCTGTCTCAGTATGTCCAGTCGGCTTTGCATTAGCCCGGTCAGGGTGGCATTGCATGCCATTCTTGAAGATTCGGCTGACATCTTTGTGATGATTTAGGAAGGTATCTAGGAGGAGGGATTGGGGTTTCATGAGTTATAAATAGGCTTCGAGTTCATTCATGTTTTCTTGAATTTCTCTGATTGCTGCCATGACATTAGCTTTCAAGAATAGATTGCTGGTGAACTTTTACCAGATGAACACCACATGTTTACTTGGTGTAGATACAATGATCAGGGGAGTTGGGAGAGGGGCTGCATATAATTTGTGGTTTACTCCCTTTCACTAAGTTTGCTTCGCTTATTGTTGAATACCCAAGAAATGTTGCTATCATATTCTGGCATTTACTCAATCATATTAGATTCTTCTGGTCAAAATGTCCAAATTCATACTATACAAATGTGTCTCCAAGAGCTGTGCACCATTCATTGGTGTTTGAAGTTTCCAACAGTTTTGAATACCAGGCATTGAGAGTTGCAAGGATTGTCACAAAAGTAACGGCCATTCTGGTGATGATAACTGCTCATATACTGAATTATAACTCATACAATCGATTGTGGACTGATTCTTCTATCAAGATTTCATGGTTCGCAGTTCTAGGGGTTATAATAACCGCACTGAAATTGGGAATTGCCGGTACTGCAAACAAAACAAGAGACTTGAAATCCAGAATCACAGAAGTGAACAGATGCTGGTGCCAAAGCTATTGATTGTATTGTACACTAGAGATCAAGTAAAGAACAAACCTATTCTGCATACATCCATTGGCTTTATATACAGCTATTGTGACTGTTGTTACCTTTGCTCACTTGTTCCAACATATATTCAAACATCACCCAACTATGTTCACAACCCATTCAGTTCAACTGCCCATGCCATAACCATCACTCCATATGTACAACACAACCTATGAAACCTGATTCCAACCAACAAAACCTAATTCCTTTCAATGAATCCTGTTTTCCTTTGATACAACCTGATTCTTTCCAACAATACCTGTTTTCTTTGAACACAATTTGATTCCTTTCAACAGTTGATCATTTGTTCACCGATTCAAATCATTCTTGGATACTCACTCGACACAACCTTGAAACACCTAGCCTTATCTTCTTCATTTGACTCCAGTGCTAATACCATTTGAACTTGTGCCAATCAAATATAATTGACTTGTGGATATATCTGATCAATTGGTTTTGATTATTACTCATCACGGTGCAAGCATACTTGGCTATATCAATTATTGGATCTCATCCAGTTGCTCTACTTCTTCTACTTGTGCTCCTTGTTATCCAGTACTGGTACCCATCAAAAATTTGCCGATCCATTATATTTAACTGATACAAAGTTTCAAACAATGGGTCACATTTAGTCCATTATGTCAGTATACGTATTCTGGGGTATATCTATTATTGGTTTGCATTTGGCTACTTCACTCCAACTCCTCCTCTATTTCCCCCACCTTCAAATCAAACCCCGACGTAAAATTTGGTAAATGAACTGAGATTGACGTATGGATATGTTCAATTGATTCATCTTGCCAAGTACATTATTTCTATATCAATGCACCAGGGTATGTCTATCATTAGTACTCAACTGGCTCTTCTACCTACTTTTGTCCTTCTTCAACCTCTTCCACAGTCTTTTGTTTATTATCCCCCTTTAAACTTTTGTAAATCAACTCTGATTGACCCATGGATACACTCAATCAATTTGTCTCTCCAAGTATATCAATATAGTTCATGCATACTGACATATATACCTTCCTGTCTTTCAATAGCCTGCTTTATATCTCCTTCATCTCCATCTTTGTCTTCTCCTTCTTTTGCAGTTTGGACCCACCTTGAAGTTTAGCAGATGAATTCCAATTAACTTATTATTATACTCGACCAACTCATCTGGTCATATAAATATAGATTGTATATGCATTCTGGAGTATATCCCTTATTGGTTCTCAACTGACTACCCTTCTACTACTTTTTTTCTTTCTTTTCTTCCTCCAGTGTTGACCTCCTTGGAACTTTTAACAAATCAACTGCAATTGCCATATAGATATACTGATTGTATTTGATTCTCCAAGAACATCATGATGGTACAAGTATAGATTTTTTATTATTCAGTTTCAATTTACTACTTCACATCTGTTACCAATTCTCTATATATTTGTAACCAATCAGGTTGAACTCATAATCACATACTTATATCATTTGTTATATTAAAGATTATCTTTTGTTGAATAGTATAGTTGAATAGCAGAGAAAAAAAATTATATTATAAAGCTAGTAATTAGTATCAGAGACTAAATATTAGTTTAATAAAATCATATATATGATCATGCTTCAGTTCAGAAAAGGTAATTTGGACCTTAACCTTATGGAATACATTGCAAAACCGGGAATTTCAGCCGTAGTTATTCAGATTTCCACAATATTTGATATTGATACCGAGTCCATTCATACTTAACAATTCCAGGTAAAGGTTAGTAATACAGAACCCACAGTGATGAATATGATATCAGGAAAATGCAATTTCCTCTCTGGCCTGGCACCCACCTTCCGAGTTCCTCCTTGGGGCTTGGGAGGCTCCCAACCCCTCCCAGATCATTTTATTATGCTCCAACTTGCCCCAGGCTGCTCCCAGTGCACCTGTGAACTTTCCACAATCGCACAGATATATCTCACAGAATTCAAACCACCTGGTGAGAGGTTCACAAATGTGCTCCTTTACGTATTCTGTTCTCTGTCCCTCCCTGATGCTTCTGGAGTATGGGCATATGCTCCGGGAGCCTCCAGGAGCATGGGAACGTACACTGCGAGCCTCAAGTAAAAACAGCCTGAACTTCAAATCCGCAGAATTCGAGAGTGAAATGGATAAAGTTTCGAACCCTTCTTGATCTTGTACCAGTGGTTCCGGAGGCTGCTGAATGATGTTCTCGCTGATACATTTGGCCTCACAGAGTGAATATGCGAGACATAATGAGGTAGATTACCCTTGGAGTCTTCAGGAAGAATTGGAAAAGCTGTGAACACTCTTGGAGCTCTAGCCAAGTTGTTTGGATACCTTGACAGTGTGTCCTCTATTTCACAAGGTTTTGGCGCATGTAACCCCTCAGTTTCAGCCCACCGAAAACTACTGCCAGGATGCTTGAGGCATCTGTGATTATGAAATCTATGCTTCTAATATCCACAGTGCTCCTGGAAATCCTTGACACTTCAGAAAATCTGGGGCACTCCTCAAATACCTCGGTGCTACAGACATCTCAATACCCATGTAATTGCTGGCACTCGTGATGTTCTCAGCACTCCTGATCCTCAAAACTGATAGAATCCTCGGCACTCCTTGGCACTCCTAGGCGCTCCTGAAATCCTTTACACTCTTACAATCACCAGCTCACCAAGGATTCTCAGTGCTCTTGATCCTCAAAAGTGAAATCTAATGAGAACCTTGATGCTCCACAGATCCTCAGTACAACTGAGAAGCTCAGCGCTACTGAATGCACGTTTGCACATGCCTTGGATGAGGGTGATATCTTGATACTATTGATATCTATCTGCAATATATACACAGGTGGACAAAGGCAAGGGAAATGAAAAAAGACCTTCAAGTGAGCCTGAAGATGGATGAGAATGGATTGCAGTATGCTTTGAGAGAAATGGAGGACACAGAACTGGAGTGAGAATATAGAAGAGATCGATTTTGAGTGGTGAAGATAGATTGATGATTACCAAGCACAAGAAATTGTGTGTGAAATGGTTGCCGATACTGGTTGTGGAGTACGAGGGCAAGACAGAATGTGAGTCATCGGTACGAAATCTGGCTTGAACAATGTCATCTCATGATGGGGAAGCCAAGTGCAGAACTTAACTTGAGCAGAAAAGAGAGGCTGCACATATGGTGCTCGGCAGCAAGTACATGGGGCGGCCGAGAATAAGGGCTGGACAAAGTGCAAGTGTGATTGATGCAAGACCTGGTGTTATCCTACGATCACAAACCCAAGCAGAAAACTTACCTTCAATAGACAGGGGTCAATGTCTGAAGGCAGCAGCAGAAACGAGGACCACCCGGGATCTGAGAGTAATTGATCGAGCAAAAGCTGCAGACAGACAGAGTTGTACGAAAGCCCTTGGAGTGTGTGGAATCATATACGAGGAACCAGGACTAGATTCGGTAAGTTACATTCGTATTCTCTTCTACCCTATATGACAAGACTGGTCTCGTATCCCAAAATCACAGGTCGCACCCAAATCAGCGTCGCAAGTTTGGCCACCCAAGCTTAATAAGGCTTCAAACCATTGACTAGCAAATGGAGTAGATGAGAATCCAAATGCATCTCACCAAATAGAGTTCAAGTTTCTCATGTACACATTCAAACCCCCCAAGCTTTCATTCATCTCTGTCTGTCTGCAGCTCTCAAGCTTTCATCAATCATCTCTCTCTTTCCTATCCATCCATCTCCTCTATCAACCGTGTTCTATCCATCTTTTCTGCCTTTCCTTCTCGTCCATCTCTGCTAACCTCGTTCAATTCAGCTTTTCTGGAGTTAAGTTCCCCCTCTGAGTATCACCAGTTATCAGCTGGTTAACATCATGAGCCAGTACTCATCGGTCCACGTACAATCGATCACTCCTACATACCGTGATATTATTTTCTCTGCATCCGGCATCAGTGACCGACTTCTCTGTCATCCAAGATCAGTCCTCCACTCAATTTCGTGATTGTGGGATAATATTTCTGAAGCCTGATCTTGTACTGATTAGGTTCGTATACCATCCGGCCCTTGCACTTTGTAGCTGGCTGCAGCTATCTACTCTCCCATCTCACTCCCTCCCATGTACTGACTGCCGAGCACTGTATATGCAACCTCTCCCCTTTACTCTACTTAAGTCCTCCACTCAGCTTCACAATTGTTGGTTAATGTCTTCCTAGCCACAGCTCGCACCAATTACTCGTGTTCTGTCTTGCCCTCACTTTCAGCCACAGCATTGACCAACTGTCTCTCACACAATTGCCCAGCAGTTTTAATTTTGTTTATCTATCTTTCAAACTGTCTCCAAGCCCACCTCAAATCTTTTTTGTCATCACTCTCCAAGCCTTCTGGAGATCCATCATGTCCATCACTCCCCAAGCCCACCAGAAATCCATATAGATTTCTCTCCAAGCCCGCTGGAGATCTGTCATCTGTCTCCAAGCCTGTATCTTCTCCACTTTGTTATTCATCCAAACATGTATTTACTGTAGATAATTAGATCTCAATAGTAAATACAATTTCAAGTGCCTATATCTCCATACCAGTGCTACTCATGTATATTAGTAGTTACACTCAAACACAAACAAGTTTTTCATGATACAGCGGCACCGGAATTATATACCAGCGCCCCCAGAAAAACTAGAACCTTATACTGGCGCTCCCAGAGGCTCCAGAACCATGTACTAGTGCTTCTCAAGGCTTCAGAACGTTTCACAGGCACTCCCGGAGGCTGCAAAACCTCACACCGGAACTTCTGGAGGCTCCAAAACCTTACACAGGTGCTCCCAGCGGGTCCAAAACATTACAAAGCCCCTTCTGGAGGCTCCGATCGCACCCTTCCATGCTCCAGCAGGCTCCGAAACCTGGCACTAACTTCAAACTACAGTAACCAGCTCCGACTACTCCGCGAGCCTTGGATGCCTTCCAGAGCCAGAATTCCATTTCACTGATAGATATCAACTCATTATAGACTCTCAACAAGTATACTCTACAGGTATATATTATATTCAGAGTTTTTGAAAGCCAATTTTAATGATGTGCTTGCTGAGCTTACAAATACTACAGAACTGGCCAATATACTTTTGGGTTTTACTGATATATAACAGTGAACCAGTATAAACTCACTGCCTATCATACTATTATAATCTGAATATATCTGAATCACAATTGACCATCACTGTTAGAGTCGCCATCATTCATCATATCAAATTAAACTGAACCAATATTCATTCCCACCAAATACTAGATTGCGGTGATATATTATCCACTATAATTAGTTAATATTGCAAGTCATCCAAAGATATGTATTTTATAATTGTATAAATCTAAAGAAATATAAATTCTGCAATACCCTTACAAATGAATATTCAATAAATAAATAATTTCAAAAGTGCTATACAAATTAAAAGGACTTATATATACATTCAATTCTTACAGTAACAAATTTTTTTTTTGTTCCCATACTGTCTTGCAAGTCAAAAAGTAGAATGTATATTCTCTAAATCATAATAAATTGCAATAACATATACATGGTAAATTGGTAAAAGACACAACATTCCATAACAAAGCAGTAATAACAAATCCTAATTACAAAAGCACTGACACTTTTTCCAATGCAGTACTCAATACTCCATTCAATTCAAATCCTCACTTGCCAGATAGACTTCTTGGAATGTCACTGCACAATTGGCAACCAAAATAATGGTATGGTAGTAGGATAGAAGTGTGGTAGTAATAAATGATACAGCTAGAGGCCCTAGTATGTGTTAGCTTGCTTCTGGTAATAGAGAGTTCAGATTTACTCCACTGGGGTCTTAATAATTGTGTATATACACATCCGTTTCAGTTGTGGGTCAATTGAAGTGGAGATATGGTGGGTGAGATGGAGGGTATTGGTGTTCAAACGGGTGTCCAACTACCCTGCATTGTCCGACCGCCGGGCAACATGGTACGAAGCTCAATCTTAGGAAAGCATCAATACTCTATCCAGAAAACGCCACATTATTCATATTCTACCTCTCTGGTGTACTTCCGGCCTCTTCAAGAACGACATCCAAGCCCCTTGTCTCATATGTGAAACCTCCTATCCTGCTTGTACTCCAGCATCTTACCAATGGATTTTTCCCAGTTCCTCCGCCAACATTACTAAAGGCTGTGCTTTTCCGTCGCGCAGAATATGTTCCAATAGATCTCCACCCCCCTTCCTTCTTGTAAGACTTATATGCCCGACTAATTTTAGAAACTTTGCTCCCCGTATTTCCGGGTGTTTGTATTGTCCACGTCTTCTTTGCTTGATCTCGTCTGCTTGGGCTTCCAGAAAGTGGGGATGCTTTAATTCGATCAGCAATTCTTGATCTCACGCATGGTACAGGAATCCGGTAGAATGTCTCCTGTCGTACATCCTCTGAAGAAGCGGCAGAGTATTCTGCACTGTACCAGTTCTGATTGTGTGCTGGTGTCCTCGGAATGGGACGCGAACCACCGCCAAATGTATTGTACACATTATTAAAGGATTCAAGAGAAGATGTCCTAAGAAGCGGTTCGTTTTGTAGGGTGTCTGTGAGTCGATTTCGATCAAGCCAAAATTTTATGTCTACTAGGCGGCGTTTTGGTGAAGGAGGTAGTAGAGATGGTGATATGAAGGCGGAACGGCGACGATACCATTCTACATGTGGGGCGAGTGTTAGAATGTTTACGATGGACACTTGATTTAATCACACATACGCGTACCATCAAAGCCATTTAACCCCAACCTCTTTCGGTCTTTGCGCCTGAGTGTTCTGTGGCTACGGTTCCTGCGCTCATACCGTGAATGAAATCCTTCGAGACCTGCGACGCACCTGATCCAAGCCGCCACCACCAGAAAGCATGCACCAAAAAATGCAAACACCCCCATCACAGTCAAAAATGCATTCCGCGAGGGCGCAGGATCATAATCAGGAGGCGGCAGCATTGGAGGCAGAGCGAGTCCATTTCCCTTCACTGGTAACGGTGACATTGCACCAGACCGAAACACTTCCCAAAAGATTTTGCTGTCTTATGGCCAGAGGCGATGGACACATGAGGGGGTAATAATGTCAATAAGGAAGTGAATGATTAAACAAGCAAGGGCAAACATATGGGCTACTACCACAGAAGAGGCAATACAAAGATAGGTGTGATCAAAACCCTAGGAATGATGGGGTTCGAGAATATTCTCATGCCACTCTAAAAAGTGCCAGGATTTAGATCGAACCTAAGGTCACATGAAATTAAGGGGTTCACTTTACCATTGTTGACGGAATATGGTAACAATATTCACTTTATTTATACCAGGCTTGATGATCCCTCGGCTAATTGTTCAGGCTTTGACTCCCAGGCGTTGGAAGGTGGATGTATGTAGCCAATAAGGTATATTTTATTTTGTTTTTGCCACAGCTACTGTAGTATTTCAGTAAACTCGGTAGCGCTTTGCACGGTCCAGTTATTCCATTTTCTGTGTATGGCAGTGCTGGAATGCATTTGGTAAGGTTCTTAGGGACACAATGATTACATCTGAATAATTTTAAAATACATCTGAGCAGGTTTGATTGCCAAGTGTGCTACCAAGTTAACTGCAATTCTATGGTACACAGCCAAACAGGATTTAGCTTGATAGCTTTGGGACACTTTATTTGTTCACTGTACAGGAGCAGGGTGATACTTGCCAGTGTGATTCAAAACAAAAGTTCCATTCCTCAAAACATCCAAAACCCAATGGGTTTCCAAATATATTTATATCAATATATATCAAATAGACAGCAAAGTAGACCATGGAATAACTGCTAAAGAAAATAATAATTACATAATAGAGTTTCATTGTGATTATATAATAATATTCATATGGTGATAATTATGTTAAGGTTTCAAGATGCAGAGTTCAAGGAGTTATATAAACCCAACTAAGATTCAGAATTGCAAGTATTTGCAAACAAGACAAGAGACTCGAAATTTGGAATCACAGAAGTGAACAGAGGTTGGTGCCAAAGCAATTGATTGTTTTGTAGACTAGGGAACGAGTGAAGAACAAACCTAAATCAGGAAAATGCAATTTCCTCACTGGCTTGGCACCCACCTTCCAGGATCCCCTTGGGGCTTGGGAGGCTTCCAAACCCTCCCGTATCATTTTACTATACTCCGAGCGCTCCAGGCAGCTCCCGGTGCACCTGTGAACATTCCACAATCACACAGGGTATCTCACAGCATTCTACCACTTCCTGGGAGGTCTACAAACTTGCTCTTTGCGTACTCTGCTCCGCATGCCTCTCTGACACTCCGCAGCCCTCACTGCCAATTGGCATCATAATTGACTCAATTGATAGGTCATGCTGGCGATTCATCGCTGCTACTTAAGCATCATCACGAGAGATTTGTATAAATAGACATCTCTAGATCTCATTACACTGATATATTGTCTATATATACCATTGGATTTCAAGCGTACCCCTGCGTGAGACTCCTTCATTCGTTAAGATAAATGGCAGATGTGGCTCCAAACCTTTCGTCTATATGTGTTTTGTCTTAATATACATCCCAGTACGTATCCAAATCACTTGATTATTTACAATCCATACCAAACCGTTCCCTGTTGCTGCCCAGATCTCTGGGACCAAGTGGCAGGCCCTTCAATTTTCTCCACGGCAATAACATGTGGTGTTGATTCCTTTACCACTCTGACGAACCCATCCACTTCTTGAGGGTGCCCTAAACATGCTCGAAATGGTACCGACAACAACAGCCAACTCCAGCGGTATGGTCTATCAACCCAGCTTGAAGGGATGAAAGAAATAAGGTGCTGCTGCAACATCCGGCTGCCAGTCCTCGCAATCATCCCACTACCTGCAGGTCCTGGTCGGTGGTGAAAGGTGAGTATAGAATGGAAATGTGGGTGGCGCCCGCGGAGTCCATCATCCGTATTTTCGCCCACGCGCACCCATATCACCTGCTGTGGCCGCCTGTGCATCTCACCATCTGGCGTACCTCAACGCTGCAGTCGAGCAGGATCCGGTTCATCTGCTGAGGGTTATGAAATTCCAGCTGTAGAAGCGACCTTATTGTGAGGTTGTAAGGTTACGTCTTCCTTGAACTCATTTCCGTAGCCCCAGATCACACTGACGCATCACGGCCCCAGATCTCATTCAGATGCTGCCTGACAAGTGATGGCAATGTCGGAATGTTGAAGGTTGCAGCTGCTTCAGCTAGTGATATCCGCTTGAAAGACCGTGAACGTGCCAAATAGTTGAAAGTTAAACTGCCGCAGAGGTTGTACTGGGTCGAATCAAAGGTTCAGATTGCCGGCAAGGATCCTTTCTGCCGGGCGCACCTGGTCATTTGCCGTTTCTCTCGACCGTCATCATGTTAAGACTACTGCACTCTCCTCAACATACCATCCGTACAAAGCAAGCCACCGAAGAGTGTGTTCCATGTAGTCCATCGCGGTGTAGCGATCATTGTGCTGAAGAAGCTGTAGCATGAAGTTGACCCATTGCTGGCACTATACGCTTCTTTGACTTTCGAAATGTGCAAGAGCTCTGAGATCTCGGTTGAAAAATTATCAGGAGCACCATCCTGGTGATAACCAGCGGTAATGACAGAGGAGGTGCATTTTGGTTTTCCGAAGTGATAGAATTGCAGCGTTAGCTGCTTCCGTAAATTTGGACCTTTCTTGAGTCCCATTCCTGATCATACTTCAGGCGCTTCTCTGTCATGGCGTGACGAAAAGCAGCTTGAGCTGCATGGCTTGCCCCGTAAACCTCTATCTCCAGACACTGGCAACCTCTTGTTGGCGCTCTCTGACCAATGTGTTGCTGCTTTCTCAGCTTCCAACAGGCCCGCTCGAACTCCCGCTTTGCAGCGACAGTGACCTTCGATGCACCGATACAGGCAGTCATGATGCGTGATGTTCTCGTTCAGTCTCGAGCAAATTGCTTGTCGTCCACGGCTAGCTTCGGGACGCAGCTTGAGTTCCAGGCGGTCCTGAGCTTCTTAAACAACTGGCCAAACCGGGCAGCTGGTCTGTGGACGCTCCGTAGAGCTCTGCTTGAGTTGTACCATTGTTGTCGCCCGCTCCTCTGCATTCCAGGTAGTGGTGCGCAGCTGCTCTTCTTTCAGGTGCACCTCAAAAGTTTCCGCTGCCCAGTTGTGATACCATAAATTTCCCTATGAAGCTCTCCTCTATCTTCTCCATCGCCACCTCTTTAATTTTGCTGCCTGCGCTTGAAGTCGCTTCTGAACGCCATGTCTGAGCCTCAGTAGCATGTTGAGGAGTGAAGATTTGTTTGCACTTGTAAAGCTTTGAGAGTTTCGTCGAGGTATTTCAACGAGATATCCGAGTGCGTTCGCTGGCTGGCTAGTAAAGAAAATTCAATCAGTGCCGAATTGTTTTCATAACCTCCTTATCAGATGCACTTTCTGAGATTTTTTCCCTGCAACATCGCTGGAAAGCAGGGAGCACATACTGCAGATAGACTCCTGAGCATTTCTCGGATTTCCTTGCCATGCCAGGATCCATTCTTGAGAGCATTAAAGGGTTTAGAAAAATGCAATATGTTTGGGTAGTGTGGAACTGAGGTGAACCGGGATCGAATTCAGCGTTCAAGCCTCGATCGGTGAGGTACTTCAAAAGCCAGTTGAAGAGATCTTTCGTGATCCCCAAATAGAGTTGGTGAAGTGCATCTGGTTGCCAAAGGCGATAGACATTGCACAGAGATAATCCCAGAACAGATTTGAAGTTGGTTGTAGATACACTACTTTGAATTCATCGAGTCGATTCTCCTCCAGGTGCTCTTGATAGCGTGACGTACATCGAGGTCCCAGTTGCGAATCTTTGCCATGGCCCATCTCCGGTCCCTTCGGAACATCACACACAGGGCATGCTCCTCCACTATCTTCGTGATCATTGCGATCTCGGGTAGTCCCCAATCCATGCTGCTAGCAACGGGTAGCAGGTACGTTTGAAACCGTCGGCACAATCCCACTCGTAACCAGTGCCTCTGATATCGACTTCTCTAAGTGGTTTCAGGATGGTATGGATCGCGTGGTGCCATGAAGAGTCTATATCAGTTGCGCCTTTCGGTGGAACTGGAATGAATCCCACCAGAATCCAGGCCCGCTTTGATGCTGCACGACGAACATCTTTCTGAATGTTCCCGATACTCATATATAGTGGCCAGGCGCTCTTGTCGCCAGAGAAATTCGTGAGATGGGTTTTGTCCGAGGCGAAGATACTGGCACAATTGTTGCACCGTCGGGTAATTGCTCCTGAGTTTCCCACCACCAATCTCCTGAGTTCATCTCACTATAGATTCGATGATTAGCCAAATCGTACAGCTGCACCGGAGCGAAATCCAGGTGCTCCGCAAACGGTAAATGCCCAAAAGAAACTGGATGCACTTGAAAATGTCCCTGCAGTATATGTTGCCATATTTCCCAGGCGCCTGAAGCCAACTCTCTGCTCCCAGTCCGAAGTCGAGGCACCTCAGCAGCTCCCAGAGCTCAATGCTGTCTGGAACGAAGTCGTACGGAAATCGTCCAGGCCGCGCCGCAGATAGTCGTTTACCCAAGTTTTGCTTTGTGTACCAGAGCACGGGCTTGTTGATAATCGAACGCATTTGCAAATGGGTGCCACGGGTTCCAATTCGGTTTCCGGTGTTTGTCGTAGAGGCTCGTAGCCTCTCCCACCACTTGCCCACCTGCGGCCTCTCCATACACTTCTGTGTGGGTGACTTTCCTCGCGGTTACAAATGTGACGTCGTGTTTCTCTGGTAGCTCGGGTATGGGAGCGCTCTCGGAGGTGTGCACGGCTGGTATGAACCCTTGGGTACTGTCAGGTTCTCCTGCATTCGTTTACTTTGCTTTGCTCATCTCGCTACTTACTAGATCTCCAATTTGCTTCTGTTCCAAGTCGTTCCATTACCTCTCCCGTGTCGTCAAACGCCTCTGGGTGATCGTTTCGATAATGTTGAGCAAGACCAGTGGAGTTGCGGATCCGTTTCCACATAGTGTGCATCGCAATCGTAAGAACTGGTTTGCCCGACGACTCATACTGATAACCGTTGTTACAGTATCTCCGGTAGATGGGGCGCGACGAGTGAATGGTGAATGTAGATGGGGTGCGACGAGTGTATGGCGAATGGTAGATGGTGCGACGAGTGTATGGTGAATGGTAGATGGGGTGCGACGAGTGTATGGTGAATGGTAGATGGGGTGCGACGAGTGTATGGTGAATGGTAGATGGGGTGCGACGAGTGTATGGTGAATGGTAGATGGGTGCGACAGTGTATGGTGAATGGTAGATGGGGTGCGACAGTGTATGGTGAATGGTGAGGAGCACCGATTCAGGGGTAAAGAAAGCTACCGAAGGTTCAAGTTGCACACCCCTCCAGCGAGATGAGGCTCCGTGCCATATGACACGTGGGCTTGATAGGACTAGTCTTGAAACAGACAAACAACTATACGTCACTTCACCCGACAAATTGTTTGTACCCACAAAGTGATTGAGTTCTGTCCCTAACCCCTGCTAAGCCTACGATTTTGTCACGAGCACCCCACCAAAACCTCCAGGCAGAGGTTCAGATGCACCTGTAGGTGGCGGCAGGGCTCGGATCGCATCTAATCGTGCAGCTCCCTTCCAATAGCAAGGCACCTGAGTTGATAGGCGTTGGATAATCGGAGTTTCCCATCTCTAGATAGTGTTGTATGTTCAATGTGTGGTAAATTTTCAGTATATTCCCAGAATCTGCAACCACCACAGGGGTTTCATGCAGGTCCCTGCTTTGTTATATGAGAGATGGACACCTGCAAGCACCTCTCTTGAAAGGCAGTAGGCTGATTTCAAGTATCAAACTTCAACAAGCAAGGCGATCGCGGGTGTTCATATGTTTTGTTTGTTGTAGCTTCAGAATCGCAGCATAGTTGGGTGGGCTTTGAGAAACTGCAACCAAGTGGCAGGGGTGATACCCCACCTTTCATCTAGTGATCAACTTGAACGCTTAGCAGACAATGGGTGACGAAAACATGTATAGAAGTTTGTCAAACAAGGCGGTATGGTAAGAGAAGTGCGGACGAGGTCGGTGCGCATTGAGTGTTCTCGAGAGAATTGCAAGTGTATATAAACGCACCTTGCCTCCCACAAATGCAGCCCATCACACTACCTGATTCTCAGCGACATGCAGGTACTATAGAGCTTTTAGCAAAAAGCTCCAGAACCTCCTAACCTCCTCTTCGTAACTACTTCTATACATCATGTGCAGAACAACCCCTCCAACAACCACTCTCAACCAACCCAGGACACTGTATCGATATTATGGCAGTGCACCTCCACAATGACCCAATCCAAACTACCAGCTCAGCAGTGATGGGTCTCAGATGTGGGAGGGTTTGCCTGGCATCCCAATCCCAGATATCAACCGCCCCGGCCGCCGACTGAGGAACCGCAATATGAACCGCAACCACTGAACTATCCTCCGTATACTGCACACCGATGATCAGCCCATGATGGACGACACATGTGGAATGAGTACCGAAACCTGGGTTCCATACGAATGGGTTCCACCCCGACCACCCACCCACCACCACCACCACCTTCGCAAACCCAAACCCACCAATGTCTCCGCCGCCTGACAAAGACCGACACACACCACTGCCTCCCCCTCCGCGGCCAGGTCCACCTGCAGCAGAACATCCCGGTTCACCCCACAGCCCCCTCCCGCTCCACCTGGAGGTGAAGGATCCCGGTTCACCCCACAGCCCCCTCCCGCTCCACCTGGAGGTGAATGGCCCCGTACACCCACATCCTCCTCCCCCTCCCCGAAGACCACCAGTTGCTCCAGACTCATGGTCCACAATCGTCCCCACCTCCGATGCAGCCCACCATCCCTCAACCACTCCAGCATAGCCGGGAGCACCAGAAGCACCGACCCTAGACCAGAAACTGTCACTTCTGAGGGACTAGCGACACTGAAGGAGTGTCACCCCTGGGCAATGGAGATGGACCAAAGTGCACTAAACTGTCACCATGGACCCCAACTTCTAACATCCCCTTCGGTCAATGCCGGCGGCAGATCACTCTCAGTGAATACCAGGGTGTGATAGCCCTAGCCGGCATAGTTCCACCTGATGGAACTGGAGATGGACAACAGCCACCCACTATCGATGAGGCTAAAGTCACCACCGGGCAACTCATGGTTGAGATGGGCCAAGTTAAAAAGGGGTCCAAGGAAGGCGGAATGCCTGGGAGAAGCGACATGTCCAAGTTTGGGAATCGTGTCCAGCACGAATGGCTGATTCCTCGGCACCCACATTGCGTGATGGGATCACTCCGCTTGATGATGCGGGGGATCGAGGGGCGCACAGGGTTCAAACTTTGGGCAGCAGCTATGTCAGATTTCATCCAGTGTTATGAGGAGTTCTTACCCCTTGACCAGATTGATGATTCTGAGAGTATCAGGCACGACTGGATTCACAATTTCATCAGCAATCTCTGCAACCGCCTGCGGGAGACAGCCACCGGGACGGTCAAAGGTGACTAAACGAACAGTAAGGGAGGTGGTGGAATGTGCAAGGCGGAGGGTAGCAGTGATGAACCCCCTCCCATATGGCCAAACATTGAGGTGGCCGATACCCAATACAAGTTGCTTGTTGTGCGGTCGTGCAGAGATGCCACTTCTGGGTCAATATTCAGAACATTTGAAGGACTTGAAGAATATTCTCAACTTCTGAAGTAGATCGCTAAGGCAGAGCCGAAGGGCCTATTTACTCTCCTGACCGTATTTTCCTGCCAGTTGAGTGAAGAAGCTGCTCATGAAGCTGGAGTTACAGTTGGGGAGGCGTTTTGTAGCAATGTTTGGAACCAGGAAACATGGAATGGGGAGGTCCAGATCTTCTGTGCAGTTGCGCCTGAAGCAGCAGCTCTGCTCCTCGAGGCAAACCTGGGGAAAGGAGATGAAGATAACCCGCCTGAGAACCTCTTGTTAGTGGAGGAGCCCAAGAGATGCAATGATGGAGAGAGAGTAAGTTAGGAGCACCTGAAGTGATGAATGAAGTTCTGGGCTAACTGGAATTCCTTGTAGGGAGCATCCCCACAAACACCCAAAAGGAAGTCTCCCAGAACCCCTGGTGCACCACCAAATACACCCAACAGAATGTCTCCCAGAAGCTCCGGTGTACCACCAGATAGACCCAGCCAGTGGAGGGCCCCAGCCCAGCTAGATGACTATACCAATTTGCCTGTGCCCCCGACTCCAAGTGCTCTTGCTGCACTCATCAAGGAAATTCAGAGCACCAAAGTTCTAAACAGCGATTCACAATTCGCCAAAGAGCTGATCGAGCCCCAACGTGATAAGCCAGGGCATGTTTTAGATGATGCTCGCATGGCCACTATCAACAACACCTTCAAACACGAGTGTCTTGAAGAAGCAGTTGCATTACCCAGTGCTGTTCCACGCAGAGATTCACCTTCAGATGCAATTCGAGGGCCAAAGTTCACCTTGAAACAATTTCCCGAAGTAACATTTCTTGCACATCAAATCTGGGCGATTTGGTTTGTCGTGCAGAGATCAATCTTCAATTTGGACCTTCCTGGGGTGCTCCTGGCTGGTGAAATGGGACTTGGGAAGACTTTCACCATCTTAGCTGCGGCTCTTTATGCCAAGTCAATTGCGGAGGAAGTGACAAATCACCATAAGGTACAACTATGGGTGCTCTTCAACCCCTCGATTGGCGTATGGTGTCAGGCGCTGGAAACGGAATTCTCAACCCTCCGCGCTGTCAGGAAGCCATGGGACCCTTGCACTCACCCTAACCCTGTTCCTCGTCATCTTCTCCAGTTGCATGATGATATGCCGACAACTGACCTCCCACCATGGAATCCAGTACTCTGGGTGGTGCTTCCAAGTGTCCAAGCGATATTGATCAGTGCAATCAATACCATCAAGAAATGGAATCCATTTTCGGTGTGCGATCACTGCGCAGAAGATGCTGGTGACCTGACTCAAGCACACCTCAACTTTTGTGTGGAACATCCCGAGAGACGATGGGACATTCAAGTGATCACCTATGATACGTTCACGAGCCGGGCGCAAAGAAATGACAACGACACAGTTCGCTAGCTTATGAACTGCCAATGGGTATGGAAAATCTGCAATGCAGCGCACCACTTCAAAGGTCCGAAGTCTAAGGGTTGGTCTGTTGCATCTGAAGCCCAAATTGGTTTCAAAGTGCAAGTTACCACAACGCCAGTCTAGCACTCCCTGAAGGACTGGGGAAACACGACTCGGTGGCTGTTTACAATTCCAGATACGCCTGAGAATGAGCGAGTGGTAGAAGAACATGGTCCTGAGGCTTCAATGTGAGCGATCACCACCCTTCAAACAGCAGTCAACAAGGGAGGTTCCTATGAAGCTCAGCAGAAAGCTGCCTCTGTGATGACTGAAGTCGCTGACCCATGGACAATCCGCCGATAGACAGAGTCGCGGCTGGCTTCAGGTGCACCGGTGGTTTATATCCCATCGGAGGATTTCTGTCCAGTCGCGCTGGAGTGGTCTCAGGAAGAACAGAAGCAGCTCAATGACATTGCCACTCGACTCAAGAGGCAGAATCAAGAAGGCGTGTATGGGATCGCCTGGCCGATTCATTGCTGGGAGCTTGCTTGCTTTTCGCTACTGTTGGAGCGAGATGGTGATCGTTCTGCCGATGGCAGTTAGAAGGAAGAGTGGGATGCCAGCAGTTTTGTGGAGGGACTGATTTTCAGATGGCTTGGGGAATCTTTCCTCCCTGAGTTGATCAGCGGTTCGGCAACTGTTCCTGAGATGGATGACCAGCCTTGTACAGGCTGTCCTGTTATTTCACCACTTCCTCAGAAGGTGGTACTGTTTTGTCTTTGCCAGGCCAGGTGCGCCATCTGGCATGGTAGATTCATCGCCATTTCAACCATGACATCCAGGTTTTTCGCATGGTCTGGGAAGATTCCGCCGACAGGTGCAGCGAAGTTATTAGCGATTTCCAGAATTCCCCCTGGAGCTCTGTCTTCATTGCCACCACCAAGATTGGGGGCACTGGGCTCAACCTTGTGGCTGCCAATCATGCAGTGATTCTTTAGAAGCCTTGGGTTCTCAACGAGCAGCGGCAAGCTTTTGGACGGATTGTGCGACTGGGTCAGATGTGTAAGCCTCACACCGGGCTTGTCAACACTGGTCCAAACGGCTTTGATGATAGAGTGACTGCACTGCATATGGTCAATGGTACTACTCAGCTACGTGTTTTGCATGGACTGATGAATTGTCTGATGATAAGCAAGGAGGACGTCTACAATGTTCTCAAAACACACATTGAGGAAACTGCCATTCAGGCTGGGATGTTGTTGCAATCGGAATAGCTGTTCGGGTGTTTCTAGGAGTGCTTGGGTTTGGATTTTCATTGATGAGTTGTTTACAATGTTTGTTTGATTGGCTGGGGTGCATCTGGGAGTATTCCTGGTGGTTGTACGGAGTTCGGGTGGGGGTATTTACTGGATTTCTTCTTCAAAATGGGCTACATTTTCTGTGTCTCTATTATCTCCCATGTGTCACTAGGTCGGGATGTTGAAGAATCGATGGCTTTGGGTAAGGTGTATCCACTTGATATCACATGAGAAACACAATGCAGTTGTGAAGAATTACTTATGGTGGTGGTCGAGGGAGTGGTTGAGCTGTCAGGAGAAACTTGCTTGCCCAAAACCAGAAATAGAAAGTGAAGGCAGTTCGGATTGTATTCGAAATAGCAATACATTTGATCCTAATTTCCCACGCTATCCACGGTACATCTACCATACACCTAGTCCAAGTTCTGCCAATGCTTTCAGCTTCCAAAGTGGTACTAGCAATGATTCATATGTTGGCTCGGCCCACCCAAGCTTTCGTGATGGACTGAGCTCCAGCTCAAAGTTTCCACAGTATGCAAAGATTGTGTGACAATAGATGTTTAGGTTCGACATCATACCAGCTAATAGTCACTGGATTTTTCCGAATGGGAGTTAGGTGCGTCCTGGAGCATCCCCCTGGCAACCGCCAACATAACATGATATTTTTGTCCCTTCTGCTCCATTCCATCTCACCCCTTTTCATCATCTTTGCACACCTAGAGCTTATCCCACCTGCCTGCCATTCGAATCATTACAGCTCCACCTGGACCAAATGCCCCTATTCTATCTTCCATTCGGTGAACGCTTTCCCCCACTGAATCATGTCTGCAGGTGAATTGACTGTATCTGGATAGACACGATTCACACAAAAGAAGATACTATATGCATTCCGCTTGACATTGCATATAGCTGCGGTGCAGTACTGCATAAGATTAATCGCTTCGGGTTCCCAATTTTGAGCCTCGGAAAGAGCACAAGGGGTGCATCTTGGATTCCGATGCTGTCCCACGACACGGAATGCGACTTTGCCCAGCACGATCACAGTGGCAGCTGGATCCTGATGCAGCACTTCTTGCAGATCGATGGAGAGAACTATCGACCGCTAACTGAAATGATTCATTACGGTTTGCCCATTAGAGCTCCGGTTAGTTGTACCGAGCCTGCTGACTTTGTGCTGCTCGTGCTCAAATATGTCCAGCTACTTAGCACGGCACCACACAACCCAGTGCTTAATGTGCAACAAAATCGAAATCAAAAGCGTCAATCATTCGAGTGCAGCTACCCTTATGGCAGGGTATTAGATATATTCGAGGACCATTGAAGGCAGAGATTTCCTGGGGCAATGTTCAAGCCAAAACGGAATGCAAAGCACCAGTATCCCAATGGTAAGAACTCCGGTAGCTCTCGCGTATCCAGACCAATCAGCGTGGTTGGTCGGCTATGATAACAGGTGACATAGCAGATATCAGCAACACTGGCACTCCCGAAATCTCTGATGCAGAACATGGGCTTGCATCTAGCTCAACCATGTCTGAGTCTGAATCTTGCCACCTCACAATTGTAAGCAGTCCTGAAGCCCGAATACCCATTACTTTCACTAACAGATCCCTGAACTCAGTCTACAGATGAGCAGCTCAGGTGCTCCACAACTTCAGTGAGAATGAACGGGTTGTCCCTTCGATGCGAACCACTGTGTCACCTTCAGTTTCCTATAGGAGAAATGAGGTTCTCCAGGTACACCTGAGCTTTATTCGGATCTCTTCTTCTCAAATCACATTTGGATATAGTCTCATCACCTATGGCCTCACAACGTCCTAACATTACCACTTCTCAAGAGCAAGAGTTTGAGCACTCAGCAAGGACGGCCAGTCAAAAAGGTTCTCTATGCATTCCCAAACATGTAAGGCCGGATGAATGCGTAATTGGTATCAAGCTAATCTTCAGGGCCACCGGAATAAAGTGGATGATGTCGAAGAACACGATGATGAACACCAAGAGCATGACGACTGACCCACCACCAGTTCGGACTATGATGATGATGGGCTACTGTCGACTCATGAACGGAATAGACGTAGTCGCAACTCAGGCTCAAATGGCCCGACAATGGCTCGCTCAGGTACTGTCGAGGCAACTGACCGACTCCAAAGAAAGAAATCCAAATCAAATCTCAGGAGCACCAATTGAGACCATTCCCGGGTGTCGACACGCTAACAATCACCTCAACGAACTCCACCTCGATCTCCTAGCCAAGATACGACGTTCCCCATTCCAGTAAACCATGCCAGATGGTGGCCAGCAAGGAGTCGGGATTCCTTAGCTGTCCCTCCACCTATTGAAGGTGCGTCGGGGACAAAGAGCAACAAGGATAGCAAGGTGCCACTCCATACAAAAGCAGCTTTTGATTTAGCAAAGAACTTCGTGAAATCTGTTGTGTATACCAAAAACCCCTGGGCAGCCTCTCAAGAGGACGAATTGGACATTTGTGATAAGGCATGGGATGGAGCCCTTGATGCCATGACCGTCCAATAGAGAGCTGTCGACGCGCTCAATGGTATGCAACATGTGTGGGAGCGCCCCGGTGGAGCAAGTGAGCACAGCGATGCCCTGACACGTGGACTTGTGAGATTCCGAACTATTCGCCAGGTTTCAAAATTTCATAATACAAATGATCAATGCAATACTCGTACAGTTGCGGGGGAAGATCAGTGGTAAGCAGGGTTGACTTGTCACTACATTGAAGCTCAAGGTGACTTCACTGTACTTGTTGATGATAGAAGAGAAGCTTCTATGTCTACAGCAGGTTGCCGCTTTGCTGAATGATGACTGTTGGATTGGGAAATATAAAGATCTCCCAAACGGTATGAAGGAAGTCTGGTGGTTTGCGAGAAGCAAACCCGCCGTGCTGATCTTTGCTCACTTCTTCACTTCCAACAGCTACCTTGGCAAACAAGCGCATTGCAACAAATTTCGGGACAAGCAAGTGACTCTCCAATTGATTTGCTTGGCTGTGACCACACGGAACTGTGCCTTGAAGGACAACGAGAAAGGAACGAAGAGCGAACCCTCTCAGCACTTGCGCAGGGAGATATTCAGCCGTCAGTGTACACCCTCGATCCTATAATCAACAGCTACTAACTTTTGATATAGCCTTGTACGAGAGATGCCGGAGACACTGGAATTCCATTGGTCCTCGTTGCCAGGCGGCCATCATTGAGCATATGGGCAGCAATATGGACGCATGATTTGCAAGCTCTGCCGAGCACTTGACCTGTTATGTAGCACCAGATTCAGCAGGAGAGGAAACGAAGAACCATGCAGCCGTGTTCAAGTGAGAGTCTGTTTCTTGGGGGTTGTGTTTCTCGGAGGTTGCATTTCTCGGGGGTTGTGTTTCTTTTGTCAAGGTTGTGTCGAGGTGCTGCTGGAGTGCAGCATGAATATATGTTGTTTCAGTTGATAGCGGCAGGCTGCAGTGGATGAATGCCAAAGATGTATGCGATGCTACAGGCACATCTGAAATGGGTGACACACCATAATTCCATCTGGAATTGAAGAAATAGATCCAGGTGCTCCTGAGTGATCCTAGAACATACCAGAGCTCCACAGAGAGCTTAGAAACAGCCACAGAGGACTTTGCTGCGCTTCGGGAATTTCCCATAGTACCCTTAGAAGTGGTTACGGAGTACACTATTGCGATACAGGAATCTCCTGGACCACCCTTAGAGGCATCAGAAGTGGCTACAGAGTACACACCTGCGATGCCGGAATCTCCTGGAGCAGCTGCAAGGCCTCCGGGAGAACAAGGGAGTGTGCTGAGGCTGCATTCACCGGTCCTGGAGGACTCCCAGAGGGTCTGCAGAGTATATCATTCAACATCAACCTCCGCAACCTCTGGAGGGTCCCAGGACTTATGAGACCAAATGATTGACTTTGCTGATGTATTCTCAATCAATCCATCGGCCTGAGATACAGTTAATGCAACTGTTGTCACCTTTGCTCACTCATTCTGAAATACATCCTAAGCTCACCCAACCATGTATGCAACCCATTGAACCTGTGGCTTACGCCATAACCATCATGCCATATTTACAATACCACCAGCAAAACCTCATTCCTTCCAAGGAAACCTGATTCTTTCCAAGGAAATCTGTGTTCTTTCAGCAAAACCTCATTCCATCCAACAAAACCTGTTGCCCTTTATGAACCTCATTCCTTCTTCATCAATCTGTACTCCGTCTTTGAACCTCACTGAACACAACTGTGACTGTAACTCCCCATCCCATATTCAAAGTTTCTATGAGGTCGTTGATCCGCGTTTGCCAGATTGTGCTGTGTGAATTTCATTGATGGCTTGAAATCCACCCACATCGACTGCCCGTTTCCAGCATCTTTCATGGTAACCCTTCCATTTGACCAGGTACTGCAACTGATGCTGAAACATTCTGGAGTCTTCAATGCGCTTCACTTCATACTCCTCTACTCCATACATGACTGCTGGTGGTAGTCCTCATTCGATTTGTACTGGTAAAGAATCTTCTCAAACTTTGCTCAAGCAGGATATGGGTTGTAATGGATGGATGTGGAGATCCTTGGGTAATCTCAGGTGGTAGGCCCACAGACTGATGACTTGCATAATCTCGTAGGGTTCCAAACATTTCCAGTCTAACTTCCCACTTGGTCATTGTGTTGCAATATTTCTGATGTCTATCCATACTCTGTTCCCTATCTTCATTGTCACCCTCTCTCTATGGTACTTGTCTGCTTGTTCTGCTTGGACTGCTTGTGCCTCAGTCATTTCAGTTTTCATCTGTTCATGGATTTTGTTCAGCTTTTGGGAGATGGCATTTGCGTTCACTTCCCTAATGTCGTTACCATTTTGAACTGGGTGTTGGCTGAAGATCATTGTTGGGGGAAAACTGTAATTGCTGAACAATGTTGAGCATCTTGTAGTTTCCGAGGCATGGTTGTTTAATGCGAATTCAGCCATGGATCTCCACTGTACCCAGTTGTCCTGTTGAGAAGTCGTGAAGGCCCTGAGATACTGTTCCATGATGGCATTCATCCATTCCATTTAACCGTCAGTTTGAGGATGAAACATGGTTGACAATCATCATTCGATTCCTAGGCTTTTGCAAACATGTCTGCAGAAACTGGGGTCCTCTATACAATACTAAGGTGTTTGTTAAGCCGTGCAACTTGAATACATCATGTACAAACATTTGCCAAACTTTTTTCTGCCTGTGTTGTTTCAACATGGAACTAGGTGCTTCATTTTCGACAATCCATCTACCACTACCCACTTGGCATTATCTCTCTCACTTTCAGGTAAACCCACAATGACATCGATACTCAGATCGTCCCATGGTTGATGTGGTACTTCCAGCGGTTTGAGCCATCTGTGAATCCTTGATGAGTTGCCACACTGGGGTGACACATATGGCAGCTCCGTAAGTACCTATCCATGTCTGATCTCATACCTTGCCACTGGTGATTTCTTTTTAGTAACTCGAGAGTTTTGGCTCGTCCTGGTTGTCCGGCTCCTGGGGTGTCATGGTGTTTGCTTATCTGTTGTAGCTTGCCTGATTTATTTTTACTGCTAACTCCCACTGTACTGTGACATAGTCCTTCACTGCTGTCAAATGGGCAATCCTTACAAATCTTTTGAATCCAACTCCACAACTCTGGTGGTTTGGCCTCTCCTTCTTCCCGATTGACTACTTCCGCAAATGCCACTACGAATCCCTTCTGTGTTCTCTGGTCAAGTTACTCTGTATTTAGCACGATTTGTTGGGGTTTTTCTGCCCCCTTCTTTGAAGGAATATCTCCTGGCGTTCTGGTAAGTGCATTGGGCTTTAGACCTTGTTTTTCTGGTTGATAGACAGTGTTGAATTTGAATCTTGACAGGAAATTGGACGATTTCGTTTGTCTTCTGTTGAGTACCTTTGACGTCATGAAGTACTCAAGGTTCTTGTGGTAAGTCGGTATGTTCATCTGATGTACTGACCCTTCGCATTCTGGTCTCCATTGCGCCAGACTTTTCATGATAGCTCTTGACTCTCAGTCAGATATTTCAAAATTTTCCTCAGCCGGGGTACACTTTTCTGAAAAGAACGCTACCTGATGAAGAATCCCCTGATCATCATAATGAGATAGTACTCCTGTGGACATGTAGCTGGAGGTGTCTGTTTCTAGGATGATTTTTTTTCATAGTCAAAATGTGCTATAACTGGTGCTGTTGAAGATGTTTCTTTCAACTGAATGAATACTTTTTTTTGATCGGGTCTCTATTTGAAAGATACCAGCTTTTTTGTGAGTTTTGTCAATAGTTGGACCACCCTGCTATAATGTCTTACAAACCTTTGATAGAAGTTGGCGAACCCTAAAAATGCCTGAACCTCCTTGAGTTTACTGGATGCCTCCCATTCTTTAACTGCTGTCACTTTTTCCTGGTCCATTCTGATCCCATTTACACCGACTATTAACTCAAAATACTTCACCATCTGTTGGTGGAATTCGCCTTTTTCTGCCTTGAGGTATAGTCCGGTTTCTTTCAACACTTTCAGTATTGCTCTCACATGCTCTTCATGTTCCGTTGATGTATCACTGTATATAAGGATGTCTTCCAGAAACATTGTGCAGAAGATGTCCAAAAATGGGTGAAGGGTATCGTTGATGAATTCCTGGAAGGATGCTGGTGCGTTGGTATGGCCAAAGAACATAACTAGTGATTGGAACAGGCCATAGCGGGTTCTGAATGCCTTGTTCCATGTATCTCATTCTGCAATTTGAAACATGTTGTAGGTGTCTCGGACGTCCAGCTTGGTATACCATTTAGCTTTCAACAGTCTCATCAGGGTCTCCTGGATCAGTGGCAGTAGATACCGGTACTTTATTGTTCCTTCATTCAAGCCTCAGTAATCCACGCACAACTGTAGGCGTCTATGAGGTTTTGTTGCAAATTGAACCCGGGCTGCACATGGTGACAATGACGATCATATGAACCTCTTCGATAAGTTCGTTTTGATCCATTCCTGTAGTACCTGTATCTCCTCCCTTGACAGGCTGTAGATCTGTCTGAAAGGAGGAGTGAAGCCATCTTGGAGTGTTCTTCAGTAGTTGTATAGTCCATGTGGTGGTAGTCTTTCAGCAATTACTTTGTCAAAAAGGGGAAGAAACTAATAATATTCTTTTGGAATTTGTTGTTCCAGCGGTTTTTCTTGAAGGTTTTTAATCTCCAGGGCCTTGTTGATTTCATATAAGATTACCACTACACTTTGTATTGCTCCATCTTGTTTCGTCTCTTGAATGGTGCTGCTGCTATTGCACATATATTGAGTTTTGGCTTGTTCGATTCCTATGTTGATTCCATGTGGTCACCCCATACCCATACGCTTGAATGCTGTTGACAGTGTTGCTGGCAGTAACTGCTTTCAAATTGAATACCTCTATTTCTGAAACTTGACCGTGATGTCGTGGAGTTGTAACCATGGTAGTCCTAGTACTATTGGAGAGTGCCCTAATTGTGGGACACACGCTGGTAACTGCTCTTGATACCCACGTACTCCAAAGCCTATTTTTGCCATGCTGGGAATTGTTCCTGACTCGATAAGTCTTCATCAGCGAATTTTTAAATGCTCCCCGAACGTTGGTGTAATTTCCAGAAGCATTGGCATCGTTTCAGACTGTTCGGAAGCTCTCACCAAACCTCCCGGAGACTGCTGGAACATGGGAAGGTACTTCAGGAGCCTCCGGGTGAAATTACGTAGTTTCGGACCCTCCTGGAGCATTCACCGAACCTCCCAGTGACTCCCGGAGTATGGGAAGGTACTCCCAGAATATATGGGAGAAATTGACATAGTTTCAGACCCTGCTGGAGCTCTCACCAACCCTCTGGAAGCCTCCAGAAGAAATGGACATAGTTTCGGACCCTCCCAGAGCTCATACCAACCGTCCAGGAGACATAGTGAAAATGGGCAAGTTACTCTGGGAGCTTCCAGGAGAAAGAGCCAAAATCCAAATGCTTTTTAAGCTTCTCACAAAATCTTCCGGCACATTAGAAACCTGATTCCTCCCTCACCAGTGCTCACCTAACCTGCCGGCCAACTTGAAATGTTGTTCAACTACATTACATTGCAGTGCAACTTATTTTTTGGGTTAATGGGCTTTTGCAATGTCAAACCATCATTCATATTGGTAAACTATAAATGCCATATCGCTCTACAAATTGTCATTGCCACTCATATCCCATCTCATGAAACACCCAACCGGCCTAAACGCTGATTATTGGTCCACCAAAGGCAACTTGGTATCTCTCAATATACAGTCCAGTCTGAATCCAGGTCCACCTCGTTGTTCAAAAACCATATACTTGTATCTCCATGGTCACTACCACTGCCTAGTACTTCTTCTTCATCCACTCTGACCAAATGTGTAGGCCCGACAATTGCTCCAACCGAAACGATGTGCATTATATGTATCAATTTTACCACTTGAATGAAGCCATCAATCTTGTCAGCTCAGCCCCTTCGGTCTTGAAAATTTGCTGGAATGACCGCCGTATACACTTGAGGTTGAGGACAAAATACCCATTCACATCTTCTTTTACATTGTTTGGGGAAAGTTGGTAGTGTTTATGCTTCAGGTAGGTGATCCTGAAACTGTAGAATCTTGTTTCATGGCGTCCAGGTAGAATATAAGATCAGAAACAATGGAACTCAGCCTTGAAAGATATTATCAAGGTGATTATTCTCACTCTCTGCATGTTGAACCCACACAGTATGTGTTTCAGGCATCATGCCCTTATTAGCAATAATATATTCCACCTAACAGTCAATCCCTATTCGCTCGATGGTTGCAGGAGAGTGGAATGATTGGCGATAATTGGATGGACCATTGTTTAGTTTCATTCGAACTTTGTCCATTAGTGTCTTAACATTGTAGCCCAACACAAGACATGTGATTTCAATGCCCCAATCATCTTGAATTTGAGCCCGAAATGGCTTTCAAAGATTGGGAATTTCGAAATCACCAGCTACATCTTTATGAGATATTAGTTTGACACTCCTAAACTCCCCACGGACGTGTGGTTCTCTTGAGTTATTCATATTTGGCCATTCTGGATGGAATATCGGCTCAGGCTATCCTTTTTCAAAGAATAGTCGGTGGGCTCACCTTGTATTTTGTTGTTCGTCAACCGCTGACAAGAGATTCAAAGCTTAGTTTCAAGTAAGCAGGACTGGCCAATCAGTTTTGTTAATACGAAAGCTACTCTCAAATGATTTCTCACCTTAGACAAATTAATATCATACTAGCCTTGAAGTGCAAGGTAACGCACGGTTTCCTCCATATAGTCAAGGCCACTGCTGCGGTCATTGTATTTGAGAATGTGTCGAGTAAAATTGACTTTATTGCTAGAGCTGTAGTCATCTTTCACATTGAAAATATGTAACAATGCTGAGATATCGGTGGTGAAATTGTCTCCCAAACCCATTCACCAAATTGAGTCTCATATACGGCTGACCACATGCATCTTGGGGTGACCAAAGTGCACTATTAGATGTTCAATTGCATTTTGGAGCTCATGAATGACATGTTGCCCCCATGAAGCATCAAATTCAGCCTTTCGCTTCGAAAATGTCTTCTTGAAATGATGCTGTTGTGCCGCAGTGATTCCGTATATCTCTCTTTCCAGAATGTCGGTAATCAAATCTCTGTTATCAATCTCAGTGTAATCTAGACACGCTTGAAATTGTTTGCGTTTGGCAGTATTAATTGTGTGCTCCCCATATACTTCTGCCTCTACTGCAACTTGGATCTTGATAATCTTTTGTTCCCGTATTCTCACAGATTCTTGTTTCAGCTCATTCATGACTTTGGCTTTTGAGGTCTTCAAGATTTCCTGATTTCAGAAAACCCTTTTCAACCTATCGAATCGTTTGAGTACATCATCAAGTGCAGTGACGGATAGATCAGAGTGGATGCATTGGCTTACGAGTAGGCAGAATTCGCATAATGCCCGCACAGTTCCCATTACTTCATCAGCAGATGAAATCCTGTCTGCATTGGTTTCGTCATCCATGGTGCCAGCTCTCATTGGTGCGCAGTTCACTGCCAATGTTCTAACCTGTCCCCTGATCTCTTTCCCCTGCCATGTTCCACTCTTTAATGAATCAAATATCATTTGCAATAGTTTGAGTCCCAGATACCATGGAACCGATGTGAACTGGTTATCAAATTGTTCTTTGAGATTTTGCACTTTAAGGTATTTGGGAAGCCAGTCAAATGGATTCTTTACTAATCCCAGGAGCAATTGATGTAATTCATCAGGTTGCCATAGCCAATACACATTGCAGAGAGGGTATTGCCAGGACTCGTTCGGGAATGAATGTACTCCAGATGCTATTAGTTCATCAATGTGTTCATGATCAAGAAGTTCACTATAGATTTCTTGATATCTTGGATTGAATATTGTTTGTTGACCTGAATGTCCCATCGGCTGATCTTTAAGTAATTCACAAATAGAACAAAAACCATCTGAAACTCGAGCAATCATCACATGTTCTGGATAGTCACCAACTCATGCCTCCAGCAGTGGAAAGCACCATCTTTGAAAACCGTTGGCACATTCCCATTCCAAGCCTGGTCCACTGATATCAATTTCGCGGAGCACCAACAGAATCGTGAGGATTGTGTGGTGCCAGGCGTCATCAGTGTTTTTGGCACCTTTTGGAGGACATAGTATGATTCCGACGAGGATCCAGGGGCGCTTCATGCGGCTCCGGCAGACATCTATTCGTATATCACCGATAGTCATGTGTAAGGGCCAGGCATGATAATCACCAGAACAATTTGTCCGGTGTGTTATAGCAGATCCCAAAATGACTGGTACAATCGTGGCACCATGGGGCAGTTGCTCCTGGGTATCCCACCATCAATTGCCAGTGTTCATCTCACTGTAAAGGCAACGACCCTCAGAAGCTGCCAGTCGCAGCAGTTGAAAATCCAAGTACGTGGCAAATGTCATATGAGCCAAAAGACATTTGATGCAGCTGAATATATCTTGATGATACAATGTCCTGAATATTTGCGAATTGTCGTTGAGCCAACTCTCAGCTCCGAAACCAAAGTCTATGGATTCCAAGATTACCCACAACTCAGTAGCTGATTGAAATGACTCGATATGGAAGTCATCATGTTGATGTATGATGTGCTGGTCGATCAACCTTTTGGAGTCTTGACACAGGGATTGTGCTTGATGAACGCCATATGCACAATTGAATTGATGCCATGGATTCTATTGATCCAGGTATATACGATATGTGTTGAATATCCCAGTAGTAACACCGTATGCCTGACCACCAGCCATCTCTGCTCCCATGACATTACTGTGATAATTAGTTTTCATTAGGTTTGGGGTACATGTTGGATCAGGCATCTGAGGGTGCATAGATTCACTGTCGGAGGAATCTTTTGGTGGTGGCACACCTGGTATAAAGTGTACCAGCTCACCTTAGTATAAGATCATAGATTCTGGAATGATTCAGGTGCACCTACTGATATTAAATCTTGCTGGTGCTGGATAGTTCCAGCCCACTGGAGGTAGAGTTCTGTCAGGCGAAAGGCCTTCAGCCATGGTAATGGGGTGAAACTGCTTGTAATGAGCTTCTAATCTGTTCTGGTGGGGTAATTTCTTGTTGCAGATAAAACAAGTAATGCAATTTCACCTTGATTTAGCTATTCTAGTAGAATTGATGGTGGTGGTGATTTTTCAGGGGGGTTCACACAAGTCTTTCTCTCCCAGGAATTTTTTTGAAACACTATCCAATTGGTGTTAGCGTATTAAATTTCAGCTGCACCACCACCACCATGTGAGTGCACCACTTGGAAGTGCACCAACGTGAAGAGCACCACCTTGTGTGCGGGGTATCACCTCAACTTCTATTGATTTTTCTCATTCCTGTTTTTCATTCTAGAATCACCCCAACCGAGCTGCTTTCCCATCAAGCATGCTGTATAATTTTGCCCTCCATCTTACTAGGCTTTTTGTACATATGCATATCTCTCGTTCTGACCCATATATCCAACAAACGTATCATATAAATACGTCGCCATAGCACCCCCAACAACCACCTGAATAATGCTTGAACCTCGAGTATCATACAATATGGATGTAAGAATCATACCTGCTGCTGACCATCATCAAGTTAATCGGTTCTTAGGATGTCAACCTTTCACTTGATCCCCTATTTTGCCCACTTGTGGTGCACTGGTGATACTCTTCCCATGTGTAATGTTTGTATAAAGTATGCCATAGTAGAAATCATGGTAATCATTGTATACACGGACCTCCAACAGGAAGCTGAGTGGTCATACTCATACACAATATGAGTGAGATCTCATCACCAGTGTCACCTGGCTGTCACTCGCAGTTTTACTTCCTACTTTTTCTCTCATACCCACAATGTGAAGAATACCCCCTTTGTGTATGTCAATGAAACAAAGAAATGTACCTTTGTTTATTCCAAAGCCTAACGAACAAGGTACGGCATGAGACTCGAAGATGTGAGAGATATAACAAGCCCTTCTTTGTGCTGCTTTCTGTCATTTGCTATTTGCATAAAGTATCCTGAGAGCCTTGTGACTATCATTTCAATTTTTATATCTGTGTTCCCAAATTTTTTTGTACCATGTCATCCTTAGGATCACCACCACAACATAGAGGAGGATCCAGAGATCGACCGTGGGATGCTCAAACATTCAACTATTATCAGCAACAACAGCAAACAGACAGTTACCCTACTGACCAGAAACAAGGAATGCAGTATGTGATTACCCCCAATCACAGCATCGATCCGACCATGGGTCAGGCTCCCCAGGGCCATAACAACTCATTGAACTCATGGCCTAATCTGCAATATCATTCACAACAGTACCAATGGCAATTTCAAGGTGCTTCTTTGTATTCCCATCAGCAGAACTCCCAAGGCACGCCACTCTTCCAACCACCCCAGCAAAAAACTCAAGGCATGCCGCGCTTTCAACCTCCCCAGCCAAACACCCCGGCATGCCACAGAAATCGCTTTCTTAGACAAACTCCCAAGGCGCCCCGCTGTACACCAAACAGCAGAACCCACAAGGCGCGCCGCAGTACGCCCCACAGCAAAACCCTCAAGGCGCACTACTGTACCCCCAACTGCACAATTCCCAAGGCATGCCACTGTTCCTTCCACCCCAGCCAAACACATAAGGCACGCCACCTTACCCCCAACAGCTGAACACCCAAGGCATACCGCTTTTCATTAATCCCCAGCTAAACACCAAAGGCCTGCCACAGTACGTTCATCCCCAATCTGACTCCCAGCAGCACACCTGGGGTACTCAGCAGTATCCTCATCCCCAGCTGAACTGCCAGCAACTGCAAGGCTTGCCAAATCCTTCTCATGGGCAGCCTGGGTTCAAGCATCACACCAAGGACCCATATGCAAGCTCAACTCATCCTGAACCAGAAAATCCTCCTTGGCGGCAACACACCAATCGGCCAACAACAACTGTGCCACAATGGGATCAGCGAAATTCCAACGCATCCACTCCTTCGTAACCACACCCAAATCGCACTTTGCTGCCATTGGAAGGGCTTTCACCTGAACCACAACCTTCATGTAAAACCACAAGACAGCCGATTTCCATACCGCCAAAGTGATTTGTGACACCTCACCCATTTCAGAAAACTGATAAGGGAAAGCTCTGGGTGCTGCCACTCCTTTCCAAAATATTGTCTGATGAGTTTGAAAATACTAGGGATGTTTTTGGGACAACTGAGCAATTTCCCGCCCATAATAGTACCAGGCCACACAGTCTTAGAACTGCAGAATTCATGGACAAAAACCTTGCCACTTGAATGGTCCAGACATCCACCATATTCAACAAATGGAAAAAATCATTCGTCACCAGTTTTGTCGAAAAAAAACATACAGAAATTATCCCTGGCTCAAACAGACTAAAACTGCAATGCCATGGAGTACTGTACTGGGAATCAGCTGTGGCTGACTTTATTGAGACTTCTGATCTATGGATGCCATAGGCCAATTTCTATAATTCTGAGTGGACAAGACATCAGTAGGTTGATATGTTGTTGAAAAAGATCACAAATGAGATCAGAGAAAACAGGGTCAGGGAAAAATCCAAAAAGAGATCGGCGACAAATGATAGAATGGAGCACCCAGTGAGAAAAGCCAGGGTGAATCTCCCTATACTGGAGAACTCAACCATTATAGTCATGGTTAGTTGCATATCTCCAGGTGACAACACAATCATCCAGAAGGAATTCTCAGCATGATATACCGATGTCAAGCTTTGGGCGGAGCTCCTGACATTCATATCCAAACACGGCGGACAAAATGTGTCTGGAAAACCTGTTACTTTGACAGCACAGTTCAAGTGCGCATTGAGTGATGACGTTTTGTTGATGAATATATCAGATGGTACAAGAATGATGACATGATCCGGACTGTGCAGTTTGATCAAGTTTCGTATAATGCATCAATTTCAAAAGCCTTTCAGCTCAGAAATGGACACCATGCCAAGCTTTTCTTGATCGAGTTGCACATGGTAGGGGAAGGTTCAGAGGATGTGATTGGTTTGGTAATTACCTGTTGATCCCAATAAAGTCAAAAGAGCTGCTGATAATTGTAAACTAGAACAATTCCAGTGCAGGAGATAAGAATACTGAGGACAATGCTGAGGGAGATGAAGGGCAATCTGTAAGTTGTTTACAATCTGTTAGTGGATTAGAGTGAATAAAACCGAAATTGATTTCAATCTTATAAAAATTATGCATCTACTTGCCTATGTGATCCAAACCGAATGTGTGCATTGTGTCAGGTACCCCAGCACTGGAGTCTGAGCCCATCGGAAAAACTGACTATGGCGGTCATCCAAGAAATAATGAGGGAAGACGAATCCGAGACCGGAGAGGCCCAAGAGAAGATCTCCTCTTTTGATGATATATCAAATGACGACATATGTGGTTGGAGTACTGTACTGAACACACTCAACGATGTGTTCGAGCATGAGTGTTTAGAGAAAGCTCTCAATCTTCTTGGTGCATTCCTGGTGTGCCAGTTGAAGACTGATAGAGTTCCTGGCCAAAAATATACCATTCCGGGCCTGCCAGAAAAATTTCTAGCATATCAAATCTCGGCCATCTGGTTCATTGTCAGAAGATGGGTCTGGGATGCACCGATGCCCGGCATGCTCCGTGCAAATGCAATGGGCCTCGGAAAGACCCACACACCTCTTGCTGCACCTATGTTTTGCAAATTACAAACTGTGAAAGTGGTTTTTGGTCAGCCTTTGTCAATTCTTTGGGGTCAAACTCTGTATGAATGGATTAATCAAGCGCAGAATGATTATCCAGCAGTCCCACCAGAGGAACAAGGTTGGTACCCATTGACAAACATCAATCCGGTACTGCACTGGCTGTTGGACATCAGGATGACCCCGGCCACTGGCCATTCATACCTGAGATCGGCCCATGAACCCATCTTGATAGTCACCCTTCCTGGAATTTGCGAGACGTTTAAAAGTGTCATAAAAGACATGTCCTACAACACTTATTTCACTATAATCGATCTGTTGGACCCAATCCATTAGAATCTTATAAATGAAGATTTAAATGCTTCTGCCGACGAGCCAGATCAAAGGTGAAACATCCAATCTGTATCATACGATACCTTCGCGGCACAAGGCAAACCGAATCGTCAGAGGCAACTCACCAGTATTTCTGGAGCTTTGCGATCTTTGGCAAATCACACCAGTACACAGAAGATGATTCTGAGGGATGGAGTGTTGCTATAGAAGCCACGATCAGATGTAAACTGCAGGTGACAGCAACACCCGCTTACCACACGCTAAATGACAGGGTCCATCAGATGATATGGCTGTTCTTTGGCGGACTGATTGGTCTTGAAGACACAACATCAATAGAGTTGCATGGTGCAGAAGCACTTCAGGTTGCTGTTCAGAGTTTGACACAAAGCATCAGGTTTGATGACGATGAGGCTCAAAAGGCTGCAGCTGAGCAAATCATCAGAATAGCCAAACCATTCACTATCCGGAGGTGGGCAGAGTCATAACTAGCCAATGGACAACCGTTAGTAAAGATGACCAAGGTGAAAGTACATATTGTTAACCTGACATGGACCACAGCAGAACACCAAACTCTACAGCAACCTGTGAACCGATATGAGTCTCAAGGTGAGGGAGGTGCCTACCAGGTGCACTGGTGGAGATTGGCCTGTTTCTCTTTGGTCTTGGGAGATACAGAGGAAAAGAATGATAGGGGCAAGTGGATTCAGAGTTGGTCTGTGATTGATGACTTGAGCGAATCTCTGTTATTCCAGTGGCCATGGGAGGACTTCATTGCGACGCTTGTACATTAGCCGGCAGAATATCCACCTGCTGAGGTAGAAAATGATCTCCCAGAAGCCGAAGAATTTGTGTTGTCTGACCCTCCTCCTCAGAAAGCGGTTCTGTTTGGTGTTCTCTCTAGCCAAGTCCGACATCTTCAATGGTGGATCCAGCAGTATTATGGCAACTATGTTGATATCTTGTGGATGTATGCTGAGCTGGACTCGCAAGAGTGGATCAACATGCAATTGTGATTTCAAGATTTTTGAAACCCCTCAGTATTCATTACCACTCCAAAGGTCGGTGGCACACGCCTTAATTCAACTGCAGCAGATCATGCCGTTATTACACAAAAGTTTTGGGTGTTAAATGAACAACGTCAGGTATTCACTCGAGTGGTACAATCAGGGCAAAACTGTCAACCGCACACATGGCTACTGAACACTGGGCCAGATGGTCATGATGATCGCGTGAGTGAGCTTCACCAGAGATCTGGAGTTGCAGCAATGAAGGTCTTGCATGGGTTGATGAATCGCCCCAATATTACAATTGATATGATACACCAGATGGTCAAGGAACGTGAGAGGCACACCGAGCAGATCACGCAGGGATGATGACAATAGTAGGTTAGGAAACACTTTGCATTTCTCATGTAGGTATATCCTATTGTTGTTTTTTATAGTTCCACTAACATATTCATTTGGGAAGGTATGGCCCTTTTTTTTCTGTTGCAATGATTGTCATTTCAATAGACGCACTTGTGGTGGAAGCTTCTGGAGTTCATGGTAGTTTTATTGACGTATTTGTGGCAGAAGTTTCTGGAGTTCAGGGTTGATCTATGGATGCACTTGTAGCAGAAGTTTCTGGAGTTCACGGTTGTTTTATTTTAAAATCTTATTCTTTGTCAAAATGTTTAGTGTTCACGGAATCTTTGTAACAGTCCACTTCAGACAGAATTCAATCACCACTGCTATTGTACCTCAGTGAATCAAACCATTGTCTAGTGGAAAGAGTCTTGTGACAAAGATCTTCAAATATATCCTGTTGAAGAACCCAAGGAAGGGCTGGACTTCAAGCTTGTACATTGTTGGAAGATTCCACCTTGATAATGAATATTTGACTCTACATTGTCAATTATATCGGAACATTCAACCTTGATCCAAAATATTTGACTCTAAATGTTGATTGTATCTGAAAATTCAACCTTGTTCCTCAATATTCCACTGTACATTGTCGATTGTATCAGAAGATTCAACCTTGATCCTATATATTTGACTCTACATTGTGGATTATATTGGAAGATTCGACCTTGATCCTGAATGTTCGACTATATATTGTCAATAGTGTCGGAAGATTCCACCATGCCGTTAAGAGAGTGTTGTTGAAAATTTGCCTACCATCTCGGACTAAACTAGTTAGAATTATGTGGTGCACCTAACCTTAAGTTGACCAGCATGATACGGGTGTTGCCATCAATTCACTGATCAGAGAATCTGCAGACCATCTCCTTCCCAGCTCATGAATCTCCCTCAACCCAGAACTGCTCACTCAGTTCAATCATTTCACTCTGGAATACCTCTCTGGATCTGGTTTATATTTCATGATCAATATTACAGCGGTCTGAACGTAGATTGAATAAATTCAAGGTTTAGCATGAACTGTGTTCTCACATTATTAATCAATTTTTGACAATCTCGTGTTGTATCCTGCAGCATTGAGTGTCTCATGATATCCCTCTACCCAACCACACGTTGTCTGCGATCAGGGCACTAGCAAATCTACACCACTTATTTTGATCAGCACCAGAGTAAATTGTGAGACCTCTCGGTACACCTGAACATGAATGATTATAAGGTAATAAATATGATTCCCCAATAAGGAAACGGTTCCTTCATAACTTCATTACAATGTTTGTTTCTTGACCTAACATGTGTACGCCATAGCGAACATTCAAGACCTACTTATACTGAATTTATACTCCACTCCATATATTTGGTCCGCTGAAAGATTCATGTGGTATTCCCAGCAAGCGATGCATGAGCTGACAATGAGATACTCGGATGTGAGAGATGCATGAGCTGGATTGGTAGACTGAGCAGTATGAGCTGTATCAGTGGGGGAGAGTTTGAAGATTGCCCGGCACACCGGTCATCAATTGATGGCAACACCTGTCACTTGTCAACATAAGGTTAAGTCTTGCTTGCCTGCTAATGTCTTATAATTTCCCATCTTGATTAATTCAAGTTCATGAACGACATCATAAACCAAAATGTTTGAACATAGGTTTATTGAATTGCACAAATAGCATTTATATATGCCAGACAACTGATGAATCAGACGCTCCATAATATATCAAGAAAGAGTCAAGTATCAATCAAAAAGGAAATCATGTGGAATAATGTGTTGTTTCAGTGATTGGAGTATGACCTGACTTATCATTGCCATCTTGGCATTGCAGGGCCAAAGACCTTTGTTTCCTCCCTTTTAGATTTTCTTCTAGGTCAACAACTCTCTCTCATCCTACCTGAAATTTTGTCAACTCATTATCCTATACTCTCTCATTCTCTCGTATCCCAAGTGTAATATGATATACCATCAATTGCCACAGCTAGATGTGGCTTGTGGGAGGAGCGTCAGAACTTGAGGTCATTCTCATAAGATCATGTTTGCCCATTTCTGACCATTATCACCAACCACACAGACTACAACGGCATACAATATGCACGATGACTGCCAGTCCTTCCGAAGGATCTGTCGATTCCACAACGGCGTAGGTCAACTGAGGCAAGATCATTTGTTCGAACTCATCACACACAGAATCATATTCAAAAGAATGATAGCTGTCACTTTGGGAGATTTAATATCAGATCCTCAAACTTATCCACTATCACTTGCAGCGGCACATCAACCCACTCTAATGATAAACCGCACCAGATACCGCCAACTTTCCCACCGCGTCCTCTAATGCACTATCATTGCACACACTTCACCTACTTCATCACTAGTTTTACGGCTGATGTATTTATTGGAGGTCATAAGGCAGCATGCCCATGCAAGTTGAAATGTAGGGTCATCACCTGAACTGCTGTTCCAAATGCAGTAGCGTGCATAACTTCAATAGTCTGTTGGTGGTATTCGAAAACTCATATATGTCCGACAATAGGGCATTCAGATGTGGTAATGGTTTGCATAGTTAGTTTTCAAACCGCTCTCCTGCCGGCATGCCTGGAAGTTGGTATACAGTTGTAAGTTATGCATCACCCTAGCCAGCTCAACATTCTGCCAGGTAAGGGGGCATTTGTATGTACTCACAGTCTGTGTAGATTGCTTGCAAACTGCTGTCCTACCCAGGCACCTGGAAGTTGGTATGCAGTTTTAAATCATACTTCACCCTAGCCTCCTAAACCGTCAGTGACGTACGAGCGGGCATTCATGTGTTCTCCTGGTATGAGCTCGCTGCTTGATTACCAGTCTCCTGCTGGAGTGCCTGAAAGTTGGTATAGTCATAAACCCTAGCCTCCTTCACGGTCTGCAATAAACTAATTTTGGATATTTTCATCTCAAACGGTCAGTTCATATTATCTATAAATTTTGTCCATCCGGTGTGCCGGGGAGCAGCTACAGTTGTATAAATATCGAACACATTCAAATCTCTCAATCAACAATCAAGTTTCAGGTTCACCATCTGTTGATCTATACTATCCAGCCATTCATTGTTTTTGCCACTTTCCACTTCCAGCTTTCTATATTACTTCCTGTTATTTGTCAGTTAAATAGAACACTCCACACAAGACATCCTGAGCCAGTATTGGCAAAAGAATCAGCAGGTTTACCTTGAACGGGCGGCAGCCAGGGCAAAGCAGATGGAGGAGTACCCAGAACAGTTTGAAGAAGTTTGTTTTTTTTTCACTCCCATAATATCCAAATATTCAATAAGAGGATGATTATTGATATGGTGGCTCAATCGTATGCAGGAGGATTATGCCGGAGATGATGAGCATGACAACCAATATCTCGACATGGACCTTACACAATCAGAATCTTCTGACCGTAAAAATCATGTGCTTGGTAAGCCTGAGCCACTGGTCTACCGGAGCATGGGCATACCGCGTAAAACTGTTGTCCCAGCACAGAAGAAAAGAAACCAAGCAGATACAACAGTTTTACACTGACCAGGACTTCGCTCAATATCAGCTATACCGAAACCTCAGACGAAGACTACCAACCCCAACACAAATCTGCAGATATCTCTACAACCTGGTACCTCAAGGGAATCGGTGCCAGTTGTAGCCACCACAAGAACAGAAGACCAAAGCATTCCAGAAAACAACAAGAAAACGTTCAAGCTGGCGAAAGACTTCTTTGCAACTCTTCCCTTTGCCAAAAACCCATGGCCGTCAACGAAGAATGAGAAATATGAGCTTATCGCAAAGAGCTGGAACCTATCAACTCAGCCTCAGGATTGTTCGAGGCCGGTTGCCGGTGCACCCAAAAACAGTCCATCGCTATTTCAGCAAACCAGTGTCTACCCAACAGATATATATTTTCAGACTTGAGAGGCTGTATGTTTCGCCTGCCGTACAAAGAATGGTGATTCGTATTATCTTATGTAGCTGTATGGAAAAATAAGTGCCATACATGGGCGACTGGCTGAGGCTGCTTGGCACACCGTTGTGGGAAGCTACCGCCTTGATATTCACTCGCAAGAAGACCTAAAATTCCAAATCGCGCATCTGCTAGCTGAAGACTCATACATGATGAAAATTGTCGGTGATAAAAAAGCCTGGTTTACCAGGTTTCAGATCTTAGATCTCATATACCATATCTTCTTCTTTATGGTGACCCGCTCAGGATGGCTCCCACATACAGCTAAATAATTTGCTCAGGTATCTCCCTGGACGTTAGTGATTGCCGCAGCTGCCATCTACTGCACACTATCAGACTATGAGCTGGGCACAAAAGTCACTACAAACTTTACCAAGGATGATTATCGAAGTAATTATTATCTTTTTCATATCCATTTCATCTGCACTGATCTCTTTTGGGCTTGCATGGTTTGCCGTTTTGAGCTTCTCCCTATTCGATTAGACTCTGGTCATGCTTATTTATACATATGGGCTCTAGAATGACTAACCAAATTGGGATTGCAAACATTCCTCTGAGAGCCTATAATCATTGGCATTCCATCTATCCAACCAGGCAAAATGCAATCATCAATATATGCAGAGAATGCATCATTCATCTATGCAAAGAGAATGCAAATGAAATATCAGCTTTCCTTGGAGCGGACGAAATGGGTGACAGTGTTGGTGATATTGATAATATGTTTGATTGATCAAGTTGGATGGGTGTTAGTTGCTGTGCTTTATCCTCCTCTCAGTCTCATTTGCTGTATTCATTATGTTCTTTCCTTGCCGTGCTTTCTAAATTGCTCTCAATTTTGATGCCAATTTCTGTATCATTATTTCAAACTGTTTTCTTTTGAATATGAATATATAGAAAATGCGCAATCATTCCAACAGTATCTATATAAAGTAATCAAAAGGACGGATGAATCACCCAAGAATGGGGAAAATATACAGATTATATATCCGAATGATTCTACTTCATTCAATGTTCGGGAGACCACTAGATCTCGTACCGGCGGCTCCCTGAAGCTCCAGAACCTCATAATGGCACTCCTGGAGACTCCAAAATCGTGTACTGGTGCTCACCGAGAATCCAACTCCTTGTACCGGCGCTCCCAAAGGCTCCAGAACCTGGAACCGGTGCATTCGGAGGCTCCAGAACCTCACCCCAGCGCTCCTGGAGGTTCTCAGATGCGCCAGGGGAGTCCTCCCATGCTCCAGGAGCCTCCGAAATTTTGCACTTACTCCGAACTGCTCTGAACTGCTCTCACAACTGCAGGAGCCTCCAGGAGCCTCCCAGAGCAAGAATTACATTTTGCTGATATTCCATCTATATCTTCCAATTCTCTTGATTCTTTTCATTTTTTCTCTTTTGACTGATGATGGCGGACAAGATCTTTGTCAATTAATGCTATAACGGTAGTTCCGCAGTTTATCAAAGCCTAGGTATCAATGATTTTGATTTCTGTTTTCAGCAAGTATATTACAAAGAGATGTTTGCTTTCCATAGAAGATTCCTTTATTTCTGCATTTGAAATAGTAAACTGCGATATTTTGAAACTAGCATGAACTGACATATGAAATTTGTTTCCAGTGCAATTGCCATCCTTGTTGCACTGGACTAAACTTTTCCCAATTCCATCTCCAACACTTTCTGCACAAGTTTTCCTTTTCCTAAACCTCTGAACGGAGTTACCTCTGCTGGTTCCGCAGCTACCTTCAATTTCCTTGGGCATGATGTCGTAAAATGTCTGCTATCCCCACAGTACATGCATAATCCTCCTTCCCTGTTTCTCTTCCATTCTTCTGGTGTCATCTTCTTTTTTTCAACTGCCGAATGGTCCATTGGTATCGAGCCCTTGTATCCTGCCACTATTTCTGCCGGTACTGCTTTTGGGGCAAATGTGGTGTTGGTCGTTGGATTGGACTTTTTGTAGCTTCCATTCAATCTTCCAAACTTCCTTTCTGCTGCACTTGCTCTTAGCTGTGAATCTTTCTTTGAGCACAATTTGATGAATTCAACCAAACATTCTAGCATCTTGCAATGTTGTAGGAAGTCCTTCAGCTTGTTGGATATTCTGTTTAGTAATGCATCCATCTGGACCTCTATATTCCACTTGATGTCACCTATGTATCTTTGGAATTTTGTGTAGTACTGAGAGAATTCCCAGTCTTGTTGTCTAAGCTTCAAGAGTTCCCTCTCGGCCATTGCTGCTCAGTCATAATCTCCCAAAGCTATATCTAGCCAGTCAACTAGGTCCTTCTAGGATTTGAGTTAGACTTCCCTGGATATCTTGCCATACAATGGCATCGACTGTGCCAAAGCTACCCCCTTCAGGCATCCTACTGCATACCTCAGCTTCTTCTGCTCAGTATTGAATGCTTTCAGTTTTCTTGTTATTTTCAAGGCCAAATGCATCTTCCATCCCTGGAGTTCCTTTCTGTCTTCTCCTGAGAAGCTGGCAATCTCATTTACCTTCTCTTCTCTTTGTTCTCATTCTCCTGTCCTTCCTTCCATCAACCTCTGGATTCAGGTCACCTGTTCCCAATATTTTTCTGCCAATTCCCTAAACTTCTCCATTTGTGCCTGTATATCGTGAAAGTCTTGTTTCAATTCAGCCATGTCCAGATTCCTCTCTTCCAGCTGTTCTTTCAGGTTCTGAACTTTTTCTTTCAAATTCCCATGGCAACATTCTGGTACCTTTCTTTCCTCAGTTCTCAACTTCTGCTTTGTTAGAAGTAACTCCTGCTTCAGGTTGTCGCTTGCCATTATGACTTTTGAGTCATCTTCCAATATCATCGATATTTGTGCTTCTACAGTTTTCACAGATTGCCATTGCTTTGGCAATTGGTTTAATCTGCTGGTTGACGATTGCTACGCCAGGGCTGTCAGCCTTGTGTTGATGGCTGGGATATGTTATCACAGCCGATTTTTGTTCATGGGCTCTGTCAAGGATTCAGGGTTCGGTTTCGAGGGTTCAGGGCTCGAGGTTCAAAGGGTTATACAAACTGAAAGCTGGATGGCTACGAAGTCCGAGGGTGGCCTGTAGCTACGAAAGCGAAGACTGTATACTAGAGACTCGATCCAGAATCACCGAGTGTGAAAGAAGTGAAAGCCGAAGCTAATTGATTGTTTTATAAACGAGAGAACGAGTGAAGAAAGAAACTTATCCTCCGCCGAATGCCTGGTTTATATACAGTAATTCACTCGCTCCATAGTACATCCGAACTCCTGCTTTCTCTGTACACTTCTTTTGCACAATTCCTACGTCACCCATGAAACCTGATCTCATTCTCGAACGAAACGTGATTTCGTTCTCGTCGTGCTTCATCCTCCGTTCAAACCTGATCTTATTCTCATCGTGCTTTAGCCTCCATTCGAAACCTGATTTCATTCTCGTCCTGCATTATCCTTTGAATTATTCACCGATCATCACTCCACCATCGATCGTCACTCAGCACAACCGTGACAGTAGCTCCCCCTCTCCAACGCCGAGTACCTACGAGGTTCACGACCTGGGCTTGCCAGGTTGTTCGGTGTGAAAGTCGTCGATAGCCTTAAGTCCATCCACGTTGGCCGCAGGCTCCCAGCTGCGCTTGTCCTACCCTCTCCACTTCACAAGATATTGTAGTTGCCTTCGGAACAGCCTGGAATCGTCCACCCGTTCGACTTCGTACTCCTCTTCTCCATCGACTATCACCGGTGGTGGCGGTTCTTGCTTTTGATTCGGGAGAGGATCCTGGGCAGCCTTTTCTAATCTGGATATCGGTTGAACGTCGTGAATGTGTAGTTGACTTGGTAGCTTAACTCTATAGGCCCATGGACTGACGACCTCTGTGATTTCATATGGTCTAATACGTTTCCAGTCCAGTTCCTTACTGGGTCGGGCTGTCAATAGGTTTCTGGCCTCCATCCATACTTTGTCTCCTACCCACAACTCCGTTCCGACTCTTCGGGATTTGTTGGCCTGTTCGGACTGTACGGCTTGGGCCCTTTTCATCTCTGCTCTGAGTTCGCTTAAAAGTTGCTCCATCCGTTGGGCCTTCTGCTGGGCGTTTACCTCGCAAATATCGTTGGGGTCCTTAATTGGGTGTTGGCCGAATGTCATTCGCGGGTGAAAGCCGTAATTGCCAAAAAACGCGGAGCGATTAGTCATCTCCGAGGTGTGATTGTCAGCTGCGAACTCCGCCAATGGTAGCCACCGGACCCAATCGTCCTGCTGATAGTAACAAAGTTCCGGAGGTACTGTTCCATTACCGTGTTGACTCTTGCAGTTTGGCCGTCGGTTTGAGGGTGATACGCGGTTGACAACCTTCGTTTGATTCCCAATCTCTTGCAGACGTGTTTCCAGAACTCTGAAGCGAATTGCGGCCCTCGATCCGACACTATTGTTTCGGGCAGTCCGTGCAGTCTGAACACTTCCTTGACGTACATTTCCCCTAGCTTCTTTCTATCTACGTCATCAGTGCAGGGTACCAAGTGTCGCATCTTCGTTAGGCGATCGACCACCACCCGTACTGCGTTGAACCCTTCGCTTTCTGGTAGTCCGACTATGAAATCAATGCTCAAGTCCTTCGATGGTTGCTCCGGTATTTCTAACGGTCGTAACAAGCCATGAGTCCTTCTGTGGGTTGCCTTGCTCTGCTGGCAGGTGTAGCAGTTTCGTACGTAGCTGTCCACGTCCTTCCTCATCTGGTTCCAGAAATGGCTTCGGCTTAGCAGGTCGTAGGTTTTTGCTCGTCCTGGGTGTCCCGCAACCAGAGAGTCATGACATTCCTGGATCCATTTGAGTTTGTCCTCGTCCGTTGGTTGAATTTGTGTTTCGGAAATTTCCCACGGTTATTCCTTGTGGGTACATAGTTCTTCGCTGCTGTCATACGGGCATTGTTGACACACCCTTTTTACCCAGTTCCATAATTGTTCGGCGCTTGTTGAATTGTTGACCAGATTGACCGTCTCTGCAAACGCCACTACCAAGGTTTTGCGTAGCTCCTTGTCGAGGTTTTCTGTTTTTAGCACGATTTGCTGGGTTTTTTCTGCCCCCCCCTTCGGAGGAATGTTTCCTGGCATTCTTATGAGTGCATCGGGGTTTTGTCCTTGTTTGCCTGGGCGATAAACAATCTTGAATTTAAACCACAACAGCAATTCGGACCACCTGGTCTGCCTTCGATTTAACAGTTGCGATGTCATGCAGTACTCCAGGTTCTTGTGATCTGTAAGAATCTTAATCGCATGTGCTGAGCCTTCGCAATCAGGTCTCCATTGCTCCAGGCTTTTGACTATCGCGCCAAATTCTTGGTCGTAGATTTCATAGTTTTCTTTGGCGGGCGAGTGTGTTTTGGAGAAGAAGGCCACTGGGTGTAGCACTCCTTGGTCGTCGTATTGAGTGAGGACTCCTGCGGATACGTAACTTGAGGCGTCGGTTTCGAGGACTATCTCTTTTTCATAATCAAAATGGGCTAGCACTGGTGCTGTCGTAAAAGCGCTTTCAAGTTCTGCGAACACCCTTTTTTGATCTGGTCCCCAGCAGACAGGTACTAACTTTTTCGTGAGTTTTGTCAGTGGTTGCACTACCTTGCTATAATTCCGTATGAACCGTCGTTAAAAATTAGCACAGCCTAGGAAGGCTTGAACTTCCTTTAGTTTCCCCGGTGCTTCCCAGTTTTCGACCGGTTGGACTTTCTCCGGATCCATTCTGATTCCGTTTACTCCGACGATCAATCCTAGATATTTGACTTCTTTTTTATGAAACTCGCACTTCTCTGCTTTTAGATAAAGACCAGCTTCCTTGAGTGCGGTCATGACTGCTCTGAGGTGTTCCTTGTGCTCTTTCAGGTCATCGCTGTAGATAAGGATGTCGTCCAAGAAAGCTGTGCAGAAGATGTCCAGGCAGGGTCGTAGTGTATCGTTGATGAATTCTTGGAATGATGCTGGTGCATTGGTAAGTCCGAAGGGCATAACCAGGGATTCGAAAAGTCCATAGCTGGTCCTGAAGTCCGATTTCCATTCATCCCATCTGCGATTCTAATCATGTTATACGCATCGCGGACATCTAGCCTGGTGTAATAGCGAGCTTTCGAGAGTCTTAGCAAGGGTTCTTGGGTTAATGGCAGGGGGTACCGGTTTTTTATTGTTCCTTCATTTAGGCCTCGGTAATCGACACAGAGTCTTAAGCCTCCCCCTGGCTTTGGAGCGAAGAACACTGGAGCTCCGCAAGGTGATGAAGACGATCGGATAAATCCCTTGGACAAGTTCTTCTCTATCCATTCTTTTAAAACTTGTAACTCTTCTCGAGATAAGCTGTAAATAGGTCCAAACGGCAGTGTGAACCCCACTTGCAGCTTAATATCATGGTTGTAGAGTCTGTGCGGTGGTAGTGTTTCTGCAATTACCATGCTGAACAGGGGTAGAAATTCGTGGTATTCCTTGGGAATGACTTCTTCGAGGGGTTTCTCCTGTAGGTCTTTTATTCCCAAGGCTTTGTTGATTTCGTACATCGTAATGGCGTAAACCTTGAGTTTTTCCCTTCTTATTCTCCTCACAAAAGGTGATGCTGCTACCACACAGATGTCAAACTTCGGTCCTTCCGGAGCTGCGGCCGTTGTTTCCATGTGGTTGCCCCATACCCATACGCCCGAATGATGCTGGCAGTGCTGTTGGCAGTAACTGCTTTCAAAGCCAATCATTCGGCTCGGGAATTTGACCGTGACATTGTGGAGTTGCAACCATGGCACTCCCAGCACAATCGGGTAATGCCCTAACTTTGTTAAGAACGCTGGTAATTGCTCCTGGTGTGATCGTATTTCTATATTTTACTTGGCCATGGTCATAATGCTTCCTGATTCGATGGGTCTTCTGTCAATAACCTCTAATTGTTTTGATTCTCGTAATTCCTTCTCTTCTAACTGATGATTGCAGACAAAGTCATTATCCACAAATGCTATTCCCGTGGCTCCGCAGTCAATTAAAGCGTGTGTATCGATTAACCTGTCTCCGATTTTCAGCGAACATTTTACAACAAGATGCTTGCTTTCCATTAAAGACTCCTTAATTTCTGCCCTGCTAATTGAAAACTGTGAAATTCCAAAACGAGACTTAACAATTGTAGACAAAGGAGATTCGTGCCCAGCGCAACTGCCATCCTTATTGCACTGGCCTTAACTTTTCCTGATTCTACTTCTTGCTCCACTTCTTTTCCTTTTCCTGAATCCCTAAATGGTGTTACTTCTACCTGTCCTGATGCTGCTTTCAACTTCCTTGGACACGATGCTGCAAAATGCCTGCTATCTCCGCAGTACATACAAAGCCCTCCTTCCCTTCGTCGATTGCGTTCTTCCGAAGTGATCTTCCTCCCCTTGACTGCTGAAAGGTCCATTGGAGCAGGGCCATGATAACCTGCCACAGTGCCTGCTGGTGCTGCTTCTGGGGCAGGTGTGGTGTTGTTTGTGGTTTCATGTTTCTTCGACCCTGCTGTCCATCTTCCTGACTTTCTTTCAGCAGCTCGGGCATGGATTTGGGAGTCTCTTTTCAAGCACATTTTGACGAATTCCGTGAGATCCGACGGGATGTCGCAATGCTGTAGTGAGTCCTTCAACTCCTCAGACAGCCTTGTCGGAGGACTTATAACTGGGCTGCATCTTTCCAATTGACATCAGGTACCCACCGTTGGAATTCTGCGTAGTATTGGGCAAATTCTCAATCCTTTTGCTTAAGTTTGAGCAGTTCCCGATCAGCTGTGGCCCGTATGTCCTGGTCTCCGAAAGCCAATTGCAACAGGTCCAGCAATTTTTCGAATGATTCTAACTTCAGGTCCCCAGTTTTCCTGTCGATGTACGGTTGAATTTGATTCAGGGCCACGCCTTCTAATTGATTTGCCACGTACGTCATTTTGGATTGTTCGTCGAAGAATCGTCCCGGTTCATCTGCGATTTTCATGGCTAGTTGTGCCATCCATCCTCGAAGTGCCCTTCGGTCTGTTCCCGAAAATCGACGAATTTCGCTGCTTTTATGTCCCCTGTTACCACCATTCCCCACGAGTACAAGCACTCATTTTACTTGATCCCGATATTCATTTCCTTCTTCTCCACAGATCCTTAGCTGCTCCTCTGTTTTTTCTTATTCCCGTGTGAGGTTTTCCGTCCCTTCTGGCGCTCTGATTTTCAATCGTTGTTCTAGATCTGGGATCGTGGCTTGCAGGTCTCCATGTGTGCAGCCTGGCACTCTTTCCTCTGTGGTCTTTAACTTCTGTTGTGTATGAAGCAGCTCCTGTTTCAGGTTGTTCCGTTCTCCTCAATGCAATCGAAAAAGGTATCAAATTCCTCAATGCCACAGTTGCAGGTAGGTATTTCGGCCCACTCCTGAATTGCTCCGCAGTTGCAGTGGATGGTTGGGTTTGGGTAATCGTGATCTAAATCTCGTGGTGCTTCCGAACAGTAACAGTAATAAATATAGTCACAGGTGGATTCGTTGCTCATTCGTCGAAATAGTTTGTGGGTCTTCTGAAGGACCACAGGCAAACTATACAAATGTATCGCCTAAAACTGTGCGTAATGAATCGGTTCTTGAAACTGCCAACGGATCGAAATACAGTGCAGCGAGTGTCACAGGATCTGTGACAGAAATAACGACCGTTTTGATGAGGGTAGTTGCACATAAAACTAAAAATATAACCGGTAGAATTGATTTAAGACTCATTGTTCTGTCAAGAGTTCAGGGTTCGGTATCGAGGGTTCAGGGCTCGAGGTTCTAAGGGTTATAAAAACTGAAAGCAGGATGGCTACGAAGTCCGAGGGTGGCCTGTAGCTACGAAAGCGAAGACTGTCCACAAGGGACTCGATCCAGAATCACTGAGTGTGAAAGAAGTGAAAGCCGAAGCTAATTGATTGTTTTATAGACGAGAGAATGAGTGAAGAAAGAAACTTATCCTCCGCCGAACGCCTGGTGTATATACAGTAATTCACTCGTTCCATAGTACATCCGAACTCCTGCTTTCTTTGTACACTTCTTTTGCACAATTCCTACGTCTCCCGTAAAACCTGATCTCATTCTCGAACAAAACCTGATTTCATTCTCGTTATGCTTTAGCCTCCGTTCAAACCTGATCTTATTCTCGTCGTGCTTTAGCCTCCATTCGAAACCTGATTTCATTCTCGTCCTGTATTATCCTTTGTATTATTCACCGATCATCACTCCACCATCGATCGTCACTCAGCACAACCGTGACAGGCTCCATATTTATGTATGTTACATTCTTCAACTCCAGCTGTAATACTCCGGTTAATGTCACATCGCGGGCAGATCTTGAAGATTCTCCTGACATCCAGACTGTGATATAGGGAGGCGGCTGTGAACAGAGATGCAGGCGTAAATCGGGAACAGGGTTTTCTCATCAGGTAATTTTTAACTTTATTTGCGTTTTCTCGGATCTGCTGAACTGCTGCTTCGATGTCAGCTTTCAATAACAGATTGGTCATTTACTAGATAAAAATGTCGTGTTTCTCTGAAGTTGTTTCAATGATCTATGCGGGTATTCTGGGTATCTAGGTGAGGTTTTCCCTTTGTTGTCTGTGGTCCACCAAGTTTTCCTTTCACAAGCTTTCGTTTTCCGTAATCTGCCCAAGCTTTGTACACTTTATCATTCTTTGGATGGACTTTGATTATAGCTTGGAAAGATTGTTCATTGGGATCTCTTCCAATTGTGCTGTGTATTCCTCCACAGTGATGTTTGGGGTAGCAAGGCTCTTTGTCCTGGCAGCGGACATTGAGACCGGGGTATTTTGCCCATGAGTATATGAACACTGGGTCGTTGTTTGACAATTCTCCGCTGTTGCTTGCTGCTTCTGTCCAGTAACTGTTTGTGGGAGAAACAGCGCATGATTTGTTCAAGAAATATGCTTTGAGGGGTTGTTCAGATTCTGAAAAGATAGGGTCAATGCTATTGAAGGCGTTCAATGATTCATCTTGAAAAAGATTTCTGGTTCAACCAGCAAGATCGAAGAAATTCATGAGAGATTGCTGTAGTTTGTTGCTATTCTACACAGGCATTTACTCAAAAAAATTGGATCCTTCTTGTCGAAATTATCAAATACACACTGCGCAAATGTGTCTCCGCACACCGGTACCAATAACCAGTTTTCGAAATTGCCCATAGATATAAACACCAGGCACTGGAGATTGCAATGATGGAGACAAAAGTAACAACCACTTCAGTGATGATAGTGGCACATATACTGAATCATAACTGGTAGAATTGATTGTAGACTTGTTCTTCTGTCAAGGTTTCAAGGAACGGAGTCCCAGGAGTTATACAAACTAAATGATAATTCAGAATTGCAAGTATTGGCAAACAAAACACGTGACTCAAAATCCAGAATCACAGCTGTGAACAGAGGTTGGTGCCAAAGCTATTGATAATTTTGTGGACTAGAGAATGAGTGAAGAACAAACCTATTCTCTGCGAATACACCGGTCTCATATACAGTTGACCCAACCGTTGTCACCTTTGATAACTCGTTCCAAAATACATCCTAACTTTACCCAACTATCTATGCAATCCATTCAACCCATAGTTCACGCCATAACCATCATGGCATATTTACCACGCAATCTGCAAAACCTGATCTATTTCAACAATATATGCTTCCTTCCGACATGACCTGTTTCCCCTTGTTAATCTTATTGCTTCTTCATCGATCTGTACTCCATCTTGGATCCTCACTCAACCCAACTGTGATATATTGCTATAAATCATTACAACCAATTTATGTATACATTTCAATCTATATATCAATAAAATTTTCTGTGTAAAATTGTTAGTTGTTTGACAAACAAATTGTCTTATTTATTAATCAGGCAACTTTATAAATGATTGTACATATTAATTAACTCAGTTGAGTGGACTGCGAAGTAAATAACTTTATCAACAAATCAATTGACAGATATATGATTTTTCTAAATTCTTTATAAATTTATATTTTTCTATGCATGATCAGTTCATTTATTCCATTTGACGAAGTACAATTCACTTATATTGCACTTGCAACAGATATTGATATAATCAGACTGTACTTATTTGCAACTATATTAAGTTTTAAATTACCATTATTATAATAGAGATAGTGAGATATTGTGATTCTTATCTATACTGTCTTTCAATGATATTCTGTATATTTATTTCAAATATGTAAATGTTTTAAATACTGATACAGTAATATTTTACAGAGGAAGATAGAGCAAAACCATAGTTTTAAGTATCCTGGAAAAGTCTTAAAGACTATAGTAGTTAGGTTACCTCTCTATGATTTACATAGTTTTCAAGACAGTTTATTAGTCAAAAGATCCATTGTATACATAAGTTGACCTATTTGTCAACTCAGGTGGATAGTATACAAAATAGACTTTATGACAACAATTCAACTTATTAATTATATTGTCTATTTGATATAACAGTTGGAATACATACAATATAAATAGTAAACAAATTAATGGCATCAAAAAAGCTGAATCTGGATGGCAGTAAGGTACAAATAACTGGAAGATATTTCAATAATAATTTGGCTACTACAAGTCATTTCCAGAATATTACCAGTAGAGCAGGCAGCAATATACTATTTGTAGAAAGAATAACAGAATCAATATATTATATGACTATTTAAAATAAACAATCAGTAAAATAAAATATATCTATATCAACTGTTAATGAATTTGAAAAAGTTTTTATAATTTTTACGTTTGATAATAAAGTATTATACTCTTAATATTCTGCTGTATTGGTAGTAACTTCCTATGACTATTTTTTCCTGTACTCAAAATACAATCAATTATATTTGAAATCATATATAATTGATCAAAGACAAATAGTTAAGCAATTATACGAATCAGAGAAAATAGGAATATATTGATTTGGTATCAATATCAATAACTAGAAACATTGTTTATTATAACTCCTGGGGTATTACTCCATACGGACTATATTTAAATAGTTATTATTCTTGCCTTAATATCTACTTTGATTGGAGTGGATAAGAAGAAAATATTTGGCAAAATATGAAAAGCACAAGATAAATTCAAATTATAAAAAAATTCTTTTTCAATAGATATAGTATTAAGGCTTGTTTTCCTTACTTTGACATTTACTTTTTAAACTTTCAAGATATCCAAGGTTTTTATATCTTTTTCTTTATGGTAATAAATATTTTTTACTTTACTTTTCAATTGAACTTTATCTTCATCCAGTATGTTGTCTGTTTCTACTATTGTAGACGACAATTCGCACTTTGGTTTATATATTTATTGCCAACAGGTTATACTCAGTCCAGTAGAAAACATATATATCAATCATACTATTCTCTATCTTTAAATAGGTAATATTGGTGGTTTCTTATATTGTCAAAATAAGTTGGCTTTGTTTGACACAGATTTGTTGTACTGTTGGAAAGTGGAAAATATTCTAGGCCTGCAGCAATTATTAGATTGTTGGTGAAATTTACTGAACTACTTGCTTGCTTTCAGTCAGTCGGAATGGAAAAAACTGAAACCCGTAGCCAGCCTTGACAATTTATTTGAAGTACAAATAAACAAACAGATAGCAGTTTCAAAAAATTGTCCTATTTATTTGAAGTTAGTTATATCTGGTAACATTTGAATTGGAATATAGTAGATATTGCATGTAATTATGTCTCTGTCTATTTTCAACATATATTATAAGAAATATCGCAATTTTTTCCCTATGACAGTTCATTTTGAAATAACCATAAGAATTTACTCTGCATTGTCATTTTCAGAAATATACTATACTGTATTCAAATGATTTATCATTTGAAATTATGAATATACTGAACTTCCATGTACTGCTTTCCAGCTAGGACTATTTTGAAAGTAGATAAAGTTATTTACTTTTATCAAAATATGGATACAAGTATATCAGTAATTCAGTTTTCATTCTATTTCTGTTGTTATATCAAAAAAATTCTAGCACATTGAATTCTGGAACTGAAGTCTATCAAGTATCTTGAAAGCTGTGGGAAATTCATTACAGCAATACAATTTATGATCAATATTCCTATTTGATCTTATTGTTATTTATGATATATGGATTCTATTTACTTTATTCTATCCAGAAAAACACCAAGTATATTGTCAAACTGTTGGAAATTTTCAGTTTGTAATAAAATATATCTATTTAAGTTATAAAAATACAGTACTAGAAACATACTCTATTGTACATACCAAGTATTCTTAATATATTCCACTAATCTCGATGAACTTGGTTATATTCTTTCAATATTTTACAAATATTCATTATATATTTACCAACTTATTATAAACATTGAATGATTTTGATAATTCAATGATTTTGATATAGTTTTTACTGAATATCAAATTTGTATTAAAGCTGCAGTTGTATATCATCAAGAATTTATCAACTATTACCAACTATATTAATATTTTACAAACCCTAACAGCCTTGGCTTTAATCTGTTACCTCGTGAATCAGTATCAGCAATTACTATGAAAACTCATTCTGGACTTGAGCAGTAGCAAAGCATGATAAATAATATTAAAATTCAGAAAGGAATGCATCAGATAGTCAAAACGGCACCACCAAAGCCAGGTTGAAAGATTCACCTTCTATCATTGATATTATGGTCAGCTGGATATCAAAATATATTCTTTTATTATTGAAACTGAATCACCTCTTGAAATAGCCCAAAACCAATAATACTGGAATGGAAAAACAAAATAAAACAATTTAGTTTGCTCAAACTATATCCTCATTATGGATCTGAATGTTGGAGAGGAAATAATTATAATAAAGCAAAAAAAATGCAGTAACCCATTGCAATATATTGTACTTATGACTATTGAAACCTATGATCAGTTGCAGGCCATTGTGGAAGATGATATGCACAGTTTTTGGGGCCTTCAGTAGTTTCAACAGGTTATTATCAATTTGGCTGATGGATACAAAGTCTGTGCAATACCGATCGGGAAATAACAAGGCTTGACAGAATCCTAGTCAACACCCCAGCTGCAAGTCATGGACCTTTCCATGCTGTAGTATTGTTCCACCTTGGGCTACAGTTTAAATAAATATCAATTGTAATTCCATTGGTAAATAGAATAGATGATTTATATTGGATTTTAACTTTTCTATAGCAGGATTCATTGGTGGAAGAAAATTGGCCTCCTGACACTTTCAACCAAGCATCAATAGACAACCATGTGGATGACTGGAAGCTGAATCAAATACACCTTCACTGTGGCATCTCACGTGATACCAAAGTAATCAAAATAGCCGATATGTATCAATAATACCCTTACTATGAACCATTTATCCACTGCACTACCAATGTGTAGTGTTAGCAACAGTTCCGGGTCACCTGGCTGCGGTCCAGGTCTGGAACTGGACTCAACCCAAACTGGTCATCATTTTCTGTTCCAAACCCGGAACCAAACCAGCCAACCCATGGGTTTTGCTGGGTGTGATTAGATCCGGTGGGTTTAGCCTCTGGTTCCACATTTTGGGTTGGCTATTCTTGGATTATCACTTCTTCATTCAAATGACTGTTAATAATTAATACTAACACAATGACATTCAAAAATTTGACTTTGGCAAATATTTTCAAATGCGATTGGAAACAGATATATGTAATCAATATTATTGTAGCAAACTTCACAGTATTGCTATTCATATCAGAATACTCAGATATTGATAAACCACTGCTATCGCTGTTTCACAGACTGTCATAATGACTAATTTGGGATAAGTCTCAATGTGTAACCAAATTGTGAACAGAATAGTAATACCACCCTCTGCTATGGCAAAACCACCATACTTCGATTATTAACCATTATAGTCAGTCACAACATCACATTTGGTTATTCCAACAAATGTTACCATACTCAATAATTATCTGCTCAACTGAAAAACATTGAACCTTGTTTCAGAGAATTTATACTGTAAAACAGTTGGTTCTAGATTAAATAAATCTTCACGAAAGGCAGTCAATACTGTTGAAACAGGGTTTATTTGCATTTTGAGCCGCATTTTAAGCCTCTGTTGGCACTCTGTTGATGTTAATTTTGGAGCAATCATACTCTACAATAGCCATGCTATATCCAATGGACAGTCTGTCATTGTAATTGATTCTATATAAATTGTAATGTAAAACAATTTTGTAAAAAGAATTGTGGTTTCACTCATTTGTATCTCAAAAGTACTGCAGAATGATTAGTTGCCAATAAAGTCAGTCAAAATATCCGATTTGATTATTTCAACACATGTGACTCTTCCCAATAATAATTTGCTGAACTGAGAAGTGTTGACGCTCCATTGACGCTCATTTTAGAGCATTCATACTGTACAATAGTTTGTTTTAGATTAAATAAATCTTGATGAAAGGCAATGAAAACTGCAGGAAAAGGATTTATTGGCTTTTTGAGTCGCATTTTAAGCCTCTGTTGATGCTCTGTTGACACTCATTTTGGAGCAATCATACTGCACAATAGCTACACTATATCCAATCCAAAGAGTGTCTTTGTAATTGATACCATATAAATTGTAATATATAACAAATTTCTAACAAGAATTGTGGTTATATTCTTTTGTATCATAAATGCACTGCGCAGTGACTATCGGCGTATGAATTCAGGCAAAATGACTGATTTCATCATTTGAACGAATACGACTCTATCTAATAATATTCTGCAGAACTGAAAAACATTGACGCTCTATTGATGCTCATTTTAGAGCATTAATACTGTACAATAATGCGTCCTAGATTGAATATATTTTGACAAAAGGAAGTCAAACTGTGACAAAAGAGTGGGTTTGCTGTTGAGCTGCATTTCAAGCTGCTTGTGATGAACTGTTGACTCTCATTTTAGCGCGATCACCCTGCACAATAGCTATGCGATATCCAACGGAACAACTGTCATTATAATTGATTTCATATGAATTGAATTATATAATGATTTTGTAAACAGAATTGTGGTTCCACTCTGTTTTATTTCAGAAGCACTGCACAATGATTATTTGCCAATACAGTCAGTCAACACATCCGATTGGATCATTTCCACCAATGTGACTCTATGTAATAATACTCTGCTGAACTCAACATTATTGACACTCTGTTGACACTCATTTTGGAGCATTTATATTGCACAATAAATCGATCTAGATTGAATAAATCTTGTCAAATAGCAGTCAATTCTGCCGCAAAACAATACATTTGCTTTTTGAGCTGCATTATAAGCCACTGTTGACACTTTGTTGATGCACATTTCAAAGCAATCATACTCTACAATAGCTATACTATACCTAATGAAAAAATTGTCATTTTGATTAATTCCACATGATTGGCAATGTATAATGATTTTGCAAACACAATTGAGGTTCCACTCATTTGTACGTCAGAAGCACTGCACAATGATCATCTGCTGATAAAGTCAGTCACAATATCAAATTTGATTATTTCCACAAAAGTGTCTATACTCAACATTGATCTGCTCAACTGACAAGTGTTGATGCTCCATTGATGCTGATTTTCGAGCATTCATACTACACAATGGTTTGCTGTAGATTGAATATATTTTTGCAAACAGCAGTCAATTCTACTGCAAAAGAATTCATATGCTTTTTGAGCTGCATTTTAAGCCGCTGTTGACGCTCTGTTGACGCTCATTTTAGGAAGTTGTTGGTATATTTCATGCTGACCATTTGCTGATAAAGTCAGTCAATATGACCAATTTATCTATATTGCAAAATGGATTTGTACACTCAAATATGATGGTCAACCAAAAAGTGTTGACGCTCTGTTGACGCTCATTTGAATTATTTATACATTACCAGAACACAGATATATCTTGTTAACAGTCAGTCATTATGACTGAATCAACGCTTTTAGTGAATGTGCTTATTTGCAATCATAAAATAGTGACCTGCAAAGCGTTGATGCTTAATTTGAGCCACCTTTTAAGCTGCTGTTGACGCTCATTGACACTCATTTTGGAGTCTTCTTGCCATACTACATCTTAATCATTTGACGATAAAGTCAATCAATATTTCAGATTCAACTATTCCGCGAAATATGATTGTACACTCAAATAAGATAGTGTACTGAAATGTGTTGACGCTCTGTTGACACTCATTTTAGAATGTTGTTGCAACACTTCATTCTGACCATTTGCCGATAAAGTTAGTCGATATGACTGATGCAACTATTTTGCGGAATGTGATTGTATATTCAAATATGATGGTCAACTGAAAAGTGTTGACGCTCTGTCGACGTTCATTTTAGAACATTCATACAATAGTACAACACAGATGTTTCTTAAGAAAAGTTCGTCATTATAACTGAATCAATGCTTTCAGCAAATGCACTCGTTTACAATGATATAGTAGTGACCTGCAGTGAGTTGATACTCAATTGAAGCTGCATTTGAAGCTGCTGTGGACACTTGTTGATGCTTATCTTAGAATGTTCTTGCCATACTTTCTCTTGACCATTTTCCAATAAAGTCAGTAGATATAACCAATTTGACTATTTTGTACTACACAATTGTATACTCATATAAGATAGTGAACTGAAAAGGAGTGATGCTCTGTTGACACTGATTTTACAATTTTCTTGCTGTATGTTATACAGACTATTTGCTGCTGAAGTTGGTCAATATAAATAATTTGACTATTTTGCCCAATATGATTGTACACTTAAATAATATGGTCAACTGAAAGGTTGCTTTTGATATATATAATCTTTCAGTCATAATTCAACCTAGTAGTACTGAGCAATCTCTTCTTAAATCTTTGATACATATGTTGAATAAGTTATTAACTAATAATATAAGTTTATTGACAACCACTAAATTTGAAATAAACTTCAAGTACACTAGCTGTCTGCATTCCCAACACTTCATTAGACATGTAATTACCATGACAAATTTCCACTAGCTGTATGTCTGAGGATATCGGGTATTGAATTATACCATTATGTAGAATCAATTGTATATCAGTCACAAAATATAATATGATAACTACAACTGCTTACAAAGTGGATACGGTTTGGTTAATTCCTCTTGTATAATATTCCAACTTCCCGACAGCAGTATACAAAAGCTTGATGCATTGGGATATGATTTAAACAATAATACAGTTCTGTCACATAATAAGAACATATCTAATAAGATTAATGTGGACAAAAGGTTGACAATAACTAAATTACAAATATTCATATAGTCGATTTGCCAATATTTCCAGGAATCAACAACAATATGATATTTGAATTTACCACTGTATAACTTTGAACTTGTCAATATTGGCTGTGATAGGTTCAGTAATAAAGCTTAGCTATAATAATGCTAAATTAATTGTATAAATTGTTGTGATTATATTGAACGTAACTGAAGCAGGGTTGGTGATGGTCAAAACAACCAATCTGTATCGCTTACATTATAATAATCAGCATTCAAAATGTTGCATGCAGGTTGATATGTAACCGCTTTTCAACCCGTTCAATAACTAGTAATTTTTGGTGGTATCTAAATGTGGAGTCAATCCAGACTGTTCTTTTCAGTTCAGTTCCACAGGTGACCCGAACCGTCAATTTGAAAACGGTTCGCTTCCAACCACAACCCGGACCGGAGGCTTCAGGTTAAAACCATTGCTAATACTATCAATATGTTGAACAGGTATGTACTTTATTAAATCAAATAAATCAGATTACTGAAAAGTCAAACAAGTCACACTCAGTGATCTGTAGCAATATGGTAATGCTTTGAGCAAGCAGTTGGTAAAAGTTCTTTCACTATATTCAGAATCTTGATATTCTGATGGACAATGGTCAGTAGAATACTGTTCTATAATCTGCAGCCAATTATTAATATCTCTTCAATGGTATTGGAATGCCAACTGGTTATGTATACTGAAGTCTCCAGTGGGCGTGACTTTCACTGGAAATCAGCAGACTGAAATTCAAATCAGTTGAAGAGTAGGATCACCTTGGTAACAGCAGATGATGATGTACTGCTGGTGGCAAATGATGGGAAGAAACCGATGAAGAAATTCAAACCTTATGCACAATATATTAGAATTATTGTGCTTGCCTGAATTCTTGGTTCCACAACAATGTTTCCCGAGACCATTCAAGCCCTAATATTGTAGGGAA
>WHVE01000405.1:0-118224 GCA_015178995.1 Trichophaea hybrida | reverse complement strand
GCCAAAGAAATCAATTGAACCTCAGGATTGTATAAAAAGGGTTGCCGGCACATGGGGAAGCGGCCCATCAGTGTATCACCTCAGCAGAATTTAACATACTCACAAAGTGTTGCTGCATTTGTCGAGAGTCATCTGGATGCTCCTGGAGACTTCCCAAAACTCTCGGAGTCTCCAAGAGTATTGGAAGATAGTTTGGGAGCCTCCAGGAAAAATGGCATAGTTCTGGACCCTGCTGGAGCTAATACCGAAGCTCTGGGAGACTCCGCAAGCATGGGAATGTACTCCGGAAGCCCAGAGAGTATAGAAACATACTCTGGGAGCCTTCAAGAGCACTGGGTGAAGTTTAGGACACTCTTGAAGTCTCCGGGGAGAATTGGAAAAGATGCGAACAAGCTTGAAGCTATAGCCAATTTCTTTCCCAATCTTAACAGTTTTGTACTCTATTTTACAACTTTTCGGTGCAGACCGGACCCCTGAGTTTTGGTGCACTGAACACTACTGCAAGAATGCTTGAGACTGAAAAATCCTTGTTGATAAGATCTTCAGTGCTCCTTGAAACCCTCGGACATCCAGAAAATATTTGGTGTTCCTGAAATCCTTGTTGCCCAGCGCTCTCGACATGCCTAAAATCTTGTGTGTTTCTGAGGCTCATGGTGCTCCTGTTCCTCAAAACTTATGAGATGCCTGGTGTGCCTGAGATTCTCAGCACTACAGAGATGCTCAGTGCCACTGAATTTACATTTGCACAAGCCTTAATGCAAGTGATATCTTGATTCTATTGATATGTATCTCTCTGCAATATATTTACACAGTTGCATGAAAACAAAGCAGATGAGAGATGGCTTGCATGCTGGCCTGGAGGGAGATGGACAAAAATGGCTTGCAAGCAAAACTTTGAGAGATATGCAGTATAGATTTGGGGGACCTTACGAATGTGATGAATTGTGAGCATGCTTGGAGAGAGGTTGAGGGGAGATCGACCCTTATTGAGTACGAGTAATTGTGAGCAAGACAGTTACTAATGCAGTATACTATAGGCAAGGCAGGACAGAACCTGATAAATTGGTGCGATATGTGGCTTGCAAGATGTTAACCGACAATTGCGAAGTCAAGTGGGAGACTTGACTTGGGTACAGTGAAGTGGCTATGCTTGGCAGCAAGTGATGGGAGGAAGTCAGTAGGGAAGTTCGGTAGCTGCAGCCTGCAAAAGAGTTCAAGGGCTAGATGGTGTACCAGTGTAATTCATGCATGACATCGTTTGAGAGATGTTATCCCATGATTGAGCAACCGAGTATAGGACTTAACTTGGATAGAGAAGAGTCAATGTCTGAAGCCAGCTGCACAGATGAGAACTATACAGTATGCAAGAGTGATCAATTGATGGAGGGCAAATGTGAGATCGCTCATGATGTTAACTGACAGGCAATGCGCAGTGGAGGATATATACTTTGGGAGAGCTGGACGTGACCAGAAGGAATGAGAGTAATGATGGATGAGAACTTGAGAGCTGCAGAGGGACCAGAGATGAATGAAACCTCTGGGAGCTTGGATTGGTACCCAAAAACTAGGTCTCGAAACAATAAGTTGTATACGTATTCTTGTCTAATTTGTTTCACAAGTCAGAACTCTTAACCCAAAATCGCAGGTCACACCCAAAATCAGAGGTGCAATTTCAGCCATGAAAGCTACATATGGCTTAGCCCAAACAGATCAAACAAGAATATGAATGCAACATTCTGAATTGAGTCCTAATGTATTGTATACAAATCCAAGCTCCAGCGGACTTTCGTTCATCTCTGTCTTTGTGTAGCTTCCAAGATCTTATCAATCTTCTCTCTCTTTCCTTCTCTTCCATCGCCTCTGTCAACCCTGCCACATCCAGCTTGTACAGAGTTATGTTCCCCCCTTCAGCATCACTGGTCATCAGGTGGTTAACATCATGGATTCTCTGCAGCCTGCTGCAGCTATCAACTGTCTGTTCTGACCTCCTCCCGTACAATTGTGGCCGATCGCATATGTGCAGCATCATCTCTCTCTACCATGTTATGTCTTCCACTCGGCTTCACAATCATCGGTTAACATCTCCCAAGTCAATTCTTGCACCCTGTACATGCATTCTGTCTTGCCTCACATTCAGCATCCTGTTTCAGTGACTGTCTCTGACCATTACTTATGCTTGGCAGCATCAATTCTCTCTGCAAGTTAAGTCTTCAACATGGCTTCCCAATTGTTGATTAATATCTTTCAGCCAGATGTCGCCCCAATTACTCACGTTCTGACTTCCCCATGCTTAACAACCTACTTCTGCGACTATTGCTCCCACAATTACTTGTGCTTAGCAGAGTCTATCTATCTCCAAACCCCACTCCAAATCCCTCTCACTCCAGTCTATCACCATTTCTGTCCAAGCCCACTTGGAAGCCATCTTTCATCTCCTGTGTTGTTGTCTCCAAGTCTGCTGGAGATCGATCTTGCCCTATCTCCATCTCTTGTCTCCCATTTCGTATTCATCCAACCATGTATATACTGCAGATAGATATCAATAGAAACTATACTTCTAAATACCTATGTCCCCATACCAGTTCTACTCAACACATTGGTTGGCTCCAGAATCATATCAGTACTCCCATAGCCTGCAGAATCATCTACCAACTCTGCAGCAGGGGCCAGAATCATGCACCGCACTCCCAAAGAATCCAGAAGATTGAACCAGCGCTGCAGATGGCTCCAGAACCTTGCACCAGTGTTCCTGGAGACTCCAGATCCATACGCAGGCGCGCCTTGTGGCTCCAGAAGCGTACAATGGCACTCCCTGTGGCTCCAGAACCTCAAATCCATGGTTTTGGATGCTTCAGAACCTTTCACTGACACTTTGAGAGCCTTCAGAACCTTACACAGGCACTCCCTGAGGCTCCTGGAGTACCCTCCCATGCTCCAGCAGCCTCTGAAATAGTGCACTTACTCTAAATGACTCAGAACATCTCCAACCATTTGGGAGCCTCCAGGAGTGTCTGACAGCAAGAATTTATTTTGCGGATGCAGCTGACCATTGGCCCTTCAAACAACAGAGAATTTCAGACTGGAGAGGCTGTAAGTTTGGTATACGATACAAGATATGGTGATTTGTATCAACTGATATAGCTAGACAGCAAAATCAGTAGCTTGTGTGGGCAACTGGCTGAGGCTGCTCAGCGTACCATTGTAGAAAGCTATCACCTGAATATTGGTTAGCAAGGTCTAAAATGCCAAATCAGGTATATGCTAGCTGAAAACCCACACATGGTAAAAATTGCTGGAGATAAACAATCATGGTTTCCTACATTTGAGAACTTGGATTTCATATACATTTTCTTTATAGTAAACTGTCTAGGATGTGTCTCACATACTGCTAAATAGTTTGAACCAGTAATTCCATGGCTATTAGCAATTGCTGCAGATACCATTTACATCATACCATCAGACAACCAGCAGGACACAAAAGTTACCACAAGTTTTACCCAGGATAATTGTTATGGAAATTATCATTTTTTTTATAGTATGCAGTTCATCTGGACTTATCTCTTTTGGACCTGCCTCATTTGCTATTTTGAGCTTCTCCCTATTTCATTTGACTGTGGTTATGTACATTTATACACATAAGTACTAGCATAACTAACCAAATTTGGATTGCGAATATTACTCTGAGTTCCAATGATCATTGGTATTCCATATATTGAACCAGGCAAAATGCAATTATCAATTAGTGCAGAGAATGCATAACTCATCCATTTACACAGAATGCCAATGACATTGCAGCATTCCTGGAAGTGAACAAAATGGATTACTGTATTGGTAATATTCATAATATGTTTGATTAATCATGTTGGATGTGTATTAGTTGCTATGATTTATGTTTCTTACTGTTTCTTTTGCTTTATTTATTATGTTCCTTTTCTTGCCATCCTTTTTAAGTTGCTCTCTATTTTAATGCCTATTTCTATATCATAATTTCCAACTGTTTCATATTGAATATCAATATATAGACAATGTACAGTCATTCTGACAGTATCGATATAAAGTAATAATCTAAGAGATGAATCACACAAGAATGAGAAAAATATACACAATATTCATCTGAATGATTTTACATTGTCCAATGCACAAGGTGGCAGCTAGTTCTCATACCGGCCACTCCTGGAGGCTTCAGAACCTGATACTAGTACCGTGGCAGTCTCCTGAATTGTATACTGTCTCTCCCAGAGTCGTCCAAACCTTACACCTGTTGTTGCACAGGTTCTGGAATCTTATAGCAGCGCTTCCAGAGGCTACAGAACCTTACACCAGTGCAACAGAAGGATCTAGAATCTTATACTGGTGCTCACAGAGGCTCTAAAACCTTGCATCAGTGCTCTTGGAGGCACCAGAATTGTCCTCCCATGCTCCAAACCGCCAAAACCTTGTACCTACTCCGAACGGCCCTGAACTGTTCCCACCACTCCAGTAGCCTTTGGAAGCCTTCAAGAGCAAGATTTACATTTTGCTGATGATAATATTGTATAACCAAAAATTGTTGATGTTCTATTGACACTTACTTTTCATTTCTGCAGTTGACTTATCTTGTGGCAACCAATACAGCATATGTTATTGTGACAGCTGGCTTTCTGTACTCTTGATAAGAATATGTTTTTGACAAGGACAAATTTTAATTGAATTTACACAATAATTTCTAACAAGAATATAAAGTTGAGCCCAATTAATCAGTTGTAATGGATTGAATGATAATTATAGTCAAAACTGTGATAACAGTACCACTTTGTATCTAGTACCTCCTGTGTAATATATTGTATAACCAAGAATCATTAACACTCTGTTGACACACATATTTCATTCTTTTGCCTATTTGACTTCTCATGCACAAGTCGTATATTATATTGTACTACTTATATTTATATTTGTCAAAAGACTACACTTATAATTCATATATATTGTAATTGAATTTCTTCAATTATTTTTTACTTGTTTCAGTATAACTATATTCTATATATAATGGTACTACTATTTGATATTATCTTGCTGTTGACCAGCTTTATAAATTATAGAAATAATGACATAAGTATTTATTATGTATAGTCCACTGTTGTTATCCAGCTCATTATACTGAATATTCAAGATCTGCTATTGTCTTGATGTGATTGCCATTATATATACACTGCCTGAACAGCTGAATGTGCCGATAGGATCATAATGGCATAACAATTAACAACTCTCTGGCAAATTGAATGGCGATGTGATCAGACTGCAACTTATGATGCAAATATATCAATATTGATGTTAAATCCTGATGGCAGATTAAATAGAAATTAAGCATTTACTTTTTTTTGTGAAATAAATATATTTACTTTAAAAGACTGATGGACAGTATATTATACATGTCTGTTAAAATCAAAGTTTTATATATTCAGCACCATTTTTTAATCATATACTGACAATTATTCAGATATCACAACCTCATCACTGAAATCAGAGTGAACTAACCAATATACACATAGTACTCAACAGTATTCCCCCATATGATATTGTGTAAAGCAACAATATGCCAATCAATGACTGCCTTATGATCAGTTTCTATGGGCCTCCATGCTTTGTACCCATATGTTCGACTTCATTGGATATTCAATAACAGATATTGCAAGTCAATACACACAGACACTATTTCTATATTGATTCAACTATTTTGGCAGACTTCATTAACTCAATGGATATGCTAGGCTTTTGAACTGCTAGTTACAAATAACTACTTGCAGGTAGGGTTGGCAATGAACTGAATTGGTTTGTAATGGATTGAACCAAGCAAGGATTCTGTTCGAGTTGGATTCAAGATTGGTGAATTTCTGCCAGTTTACTACATAGTGATTTGTGAACTATGATTTTTGAACAAACATAGGTCATTGAATTCAGGTCTGATTGGTTCGAATTTTGTTTGTTTTGTAGTGCTTGAGGTTAAATATGAATACACTACACACCCAGCTAATCTGACATGAACTGTCTGATATATATTTGTTCAAGCATTTGGAGTAGTTTGCATAGTTGCAATTCGAAATTCTTGACAAATTCAATCCACCACCAATGGAATTAGTTCATCAATCCGGATCAACCCCCAGAGTTTGTTGCTAACGCTACTTCCTAGTGAAGAGGATGGTTTAACCACAGATGACATTGTTGGAGGAACTGTGTCAAAAACATTTGTACAATTACCCAATATGATTGCTTCTGTTGGACTGGTCATTGCATTTCAGGTAACAACTACTAGAACTATCAATTGAGTAGTACCATATACTTGCTATGATATTTGCTGAAGAATTCATCAATTTCTGCACATTCCAGAATTGTCATATTCTTGAAAATTATTTGTATCCTCTGACAGGTATTGAGCCATACCAGTACCAATTGGTTGACAATGCCAACTATTCATACAGATTTATTCTTGTTGTTGAATTTGGCTTCATCATTATCTTCTCTATCCTCATCCTCAAGAGTATCAACACTATCTGCAATTGCTTCCAATATATTTTCGAATAATATTTTCAGTATACCAGTGACCACTCTTTTCAATTCACAGTCTCTTTCTCTCTGTATATGTGCTTCTGCTTCTGCAACCTCTTCTTTGTTGATACTGTTATACTCTTCATAAATTTCTCAATCCACTTCTTTTATTACTTCTGTGCTCACAAAGTTGGCTTCAGACCCAAGCTGAGCTGCACACCACATATTGTCATATAGACTGTACAGAGTGCAATGTGCTCAAACTGGTCAACTCTGATTCAACTTGGTTTTCATACAAATAACTCTATATTCTTCAGATTTTCCCACTTCTCCATAATCACATTCTTCTTTCTTTACTTACTCTATACCCAAGCTATAACTCAACCATAGGAAACCGCTTCAAGTAGTTTATCTGAAAGTAGAATTGTTTACCTACCTGCCTCCACACTAAATAGATGAATTCAAGTTGCATTACTGCCATGACATATCAGAAATACCCTCTCATCAGCCACAGATATTGCAATCAGATATATAATATATATGAAATGTAGAACATTGCTTGCAAAACAGATATCAAGAAAAACAGGGAACACCATACAATAGAATATAAGTCATATAATCAGTAAGAATTACGTCAACTTATTGGATTCAATTTGCTGCAATCGATTCTGAGCTTCATAAGCAGTTCATTCACAGTTGAAGAGACAATGCTCCATGGTAAATCAAGGTATTCCTCTGAACTGTCTGTCAATTGAATACTATGATATTGTGAACTGCACAGTGTTTCAGACAAATACTGTGATAAACAACCTGAGAATAGAGCAGAATACATTAAGGAGCATTAGAGAAAGCTGTATAGGAGTGTATAATTGAAGTAACTGCTTTTTCTAACATTCAACTTTATTGCAGCAACTGAATTTTTGTAGATTTTTAACATGTTTGCAACTGGGGCCAGGCAAGGCAGGTATGTACAGCTGGAACAGGCAGACATGTATATCATGCTAAATATGGTAAATATGACCATAATATGGTATATCATACACTGTAATCAAGAAAACAAGATATATGATTGTATTATTTCTAGCAGATATTTGATTGGAAAAGCCATGGGGTATTGAGTTGCCAGGCCAATACAGTATGAAGGTGGTCATTGAAAAACAGCCATCAATGATCTATAGTAATTACATGGATATCTATCTTTGTTGCTAAAAGGTGATTGTTCAAAATCCGGCTATTTACTGGAGATGCAATGATTCAAAACCTGATACCACCACAATACCAGGAACAATATCAATACTAACTATAAAACATATATATATGACTGACCCAGCCACTGAGTCTCTGGATAAACCTGTTGATAAAAGGTTTGACCTTAAGGTTTTGGGTAAAAATATACCATATAATGATACAGCTAACTAAGTTGACTTCAACTGTAGTACTTTAACCAGTAATAAAACTGGTAAAGACACTACTGAGGATATATTAAATATATAGTTCTATCTTTCTTACAGTTCCTTATTAATAACTATTGTATACAGAAGCACTGCCATAATGAAGAGATTATTGGAACAGACTGTTGTAATAAAGAGATTGCCATTCATTGTAAATAGAAGAGTGGATTGATTCAGCATACTTAATTTTTGATTGCAAGTAACTTTTTTGAATATTATATATATTATTATAAAGATATTTATGTTTGATATCCCATCTATGTATATTGTTTTGGCTGTTATCACTAGTAATATAATGGTAAATAAAATAGAATTCAATCACTAAAATTGTTTTAACAATTTAATAAACTGCTTTAGTATTATTACAGTTTTGTCTGCCTATGGTATATCACAACATATCTTCTTATCATGCATCCATGAAAGGTTTCAGTATGAATTGAATATATTTTTATATATCACCATATATATAGGCTACAGAATTCAATATAAATAGCTATATACTATGAATGATTTTTATATGATTAATATTTCTACTATAAAGAATTCTCAGTATACCATTATTGTTTCCATAATTTCACCAGCTTGTATTGGCAAATTTGTTTAATATAATACATCTATGCAATTACTGAAAGTTAGTATCAGCAATTATCAAATTACAATTTATATATATTGCAAGATATATTTTAATCATATATGTTTGAATGTCTTCTTTATAGATTAATTGACTGTGTTCAAAATACAAGACAAATAGCCTACAATATTCAACATAAGTATCAACAGAGAGTTAACAATTTTTGGTCACAAAACATCTTTAGTATCAGGGATTCTCAGTGTTCAACTACTATTTCAATAGTTGTTGCTGTCTTTGTTGCCAAATTGATTCAAAATGATATATTTATAAAATCCCTGACAGTAAGTGTCAGCAATTATTAAATCACAATTTATCAGTATCACAAAATATACATTAATTATATAGGCATACAGTATATTGTGTATTGTATAATAAGCTTCATTTAAATGACCATAAATATAGATTCTCTGACTCAAAGTGAGTATCAATGGAATATTAATGATATTTGGTTATACAATACCACTACCACATGGAATTATAAGTGTTTAATTTATGTTTTGGAACTTCTGCCTGCTTTTATCAATGGAATAGTTTTAAAAAATGCATTTATATAACCTTCAAAAGTATATATTGGAAATTATTGAATTGTGATATATTCTTATTGCAAGAGAAATTCTAATAAAATATAGATGAATGCAATCTATTACTTTCAAGGATTCAAGGCTGGATGTTGAGGGTTCAGGGATTGGGCTTCTAGGGTTATAGAATCCAAGAGCCGTAAGGCTCAAGAGGTGAAAATAGGCTGTAGCTAAAGAAACAAAGACTGTATTCAGGAGACTCGATCCAGAATTACCAAGTGTGAAAGAAGTGAAAGCCAATCTAATTGATTGTTTAATAGACAAGAGAATGAGTGAAGAAAGAAATATATCCTCTGCCAAACTCTTGGTTTATGTACAGTAATCACTCGTTCTATAATACCTGCAAACTCCTACATACTTTGTACATCACTTGTGCACAATTCTGTTTGTTTCCCTTTCGAAACCTGATTGTGTGCTTTAGCCTGCGTTTGAGACCTGATTTCATTCTTGTCATGCTTTAGCCTCCATTCGGATCCTGATTTCATTCTGGTCGTGCTTTAGCCTGTGTTTGAAACCTGACTTTATTCTCGTTGTGCTTGAGCCTGCATTCGAAACCTGATTGTATTCTCATCATGTTTTATTTTTTATAATAATCACGATCATCACTCCACCAGCGATTGGCACTCAGAACATCGGTGACAGTAACTCCCTCTTTTCAATGCTGAGTACCTGCGAAGTTCACGTTCTGGACTTGCCAGGTTGTTCAATGTTCAAATTGTCAATAGCCTTTAGTCCATCTACATTGGTTGCGGGCTCCAGCTGCATTGGTTGTAACTGTTCCATTTTACCAAATACTGCAGCTGCCTCTGGAACAGCTTGGAATCGTCTCTCTTCTCAACTTCGTACTCCTCTTCTCTGTCCAACTACCACCAGGGGTGGTGATTCTTGCTTTTGTTTTGAGAGACAATCCTGAGCGGCCAGCTCTAATCTGCATAGCAGTTGAACATCATGAATGCGTAGTTGTCTCAGTAGCTTAACACTAATGGCTCATGGGCTGATAACCTCCGTATGTTCATATTGTGCAATATATTTCCAGTCCAGTTTCTTACAGGGTCAGGTTGGCAATATATTTCATGCGTCCAGCCATACTCTATCACCAACTTCCAATGGCATGCCGACCCTTTAGGACTTGTTGACCTGTTTAGAATGTATGGCCTGGGCTCTTTTCATTTCTGCCCTAAGTTTGCTGAAAAGTCGCTCCATCCGTTGGGCCATCTGCTGGGCATTAACTTTGCAAATATCATTAGGATTTTTGATCCGGTGTTGGCCAAAGGACATTTGTGGTTGCAAGCTGTAGTTGCAAGAAAACCTGAGCAATTGGTCGTTTCCGAGGTATGATTGTGTGCTGCACATTCCGCCAATGTTAACCACCGGTTCCAATCATCCTGATGGAAATTAACAATGTTTCGGAGATACTCTTCCATTACTACATTGACTCTTGCAGTTTGACCATCGGTCTGAGCGTGAAATATGGTTGACAGCCTTCCTTCGATTCCCAATCATTCGCAGACGTGTTTCAAGAATGTCAATGCGAATTGCGGCCCGCATTTGGACACTGTTGTTTCGGGCAGTCTGTGCAGTCTGAACACTTCTTTAATGTACATTTCTCCCAGCTGCTTTCAATCTACACTATCAGTTCAGGGTACTGAATGTCGCATCTTCGTTAGGTGATCAACTATTACCCATACCGCGTTGAACCCTGTGCTTTCTGGCAGTCCGACTGCAAAGTCCATGGTCAAGTCTTTGGATCGTTACTCCGGTACTCCTAACGGTCGTAACAATTCATGAGTTTTTTCGTGAGTTGCCTTGTTCTGTTGGCAGGTGTGGAAGTATCGTATGTAGCAGTCCACATCCTTTCTCATTTGTTTCAGGAATGGCTTTGGCTTGGCAGATCATAAGTTTTTGCACGTCCTGTGTATCCCGCAACTGGAGAATCATAGCATGCCTCAATCCACTTGAGCTTGTCTTTGTCTGTTGGTAGAATTTGTATTTCGGAGATTTCCAGCAACTGATCCATATGTGTACATAGCCCTTCACTATTGTCATAGGGGCAATTCAGACCGACGTTTTTTATAGAGTTCCATAACTCTTTGGAGCTTATGGAATGGCTATCAAGGTTGACTGTTTCTGTGAATGCCACTATTATCTCTTTGCGTACCCTCTCAATGAGGTTTTCCATCTGTGGCACAATTTGCTGGGTTTTTCTGCCCCCCCTTTGGAGGAATGTCTCGTGGCATTCTTGTAAGTGTATCGGGTTTATGATCTTGCTTTCCTGGCCGGTAAACAATTTTGAATTTGAACCATGACAAGAATTTGAACATTCTGGTCTGCCTTTGATTTAACAGTTTCGATGTCATGAAGTACTCCAGGTTCTGGTGGTCTGTGAAAATCTTGATGGGATTTGGTGAACCTTCACATTCGGGTCACCATTGTTTAAGGCTTTTGTCTATATGGCCTAATTCTTCGTTGTAGATTTCATAATTTTTTTTGGCGGGTGAATGTTGTTTGGAGAAGAATGCCACTGGTGTAGTACTCTTTGGTCGTCGTATTGAGAGAGGACTCCTGTAGATACATAACTTGAGGCCTTGGTTTCAAGGTCTATCTCATGTTCATAATCGAAATGGGCTAGCCCTGGTGCCATTGTAAACGCCCTTTTGAGTTCTGCGAACGCCCTTTTTTAATTTGGTCCTCAGCAGAAAGGTACTAGCTTTTTCATGGGTTTTGTTAGTGGCGCATTCCCTCACTATAATTTGTATGAACCGTCGGTAAAAATTATCAAAGCCCAAAAAGGCTTGGACTTCTTGAGTTGCCCTGGTGCTTTCTGGTTTTCGACTGCTTGGAATTTCTCCAGGTCCATCTTGATTCTGTTTACTCTGATAATTGATCCTAGATATTTGTCTTCTTCCATGTGAAACTCGCACTTCTCTGCCTTCAGGTAGAGGCCAGCATCTTTGAGTGATGTCATTACCACTTGGATGTGCTCTGGACGTGTCTTTACATTATCGCTAAAAATAAGGATGTCGTCAAAAAGACCATGCAGAATATGTCCACAAAGGGGCATAGTGTATCTTTGATAAATTCTTGAAACGATGCTGGCACATTGGTAGTCCAAAGGGCATACGAAGGATTTGAAAAGTCCGTATTCAGTTCCGAAATCAGTTTTCCATTCGTCACCTTCTGTAATTCTGATAATATGATATGTGTTGCGAATGTCTGATTTGGTGTAGTAGCAGGCTTTGGAGAGTCTTAGCAAGGTTTCTTTGATCAATGGTAGGGGATTCCGGTTTTTTATTGTTCCTTTGTTCAAGTCTCAGTGGTCGATGCAGAATCCCAAGCCACCTGCTGGTTTCAGAGTGAAGCGTACCAAGGCTCCGCAGGATGATGACAATGATCGAATGAATCTCTTGGACAAGTTCATCTTTCTCCATTCTTTCAATACTCCTAATTCTTCTCATGAGAGGCGTAGATGGTCCAAATGGAGGTGTGAACTCTCCCTACAGTTGAATTGTATGATCGTAAGGTCGATATGGAGGTAATGTTTGTGCAATGACTTTCCTGAATAGTGGTGAAAACATATCGTATTCCTTGGAAATGACTTCTTCGAGAGGTTTGTTTTGTTAGTCCTTCATTCCCAAGGCTTTATTGATTTTGTACAATGTGACGGCGTAGACCTTGAGTTTCTCCTATCTAGTGTTAGCAATGGGTCCGGGTTACCGACCCTCGGTCCGGTTCTAGAACTGTACTAAACCCGACCCGGATGTAATTTCCTGTTCCAAACCCGGAACTGGACTGGCCGACCTGCGGGTTTTACCGGGTGTAGTTAGACCCGCCGGGTCTTACCTGTGGGTTCTAAAAACGGGTTCTCCTGAATTTCGTGCATAGAAAGCATAGCGCATGCTTCAAATGATATTTCACACTTTCTGCCCAGTTTTTCATTGTATAAAATCAATTTCAATATGGTGATCTTTTTATTACTTATGCTTTCAGAGATAGCATTGGTGCATTATTGGAACTTTTTAATAGACAATAGCAGTCAGAAGTGAGAAAATATGAACGCAGCACATATAATCCCTGGCACTGGAGGTTTTGTGCGACCAAAAATCGTTGACGCTCCGTTGACGCTCACTTTCAGTCATGTAGCCTATGTATATGGTCACACGCAATAGCATAATCACCTGTAGAAATGGTGTTCATGCTTATTTGATTATAATATGTCCTGCGATACAGATAAATTGTGATTTAACAATTGCAATACACACTATCAGACAGAGCATTGGTGTAACATAGAGGATGGTTTAGTCGATAAAGGCAGTCCGATGTTCGAAAATATGAATGTAGCACATGTAATCCCTCGCACTAAAAGTGTTGTGCAACCAAAAATCGTTGACGCTCCGTTGATGCTCACTTTCAGCCATTTCGCCTATGTATATGGTCATGTGCAATAGCATAATCACTCGTTGAAATGGCGTTCGTACTTATTTGATTATAAATGTCCTGTGATACCGATAAATTGTGATTCAACAATTGCTAATACACACTTTAGGGAGAGCATTGGTGCATTATTGAGAACTTTTTAGTCGATAAAGGCAGTCAGATATTCGAAAATATGAATGTAGCACATGTAATCCCTCTCACTAGAGGTACTGTGCGACCAAAAATGTTGACGCTCTATTGACGATACTTTCAGTCCCGTAGCCTATGCGTATGGTCAAGCGCAAATATGAGAATCAACTGTAATGAATGGTGTTCATCTTATTTGATTATGATGGTCCTGCATACCGATAAATTGTGATTTAATAATTGCAGATACTCATTTTCAGAGATAGCATCGGTGCATTATTGAGAACTTTTTAGTCGATAAAGGCAGTCAGAAAACAGAAAATATGAACGTAGCACATATATCCCTTGCGCTAGAGGTGTTGTGACCAAAATTGTTGACGCTCGTTGACGCTCACTTTCAGTCCTGTAGCTATGTGTATGGTCAAGCGCAAATATTGAATCAACTGTAATGAATGGTGTTCGTTTTATTTGATTATGATGCGTCTGCATACCATAAATTGTGATTTAATAATTGCAGATACTCATTTTCAGAGATAGCATCAGTGCATTATTGAGAACTTTTAGTCATAAAGGCAGTCAGAAAACAGAAATATGAACGTAGCACATATAATCCCTCGTACTAGAGGTGTTGTGCGACCAAAAATTGTTGACGCTCTGTTGACGCTCACTTTCGTCCCATAGCTTAAATGTATGTGCACCTACAAATAGGTTATTCATTGTAAAGATGGCTTTCATTCTAATTTGAGAAGATGGTGCCTTGCAATATGAGCTTGGTTAGTTAAAATTAAATTTTCGATAAATATGGACAGAACTCCAATAATACTAACGTTGCACACTTCACAGATTAAATTGCATTTCATTTACTATTATATTGTGAGTTTTGACAGCTGAAACTATTCAAATAGATTGGATATCAAAATTAAATGTCCCCATAATAATAATGCACAAATATCCAAAAAGTCCTATTCACTAAGATTTTCAATTGCTTCATCAACGCTGCCATTCTCTGTGAAAAGTCATTAGTAATTGTTCATGTGAAAGGTGGGAGTGCATACGTGATTCATCGGTGCCATCAGTACTGGAGTCACAAAAATGGTAATCGTCATCGTCTTCTGCTTCGTCTTCTGAATCTTCGAGCGCGTAAATTCGTTCAAAAGGCTGAGATGGCCAATCTTTCAGGACTACTCGTGCTGCAGCGGGTACTGTAGTAGTGGAAGGTTTTGTGCCTTTGCGCCTCCAGCGAGTGTAAGGATTTCGAGCAACCTTATTTTGGCAAAGAAGGCAGCCAGTCAAGTGATTATCATAGATCATGGATGGATGCTTTTCAATGACCGCCTTCACACTCTTATGGCCTGGCAACTCAACACCCCGTCTCTTTTTTCTCGAATCTGCCCGCTTTTTAATCAGATTCTTCGTTTCCTCGATTCCAGCGCGATATGCCATGTTTGGCCATATTGACCATGTTGAGCGCGATGCGCATGTCTGCCTGCTCGAGCTGTACACGCCCACCTTGCCTGGCCATGGTTGCAGACATGTTAAAAACCTATTATCATTCAGTTGCTGCTGTGAAAATTTAATGGTGAGCAATAGAACTTACTTCAATCATATACTCTTCTGTGGCTTCCTCTAACGCTTTTAACCAAGCTCTTGTCTATTCTCGAGGTCGTTTGTCAGAAAATACGTCTGCAAAAACTCCGGAGTTGACAACATCCTGGTGTTCAATTTCACGGACTGTTCGGACGAATGCCTTGGTAGACCACGGAGGGTTGCCTTTGCGGCTCTGGTTGAACTGCTCACGTAATTCTGAACGAATGGCAGCTAATTGAATTTGATTAATTGACTGTCGTTCTTGTAGATTATATAACTCACATCCGATTGCATGGTTTTCCCGGTTTTTCTTGGCGCCAGTTTTGCGTACAATTTTCAACTTTTCGTTCTTATGCATATTTCTCATTGCAATATCAGCGGCTATTCGGTGATGATTCTGTGCACGTCGTTGGGGGAATGTTTGATTAATTGTTGTATTCACAGTAGAGGCGGGCGTGCGTGTGGATTCACTCCCGGCTACACTACTAGAAGCAGGTTGTTGTGGTTCAGCCATTACTTGAGGTTATTGTATGTGAAGAGAGAAGAATTTGAGTGTGGAGAAGAGGGAGAACCAGAAGAATATATAAGAAATTCTGCGAAATTCAAGTCGAATCGACATTTTGAACGGTCATTATATATATTCTAGTATTATAGAATTTCACGATAGACCCTGCTGTATGGCGGCAGATTTGCAAGGATGTAGGCCTTATACATATCCTGTTAATTGTTGGTAATAATAAATAAAAATGAACGGCCGGCAATATAATGTTTTTGTCACAGCTGCCGATTATTGTATGTTCAGTGTAATAGCTGTTAAAACTGAAGTGATGTCATGTGAAACCGTTTCTGCGGTTATGTTGAACGGATGTTGCCTTGAGATTGAGCATAGTATAATATCATTCCAGCTCTAGCGCCTGCTGTTATTATTATTTTAGCTGTCAAACTAGATCGAACCTACAACCATAAAGACCCGCCTTTCCCCACCGTCCAACTGCCATCATCTCCAAAAACAAAGTCCACACGAACCACACGAAAGAGCAACAAATATGGTCTACACACCAAAAAACAATTTTTCGAGACTCCCGGCTGGCAAATACGGCAAATCAACAATACGCGCTACAAAACGACGTCATCAAGCGAACCAAGGCAAGACTGGTGTTGAGGCAGAACGGGTCCGAGCACTTGGCGCATTGCGTAGTCTCTGTTCCAAAAAACGGCGCACAGCGGAGCGCAGACCGGAATCAAACTTTGTGAGCATGGAAGCAAAGGAGAAGTGGATTGAGGAATTTGTGGAGAGTGAAACAGCAGCAGCAAGAAAGAGGGTTGCGGAAGCGGAAGCAGTGGTAGAGAGAGAGCAAGATACTATGTTGAAAAGAGCGGTGGCTGATACAACTAAAATAACATTTGAAGAGATGTTGGAAGCAATTGGAGATAGTGTTGATGATGTTGCAACTTCAGATGAGGAAGATGATGAAGATGAGGAAGAAGATGGAGAGGACAATGAGTATGCAGAGCTGAGTGATGACGACGAACCTGACTGGGTGGTTGGAACAATCAACAAATCAGTGCAGGAACGGTTGAACACCTTTCGCACGAATCGAATGAAGCTCGAGGAATTGACAACTCCGGGATGGGCAGATGCAGAAGATTACTTTCGCGAGCGGGACAGAAAGTACGGCACTGCTGAATTGAAGGTTCCGGCAGTGTTAACTCCAAACACAATTTCAAATCCTGCAACTTCATCTATGGCCCAACCACCCTCTCCTCCGGGAACTAATCATTTGCTATTAGGAATTGGAAAGCCTGTTGAATTCACGCCAGTCGAAACAGTTGAATCAGTACAAAATATTCCCTCGTATGCCTTGTCCCCCACTAAATGTTATACAGATGTCTGAACATATGGGTACGGAGCATGATGGCCCGTAAGCATAGATCATCATATAGTCATGGATTGTCATAATGCTATTTTCAACAGTTTTTTAATCCTAAATGCGGTTTTAGTCCTATTTTTGTATTTGTTAGTTTTTTATGATTTCTGTGACACCTGAAAAATTGTCTGTACATGTGCAGGGATAGAACCGGAGGTATAAACTTTGACCACGCCAGATATGCGAGATACACAGCCTATCAGCTTGCTTATATTGAGAATAATTATTTTAAGTATGAGAGTAAAAACTTAATTGATACATAATATGCCACCTGAATTTTACATCATTGTTGTTATATTTATCTCACTAGTTGCAGTCTGATCACAAGATGATCCAATTTAGAAGACAGCCGTTATCAATGATTTTAAATGAAACTCCAACTGCATAAGCTGCCGCTCAGGCCCTGTACACATGATGGCGATCTCACAAAGACCTCATGGATGACCATGAATATTTGGCACAACCAGCTGACTGACAAAAGTGGACTATTTATAATACACACTCACGTCATTACCATTATGCCGCGCAAAGCCGGTCGAAAGTGAGATAATACTACCAATATATTTCAACAGCTAGGCAAACTGTCCATCAAATGTCAAATACTAGTACCATTATACATAGAATATAGTCATATTGAAACAGGTATTATAACTGCTAATAAATAGATAACAATATCATCATCGAGATATCAGTTGTAACCGATTCATCCAAGTAGCCACTGAATTGAACGAATTGAATCACGATTTATCTGTATCGTGAGATACAATCTTGTCAAATAAGCACAAAAGTCAGCTTTTACAATCAAATAGAGTGCAATAGTGCGACAAGACACGTAGGCTGCAGGAGTCAAAGTGAGCGTTAACGGAGCTTCAACGATTTTTGGTCACACAATATTGGTCACGGGAGGGATTAGATGCAGTGCATTAGTGTTATCAGAGAATTGGCTGTCTTTATCGACAAAGCAGTGGCATGCAATTTATCCGAGTAACGTCTAAATGGAAGGAATTAAATCACGAGTTATCTGTATCACGAGGTGCATTCTTGTCAAATATGCTGGAGAGCCAACTTTTAGGATCAAAAAGAGTGTAATGGTCCGACAAGACACATAGGCTGCACGAGTAAAAGTGAGCATCAACGGAGCGTCAACGATTTTTGGTCACACAATATTAGGCACGGGAGGGAACAGATGCAGTGAATTAGTGTTATCAGAGTATTGGCTGCCTTTATCGACAAAGCAGTGGCGTGCAATTTATCCGAGTAACATCTAAATGGAGGGAATTAAATCATGAGTTATCTGTATTGCGAGGTGTAATCCTGTCAAATATGCAAGAAAGCAAACTTTTACGATCAAAGACAGTGCAATGGTGCGACAAGACACGTAGGCTGCAGGAATAAAAATGAGCGTCAACGGGGCGTCAACGATTTTTGGTCACACCCTATTGGGCACGGGAGGGAATAGATGCAGTGCATTAGTGTTATCAGAGAATTGGCTTCCTTTATCGATAAAGCAGTGGTATGCAATTTATCCAAGTAACGTCAGAATGGAAGGAATCAAATCACGACGTATCTGTATCGCGAGAAATAATCCTGTCGAATAAGCATGAAAGCCAGCCTTTACAATCATATAAAGTGCAATCCAGCGATATGACATGTACGCTGCAGGAGTAAATGTGAGCGTCAATGGAGCGTCAACGATTTTTGGTCGCACAAAATCTCTAGTATATGAAGTTTTGTAAGCTCTATTAGTTTAATTGCAATTTTGACTGTCTTTATCGGTAAATCGATTTTTACTGATGCACTCGAGCAACCTTGGTAACTGAGCTTGGAGACATTAAATCACGATTAATCCGTATTGCATGGCATATTCTTATTGAATATGTGTGAAAGTCTGCCCTTACAATCATACCTATTGTTTTTGCACAATATGACACATAGACTGCAGGACTAAAAGTCAGTGTCAATGGAGCGTCAACGATTTTTGGTCACACAATTTTGAGCACGGGAGGGAACAGATGCATTGCATTAGTGTTATCGGAGTATTGTCAGACTCGATCTAAAAATCAGTTGTAAATGATTCATTCGAGTAGCCACTGAATTGAACTAATTAAATCATGATTTATCTGTATCGCGAGGTATATTGTTGTCAAATAAGCATGAAAGCCCGATTTTACAAACAAATAGAGAGCAATTGTGCGACAAGACATGTAGGCTGCAGGAGTAAAAGTGAGCATCGACAGAGCGTCAACGATTTTCGTTCACAAAACTCTCTAGCGCGTGGGGTTTTTTCGGCTGCACTAGATTTATTGTAGTTTTGACTGCCTTTATCAACAAATGATTATTACTAACATACTGTCCATTATTTCTTCCTATGAACGGTCTGTTGAAGCAGGTATATAAGACATCCACAAATCATTGCATAAATCAATATTTTCGACGGCAGTACCATTTGAAGTCCTTCATATTCTGCTTTAATATTCCCTTCAAACGCTTCTTCAATGGCTGCTGCAAAGTGCATTGATACATCCTCACTCGAAATAATGTACTCCACATAGGAAGAACCTGTGTTCATACGAGATTTGACTGATGAAATATTGCAAATGGTGTTCGATAAATAGTGGACCTCCATGAAGGTGGAAACAAAGACTACAATTGTGTGGAGCGGCTCCCGGCATGCAGCGGCATGGCAATTCTACAAACATTGCGCAAAAACCGAAAATGGCTGCCCCGGCGTCATTTGTATCGTTTGTCACACAGTTCTGGTACATCCATCCGAGAATGGAACAAGTACTATGGAGAAACACCTCCAATCAAAGACACACAAAGCAGAGCTGAATAAGTTAACAGAATCAAACGTTTCCTTATTGACAGATACAGCTGGTGATGAGCAAGCTTTAGCTGTACTGAAGAAGAAAGGCAGTCAGGGTGTTATGGTGGCAAGTAGTTCCCTTCAAACACAGGCTGATTGAAATCGCTGACCATGCTGACAATCTTAACAGAGAGAACGTACAAAACTGGCAGATAATGACTTTACAACTCTTGAATTCAACCTAGAAACCTGGAACCGCTATTTGATGCTAGGATTTGTTTCTGCTCACATTCCGTGGAACGCTATAATGAACCTGGAGTTATGACGAACATTCAATGCGTTACGATGGGATTTGATTCTTCCCTCTGCCAGTACTCTCGGTAATATTTGCCGAAGAGAATACTCCCTCACAATTGATCCAATCAAAAAGCAGTTGCCAACAAAAAATAAAGTCAGTGTAGCGTTAGATGGATGGACATCAACCAATAAATTGGCCATTGTGTCGGTCATTGGCTATTATATAGATGTCAACTGGTGCCTTCGAGAAGTACAGCTTGCATTTGATGAGGTTTGTGGCCACTTGGTTTTGATATTTTGTACCGCTGTCAAACAACTATAGGTTGAAGGCAAACACACAGGTGAGCACCAGGCCGAGCATTTGAAGGAGGTACTTCAGCGTTTCGGCCTTACAGACGGTCGATTGCTTGGTATTACCACTGCTAACGCCTCATCCAATTATTCAATGACTCGGGAGCTACAATCGACACTCGAAACCTCTGGAATTGAATGGTCGGCATTACGAAACCATATACCATGCATGGCGCATGTCATTCAGCTTTCTTTAGGGACATGTATGAGTAGTCTGGGGGTGAAAGGGCGAACGAAGTCATGGGAAGCAAATGATTGTGACGAGCAATTTGGAGAAAATGAGAGTGCGGCATTAACTAAAAGCCAAAAGCTGCAGCAGTCCGGAAATGCAAGAATCTCTAAGGTAGCAGCCATGACACCTGGATCAGCTAAGATAATTGAAAAGGTAGTTACTGCATGTTATCTACACATTGATTCTGAATACTGACTTTTGAAATAGCAGAGAATGCTTGCGGTATTGATTACTCTGACTCCTGGAAGACGTAATGAGTTTCTCAACTGCCAGAAATCCCAAGTCAGAATTGCAGTACTGCCTACCATGGATGTAAAAACAGGGTGGAATTCAACTCTGGAATTACTAGAGCGGGCGTACAGATTGCGAGAGTTTACACGCAAGTGCCTTAAAAATCCTAATTACCGTGATTACCGGCCTTTATTAACAACTGAAGACGAATGGATTATTGTCAAATACGTAATGGAGGTGCTGAGACCATTTCGTTACTTGACACTTTGGATGTCGAAACGGTGTACAGTCACCTTACACCATGTCATCACGATATACAATGATATATTCGATCATCTAGATGGCGTAATGCGTGCTTTGGCAAAGAAGAAAACTCAGTGGAAAGAGGATCTATACTTTGCTTTGAAGTTTGCACGCCAAAAGCTGTCCAAATATTACTCCGAAGTATCACCAGAGACAGGCATGCTCCGCATTGCAGCACAAATCCTCGATCCTTTCGGAAGTTGCGATCATTTAGGAAGTGGGACAAGGCTATGGATGTTAATCCTGAGGTTGAGGGTTCCTTCACTGCCCAGTACAAGGATGCATTCATAAAATATGCGGAGCACGAATACTGCACCAAAAACCAATTTAAGACCGCCGGAAAACCTCAACCTGTACCGAATCATAACTTTTTTGCCTCCATTGCAGTGTCGGGGCCAGGTCAATCGACTTATGATCCATATGATTTGTCCAGTGATGATGAGTATTTTACACCTGCAAACACGGCGGAATGTACTCCCGGGTGTAGCGATCGCGCAGCACGTTTATTGATGGCCACTACACTCCATTTGAATTCACCACCCGAGATACCTACAAATTGGGGACAAATTAATCCCAATTTTAATGATTATCATTCCGACCCCACCGAGATTAGCAGGGCTTTCTGGATACCTGACGTAACCAATTGGTGGCGACAGCAAGGAAAGATAAACACGAAGTATACCGATCTAGCCAATATAGCACGAGACATCTTCTCAATCATGCCACATGGGGTTGGAGTGGAAGCCAGCTTTTCACTTGGCCGAGATGTCATAGGGTGGAGGCAGTCAAAAACTACAGGTGAAACACTTTGAGAAAAAGTGGTTGTTCGGCAGTTTGCGAGAAGTAATCTCGGTCTTTTGGCCAGTGATACATCACAAATAGATTCATCAATATCTGATAACGATTCTGAAATCAAGAAAGACGCTGAGGAAAGAAAGCTGCATCGGATGGCCAAGGTTCATGACTTTTTGGAGATGTGGCAGGGCGGTGAACACCTATGCGCAACTCAGAACACATCACGCGCCCAGAATAAGTAAATGACTGCCATGGGTTACATTTCAGACACTGAGGAGACAGTTAAAGCATCATGGTCAGCCTTTGAACATGATGGTGTTGCAGCTTTCAAAATGACTGAAAAATCTCCACTTCCACTGTCCTTATCACAGATCGACCTCCCTGGTGGCAAAACCAAAGTTCTCAACATCCAACGAATACGTAGAATAGATCGCCATCCTACCCAAAGTGACGATGATAGTTCTTCCGAAACTAATTCTGATACTGATGATTGGCTCCATTGGAACGGTGACTTGGACGATCCAAACAATGATGAAAACGATGGAAAGGCTGACGACGAAGACGATATGGATATATGCAATGAATCTGATGTGATTGATGAGGCAGAACAGCCATATGTACATGCTGCCCCTAACATCGCAGGCTTTATCAGGCCAGTTCGAAAGACCAATCGCACAGCAACTCTGATCGTTATGGACCCTGTGCCCATCAACACACAGCAAAAATGCAATAAGAAAGGGAATAAACGACGGTAGAGCGGTGATCATTATTTTATATTTCTTTTGGTTTTCTGTTTCTTGTAATGGAGCATAGGTATCTTTATTTTGCAATTTTCTTGGTCACTATTTAGAAATATTTTATATTTCATGCATATATAATGAAAAGGCTGTTAAGACAGTATATTAGAGAAACGCAAATGCTAGGCCCATTGTGATATTATTTCCGCATTTTTCAAGTCAATTTCAAAGGTAAGATTGAATAGATATGAATAAAATGTGCGAAAAGTAGGCAAGAATATGATAATAGAAATTATTGATACTAAAATATTTGTGGTAATTGACACATACTACAACATACTGGAATTTACTACAACTTAAGTGTAAACATAGTTTTGGCCGTCTTTGTTCATGTTACAAAGTTAAACTACCAGGTTATGATACATATTTAATAAATTGTAGTTATAATATTGAATTTAACTGAAGTAAGTTTAATGATGGGCAAAATTGCAAACAAAAATCTCTCATTCGATTCAATTGAGAATATCAAAAGTCGCATGTGCAATAGTATGAACCCGCGTTTGGACCCATTTAACAACCCGGGAATTTTGGCGGTTCCAAAATGTGGAGTCAACCCAGACCGTTCTTTCTGGTTCGGTTTTACTGACGACCCGAACCGTTGATTTGGAAACGGGTCTGTTCCAACCCGGACCCGATGCGGAGGCTCCGGGTTGGAACCGTTGCTAACACTAGTCCATCCTCATGATATGAATGTATTGTGGGCCATTGTTTTGGCTAGAGCTTCACATGATTGTTTGCGTTTTTGATAGGTGATCGATGAAAATAGTTATTGATATTGAATCTTGGCCCCGGTAGCAAGCCGATTTCCTCAAAGCAATTGCTGCAAATGTGTTTCCACTGGTAGTTGATTTCCCAATATATCCAGCAATGTTGTCACAAGGGATGTCACACTGGCAGCAATACTCAGGATTCCAGTACATTAACACCCGATGGTGAATCACTGTCAATCATTTTCGCTAAGAAAACAGCATATTATCTTGCTGTTGGAGTATGTACCAATGCAAGAGGGATTCAAGGTTGATAATCCAAACAAAGCAGAGTATACTGTCTTGTTGCTCAATGCAATTGAAAAAAGTATCACATTCCCCTATGCCACAGTTGCTGGCAGATGTTACAGCCCACTCTTCAATTGCCCAACAGTTGTAGTGGATGGTTGGGTTTGTATAATCATCATCTAGATCTCCTTTTACTTCTGAATAATAACACAAATCAATACAGTAGCAAGGGCTTTTATCCTCCCTCATGAAATTACAAGTGGTACTGGTTGCCGGAAACATCCGGATACCAAGGTCTACGAAAGGTCCACAAGCAAGATAAACAGATGTGTGTTCAATAAAAGTGGATAACGAAAGTGTTTTTGAAATTGCTTGCAGATTTAAAAACCAAACAGCAAACATCAAAGGTGTAGTGACAATGATAGCAGCCTGAACAGTAGAGATATCAATACATAAACTAAAAATATAACCAATAGAATCAATCGTAGGCTTGTTTTTCTATCAGGGGTTTCTAGTTCATGTATTCAGAATTCAAGGCTTGGGGTTCTAGGGGTTATAAGAACTGAATGTTGGAAGGTTCAAGAATTGAAAATAGTCTATAGCTAAGGAAACGCACACTGTATGCAAAACATTTGAGCCATAATCACCAAGTGTGAAAAAAGTGAAAGCCAAAGCAAATTGATTGTTTTATAAATAAAAGAACAAGTAGAAAAAAGAAACTTATTCCCCACCAAACACCTGGTTGATATACAGTGATTTCATCCATAATCCAGTCATTCCATAATACATCCAAACTACTGATTTCTTTGTACACCACATTTGCACAATTTTTACATTTCCTGTAAATCCAGATTCAAAACCGGATTTTCTCCCTTCTTCATACTTTAGCCTCTGTTCAAAAACTGATTTCAATTTCATCATACTTTAGCCTCCGTTCAAAACCTGATTTGATCCTTGTTGTACTTTAGCCTCTGTTTGAAACCTGATTTGATTCTTGTCATACATTATAATTTATATTATTGACCGATCATCATTCCACTATTGATTATCCCTCATTACCACAGTGACACCTGTCTTGTCTTTGTTAACTTAATGAAATTACTATATGATATGTATTGTTGATTTGCTGTATATGCATACTGTGAGTACCAAAAAATTCATTTCATGTGAATAGACCATATTTATTGTGCTTTAATATAGTTCATATAGACTTTATTTTTCCATGAAATGTTGAAAGTTGGACAGTTGGCTAAAGGTGGATCTTGATTGTTGTATATGTAATCTAGTTATACCACCAAAATGATATTGCTAGTAGGTATGGCAAATACAATAGCTTTGAAATATATTTACCTTCAATATAACATCAATTCAACTTGACTACAGAAATCATTTCACATGATATGACTTCAGCTTCAAACACCAATATGCCAAACATTTATGAATAAGCAAATATTTCAAAAACATTCCGTTGGCATCTGTTTACAGGTATTTATCATTACTGACAATGAACAGAGTTTGTATAAAGCCATTATTCTTGCAAATCTGCAGACTTCCACAGTAGTATCCAAGTCCAAATGGTATGATACTAGAATGAATATATTGATAATATGAAACTTTGATTGAACTTGTGTTTCACAGAAATTCCTATCTATTATTCAGGTTCTTTCTCTTCTCCTGACTCAAATTATTTTCTCTTTTTCTAACATATTCACACACAATGGTTTAACTACAAGAATATTGCTTCAGTAGTATATCTGACAATAAATCTCTACACATACCCACTTCAATACAGAATACAACATTTTAACACACGTCACTGCAATATTGTATCCAGAATCTCCACCCAACAGCTACCAATATTGCTACAAGAAATATACTGGAGGATGAAATGTTGAAAATTTTACACAAAATCGATTTCAAGAACAAGATGAAAAACTATACCATGAAATATAAGTTACATAATCTGTCAGAATGACAGCAATCGATTACTAAGTAATCAGCTATTATCCACTCAGGACTATATCAGTAGTTCAACTGGAGCTGTAATAATAACCCTCTACAGTCTCTAAAGGTATCGAAACTAACAGTCTATGAATTAAAGACCATGAGATTGTCATCTGTGGAAATTTTGTAGATACATTCTCTAACAAACAACATTCAGAGTGGATAAGGGCATCTTTAACAAGGTTAGAGGAAGGCACAGAGCAATATATAATCGATGTAACTACTCTTTTTGACATTCAAATTTTCATGTCAGTAATTCATTTTTGTAGATTTTTAATTTACTTGAAACTATGGCCTGGCAAGGCAAAGATGTACAGCTTGAGTAGACAGATATGCACGTTATGCTCAACATGGTCCATATAGCCAAATATGGTATATTGTATACTGGAATTGAAGAAACCAAAAATTCAATTAAAAAGCCTTGTGTAGCGATTCCGGAAAAAAACTTGTGGAGTATTGAGATGGAAGGCTATCAGAGTCAGAACGCAGTGATGAATACACATCCTGTCATAATCTATAATGATCAATTCAATGGTGGCTTTCATCACCAAAATCAAATTGCTCCCCATCCTGCTACCTGCTGGAGGTACAATGGCATACAATCTGGTGTCACCATAGTACCAGCAGTATCGACAGAATGAGCAGTATTGACAGTTACAGCAATATAGAAAGTACCTGCAGTATTGACAGTACCTGCAGTTTCGGCAGCACTGGCAGTGTTTCAAGCATTAATGGAACTAGCTGTATCTGCAATCCTAGCTGTATATTGAGCCCTAGCCGCTTCTGTCTTTTAAGCAATACAAATTTGTGATGAATGATCATTTATTCAGTACCTTGTAAGTTAGAATGCACTGAAGGAAAATGCACTTATTCAAGACAATTCTAATTGTGGTGGCTGCATCGCTGGTGATACTATCAAGTATATGTTATGTATATACTCCCACCTGTTGAATAAATAATTGCTAATCACTGTTTCAAAGAGAACAATGATTTTCATAAAGCTATTGAAAATCTTTGTAAATAGCACAGTAGGTTTATTGGATATGATTAGAGTTTCAATTTGCGGTGACTTTTTGGATATAATTAGTAATATTATAGAGACATTTAATGTTGATATCCAATATATTCATATAGTTTCAGCTGTCAAAACTCACAATGGAATAGTCAATGAATTTAAATTGGATTTGTGAAGTATGTTGCTTGAGTATTCTTTGAGTTCTGTCTGTTTTAATTGATAGTTCAATTTTAACTAATCATGCTTTGATCACAAGAAATCTTGTTGTGAAGTAAGAATGAAAGATATCTGCATTAATAATATAAACTATTTGCATGTGCTCATATCCATCAGTGATAAGGCTGAAAGTCAGTATCAATAGACTATTAACAATTGATGATTGTGAAATATGTCTAGTAAAAGGAACTATATGTATATCTTTTAGTTTTTGGAAGATTTGACTGCTTTTATTGACCAAATTGTTCTTAATACTGTAACCATGCTATCTTTGAAAGTCAGTATGAGTAATTATTAAATCATGATTCATTTGTATCAGAAGAAATATTTAAATTGAATAAGAACCAATTCCATTCTTTAAGATTGATAATAATATAGGATTGAAAGTGAATATCAATATAGCATGAATAATTTTTGGTTATACAACACCTCTAGCACAAGGTGATATATATAGATTATTGATATTTCAAAAGCATTGACTGTTTTCATCAACAAAACAGTTTCAATCATTTACCCATACAATTCTTGAAAGTCAATATCAGCAATGATCAAATAATAATTCACTGGTATTGCAAGAAATATCATAATTAAATATGGTTGAACTTCATTCTTCACGATTCATTAAATAAAAATTGTGCAACTCTATATATTGATTACAGGACTGAAAGTGAGCCTCAATACAATATCAATTATATTTGAATATATAACATCTCTTGTACAAGAAACAATATATACTTGAAATATCTTTTCAAAGTTCTGATCAATTTTGTTGGCTAAACAGTTCTTCATAATGCACCCATGCTTTCTCAGAAAGTTAGTATCAACAATTATTAAACAATTATTTATTAGTTGTGCAACACATATCTTATAATATATAGTATTGTTTGCAATTGACTACATGGTCTGCAGGTGACTGTAGATCTCACTCACAAAACTGAATATAACTATCAATTCAGGATTAACAATTTTTGGTCATACAACACCTCCAGTACAATGGTCAATATGTGTATGGTCAATTTTCGTAAAGTTTTGACTGCTCCTGGCATCCAAATAGTTCTCAATAATGAATTCATACTATTTTTGAAATCGATTATCAGCAATTATTAAATAATGATTTTTCAGTATAATAAAAATCATTATTGTTCACTTGATTCTATTATAGTACTTCTATTCAATTCTACACCTGAACAACAGGACGAAAAGTAAATATAAATAGAATATTTGCTCATTTCTGAGAAACACTACCGAACTTATGTTAAATTTCACTAATATATTCTTTAACAATGCTTCAACAATTTTTAAACAAAAAACAAATAGTTAATAACTTTTCAAGATTATTTGTAATAGATTTGGCCTATATATATGGTTCCATATGAAATTAAAAGATTACAATGATACAATTGATTATGTATTCTAAAAAATTGGACAAAAAGTAAACAATATCGTATTACTATTAAATTAATTCCTGTATACATGTATATATAATGCTTTCAATTTACAAAATATCAAAAAATGGATTTTTAGTATCTTGAGAAATGACCTGGCAAATCTATCAATATTGTATTAAATTAGTGGGTCAGCCAGCCCAGTTTTGAGTTAGGAACTACCACTTATATCTGGTTTGGCCTTACTATAGTTCCAGAACTGGCACTGGAGAACTGGTGTGGTATAGAACTGGACTGAAGCCAGGCAACCCAGTACTGTTGCTAATACTAATACTAAATCGATTGAATAATATGACTTAGTTGCTGTAATTGAGGGTACTTGTATATACAAATTCGATCAAGTAATTAGGAGAAATGAACTATCTATATTATAACATTTATAGTAGTCAAATGAAATGACACAATCTAATATTATATAATCCGATTATAGTTGAAATGGTTCTAAGACGTCCAAGCATTTGAACTCTAGTGATATATAATATTACCTGTATATATATAATCCAATTACTAGATTACGGCTATCACAATTAAAATGAAACTTTTGAAATACACAAAATATCATGTATTAAAGAACTTATATCACTAATAATCTTGGGTACTTGTCTTTACTGTTCCAGTATAGATTTGTATTTGAAATAAAGAAATTAATTCAAGTGAAAAAATAGATACAAATATATTATCATTTAAGAAATATATTGGGCTATCAATGAATGATTGATGACTTTCAAAAGTGGTTTGAATTTATTAATAAGAAATAATTTGTTGAGAAGAGAAGTCAGAACTCCAATAAAACAAATACTAAACAGACAATCACTGATGTTAAAGATGTTGTGCAACCAAAAATTGTTGAAGATCCATAGATACTTTTTTATATTCCTGCAACCTACAGTTACTAAGCAAAAGTCTTGGTAATTTTGTCCATGCGGACTTGCTGAAAAGATCGAGTCTTGACTTTGGGAACTCCATACCACAACCACAATACCACGAACATTATGTCATGAACTGACGTCTGCTGAGCAGGGTACAATGATGTTCACTTTTACTTAAATTATACTGTTGCTACAATGAGCGAAATTGTAGGCCAACCATGGTCAGCAGTTCAAAATTTTGTAGCATGTGCTACTGACAGGCAATCCCTTTCAACCCTTCCACGGAGTGGTAGACCGAAAATTTTCACGTGATGGCAATAAAGGGCAATATTCTGTGCAGTCAAAATGGACCAAAAGATGACATGTACTCAACCACATGATCAATATGTACCTAATATATTCTTATCAACAATCGATTACCATTTTGGGGAAAGCAACTATCGCAAGTGGCTAGCTAAGAAGCAACCATCACTAGAAGCTCAACATGTAAGAAAACAATTGGCATGGGTATTGGAGCACAGGGATTGGACAGATGATAATTGGGAAGGTGTTATTTGGAGTGATGAATGCTCAGAGGAAAAGAGTGATGGTGGTTGACAAGTTTTGGAGTTTTGTACACCTCCTGAAAAGTGGTCCAAAGATTGTCATGCACCAAAGTGCAAGGGAAATAGGATTTCCTTGATGGTATAGGAATGTTTTTGGGGCAAAAATCATGATACATTTTGTTCTCTGATTGTTAAATCAGTCAACAAACATATCTACATCAAGCGACTTCAATACCTCCTTCTACCAGTCATTCATCGCATTCACAATACCATTGGGGATTCAATCTTTCTGCATGATAATGCACCAGTTCACAAAGCTGGTATAGTTCTTGAATGTCTTGATATACACAATATTCATGATGAAAACTGGCCAACGTATTCATCTGATCTCAATCCTATCGAACATATCTGGATATAGTCAAAACAGCAACCCCATAAAAAGTACCCGATTATTGCAAATATGAAGGAAGGCCCAGATAAAGTTTGTGCGAAGCTGGCTGAAGTTCTACCAGAGATTTGGGCGGAAATTCCTCAAGTGTTCTTTGAAAAGCTGTGGAAAAGTATGCCTGACCATATTTCAGCTATAATTCATGCCAAGGGATGGTATACCAAGTACTAGAGCATGCATTTTCTTTTAATTATCTTCTTTCTTACTAGAATATCATTATAACTATCTAAACACTTTGTAGTTTTTGTTTGGCGACTGTAGGAGTTATGGTTGTAGAGTAGTAGACAATGTTGTACATTGAGGATAGGGTTCGTAAGAGGGTGTGCAGACGAAATCGCCAAGTCTTTTGCTTAGTACCTGTAAATATATTTTTAAAGACAAGGAATATATTCAATCGTGAAGAATGAGTGTATTACTTATTCAATAGGAAAGTATAATGCTGTACAAATATCACATGATTCAATAGCCATAATTAAAGCTGATCAATATTTGCTTAGTCTGTTTCAATATAGTAGTCACAATTGATTTTTTGAAAAGGACTAACAATATTGGAGGCAGGCTAATACAATGTATCAGATCATCTATGCTAAAGATATTGTATAATAAAACATCATGGAAGGGGTATTAATACTTACTTTATTCCTGCAATCTATGTATCACATCATATGCTATCAATTCAGTGAATTTGCATGCAGGGATCTCATTCTTATTAAATAAGATAATATCTATCGCAATGGATATACTATAATGCAAATTGTACAATGATTGTTGATTTTGAATTTGTACAAATCCTCAAATATAGAGGTTCAAGCTGATGCATTGATTAAAGCTGGTCATTCTCCATTTATATTCGTACAATATATGAATTTCTTTGGGTCAAAAATATTGTACAACCAAAAATTGATGATTCTCTATCAATATATATATTCAGTATTGCAGTCTATATGGATTTTCATATATATACGATATATTGAACTGTTGAAAACTGCTTTCATTTATATTCAATACGGAAATATATTGCAACGTAAATAGTGTTGGCAATGAATTGAAGTTGCTCATCATGAATTGCAATCAGCTGGGATTCAATTTGAGTGTGATTTGATATTTCTGGATTTCGGCCTGGTTACACAAAGTTATTTGTGAACTATAATTGTTGAATAAACATAACCAAGTAAGTTATGATCAAATTGGGATGATTTTTGGTTTATATGATAGCTCTTGAAGATGGAATCAGGATAATCCAAACATTGGACTGATTAGAGAAGAACTCGTTCAGATATTTCTTTTCGACTATATGGTATGGATTGAGCAGTTGGAAGTCAAATTTTATGGCAAATTTGATCTGCCACAACCCAAATCGTTTCATCAATTCACACCAACCCCTACAGTTCGTTGCCAACACTACACATGAATATAATGTTATTCATTCAATAATAGCTCCTATATAATTTTAGAGATCATTTAAATACTCCAGTTAAAGTTTATTTGTTAATAAAAATAGTCAATAATCCGGTCAGACAAATACAATACATCAAATTCTTTCTGCTAATGATATTGTGCAATCATAAATTTTTGATGTTCTATTGATCATAATATTTATTGCTACAGTCTACATGATTTTTTAAATATAACCAATTTATTCAACTATAAAGAATAACTTTCAAGTTCATTAAATCCCTCTACTTCTAGCTTGTCCAGTTGAATAGCAAATATTGAGACTTTATTTTGCCTATGTTATCCGCAATAGTATTATCTTGGCCAATATTGGACAGGGGGATATCAGCAGCCATAGGAAGAAGTGTTGATTGCTCAAAAACAGGATAATTGTCAGGGATGGGTGAGTTTGGCTGTACAGGATTTGATAGATTGCTACAGTATACAATATATAGGAGAGGGTTTGTTAAATGGTTCACCAAAGCAAGCAACCGACTCCATGTTTGGTTGTCATAGAGAATTATCCGCTTTTTGTACCTTGGACTCTCTGAAACTCTATCATTCTCAATGTTATCTGTTTGTATTGCCCTAATCGTTCCTGTGGAATTGGTTTTAAAATGTTCTTGTGACTGCATCTGGTTAGTGAAGGAGGTCAACAATCATATGGAATTGGATATGACAACTAGGAAAACATCCTTCTAAGCCTACTCATTGGTAATATTCTGACCTTCTTGCATCTTGGCTATCTTGGGGGACATATATGCAACTGTAATTTCAAACAGTAAAGTTCCTTCAGATACTGAAACTATTTCCACTGCTCATTGGCACTTTGCTTGATTGGCAAGTCAGATTTGTTGTTATTATTAGCTGACTGCATATATAAATAATTTCAAAGCTAGATTAAATGTCATACAATGTTCAATTGTCCATTTCTTTGACTTACTGTACTGGCCACCATGGTTTGCACAAGACCTGGCACTGACATCAATATCAGGATTGGACATTAGATACTGATTGCTTTTGTGTATTTTGACATTGTATTGATTTTGGTAGTTGGGGCAATTCAAATGATATATGGTGAAGTTTGAAGAGTATTGCAAATTTGAAGATAACCTGCTTAACAGACCTGGAGGCCTCAGTAGATACAATTAAAGGAAGTTTGTTGGTTCATAAAGATATCTTTAAGTGGATCTCTAAGAAATCAAAATGTACCAGACCTGATCTTAATAATTTCTATTGGTATTAAATAAGATACCTTTATCTGACAGTGTTAATTCTTCAACAAGACATTCAATCCTTATCCTCAGCCTGTGAAGTCTTTGTAAATGAAAGAAATCTTAAAACAATCAAATCATGTGTATATTCGGTGGCTGAATAAATATCTGTTTAAAGTTATTTTATACATATTTACAAAATATTTGTCAACAAAAAATAAGAATAATAGTATAAAATATACTTCCCAGTAAGTGATTTGTCTTGAAAGAAAGATGAATTCATATATTCAAGTAAGATCAGTCTGAGAATGATTTTGATGCAAATTCAGAGCCTAACGCTTCTGACACACAATTGGTGTCAAGCAATGAAGAAAATATTCAATAGTTGACCGAAGTACTATAGCCATTAGTATTCCATTCAATAAAACCAAATTCTGCGCGACTTTATGGTAAGTAATCTGCAGACCAATTTTATTGTCTATTTCTTCAACTGGATAAGGAATTAATAGGTTGGGGGCCTTTTTCAAATTATAGAAAGTAGTGATTCTCCAACTTGATAGTTATGAACCGAATCTCTGAGATTGAAGTCAATAGTATTTTGGAATTACATACTGATCAATCAGTTATATGTGATTACCAACTATGCAAAATAATTGATATCATGACCCAGGACTCTAGAATACAATGATAGAAATATAATAGTGTGTGATTCATTTGTTTGAATGCAGAAGGTATTTCTGTTCGCTAGCAATTATTGAATTCTACTGTGATAGTCTGGATTAAATATTCTCTTCGATAACCAGATTATTCAGATGACATAATATTTGCACCAAAAATGACATACCATAATGTGGGTAAATATATGTACTACAATTTTCATATGGAATACTGGTGATGGACTACACAGGTATGTAGTTCATTTTGCTCATTCAGACATATAGCGTTTGTGTCCAAGCTGTTGAAGAACTTATTGAACGTGAAGCCTGATGGCAATAGTATTAATCCAATTTTCTATAGCTCACATTATATCCACATCATCAATCATTCCGGCAATGAAAAGATATATACTGTACATTTGGGCTTGAAAGATCTTCAGACATTTGGACAATACAAGCCAAATCTGACGTTGTCACGGTTGTGCTGAGTGACGATCGATGGTGGAGTGATGATTGTTGATTAATATAACAGAATAAGCACAATAAGAATGAAATCAGGATTCAAACAAAAGCTAAAGCACGGCGAGAATGAAATCAGGTTTCAAACGGAGACTACAGCACAACGAGAATGAAATCAGGTTTCGAATAACAAACGATGGAATCGTGCAAAAGCGATATACAAACATATCAGGAGTTCAGAGGTATTATGCAATGAGTGAATTACTGTATATAAACCAGGAGTTTGGCAGAGAATAAGTTTCTTTCTTCACTCGTTCTCTCGTCTATAAAACAATCAATTAGCTTCGGCTTTCACTTCTTTCACACTCAGTGATTCCGGATTGAGTCTCTTGCGTACAGCCCTCATTTCTTTGGCTACTGGCTATTCTTGACTCTGAGCTTTTCTGCTCTTGGATTTTGTAACCACTAGAACCCCGAGCCCTGAACCCTCGACACCCAGCCCTGAATCCTTGGCAGAAGTACTGTGTCTTGGCAGTATTTGTTCTGTTTTACAAATGAATTTTTTTCAAAAATACAACAAACTTAGACATTGGAAAAACAACATCACTATACTAGAGAAGTTGAACAAAGTATCATCAAGTCAATATTTATGTATTTGAACAAATTACCCAAGTATGGCAGGTGTATTTGAAGTTTAAATTGATATACACTGTTATGCTTTTCTTGAATATTTGTATCAACAGTCTACGTTTCAGAATATCTTCCTTTCCACAAAATGCAATCCTGTTATAGCCAAGTTTACTCATCACAACTGGGTTCAATTGATAATATGACTTCCTTGGATGCATCTTGGAAAAATTTTATCTGACTATATTGTGATATTGATTAGCACAACCAACACAGATATCGTTCAATCAACAAGCGATGCTCGCTGCAGAAATATGGACAATTGAGGCATTCAGCCAACTCAAGGAGTCTTTTGGACAGTGAAGTCAATAGATTGAGTAGTTGTCTGATATCAAATATATATCATACCATCTTTCTTGGAATTTTGCGGCATCTGATGAATTGGGTACTTGCATGTCTTGAATATTCCACTGAAATGCACTGATTCATACAGATTTCATGTTACATACTACTATATCCAAGATTTATACCATTCACAATATCATCTAGCCTAGTTATACAATTGCAAGATAAAAATATAATGCTGCTCAGTCAAATGCTTCTACCAGTCCATATATTGAGTCATTTGAAACCAAGCTTTAAACAATAGCAATAATTTGCAAATGCCATACTCTATATTAATACCTTTATTTATTTCCATTCCATAACCAAGTATCACAATACTACTGATGCAACCATTGGATATATATAATTTTATCTTGATTATTTGGTCTACTTGAAAGAAGTATTTACTTACTTCATGATCACAATGTCCAAAATACAAGATGTACAGGCATTGGGGAAATACCTATTGGATGTTTTGAAATTGGAAAGAGAATCAGTACCAGCCAGGAGATAACTGCCCAATACAGTAAAGATTTAGCATATTAAGTAAAATAGGTACACAGTCAAGTAAAATCTTCAATCAAATTTCAGCACAGGATCTGATTTCAACTGTGTCAAAATATATCTTATACATTAATTCCTTAGCTTGGTTTTCCATTCTATATTAGCTCTGGACTTCTAGAGACTGCTGAACATATATCAAATGGAAACAAGTTGATTGAGCATATTCTGCTTATATGTATACAAGGTAACTTCATTGCATTTCTAAATATTAATTACCACATATAGCTACTTTGTCTGAGTCATAACCCCACCTAAAACCAACTGTAGATGGTTTGGAAACTGAATAAAATTTGTCTAGATTTCAAAATACCTCCTCAACTCACTGTCTGATATGGATTACAAACACATGACTTCAAATAGTCATTGTATGGAGTTTTGAAGACTAGATCATTTTTGTAAAGAATAATGAAGCATTTGCTCCCCTGGGTAATATAAGCAACAAATGCTATACTGCTACTCCTGTATTAGCTGCAAATATGCCGAAAGATACTGATGATATATAAATGATATATTATATATGCACTGAATCATTCTGGAAATTCTAGTTAGTACTATATTATTATACATTTCTGTGGCCAAATTAGTATATAAAATTCAACTTTACATCAACTTGGAAAAAAATATTGGTATATTTAGACTGTCCATTACTTATTGAGGAAAGCAAGTCTGGTGTTGTAACTCTTTTTGTACTTGTTCCTACTTAAATTTTGAATTCAATTCATCTATCTTCCGGCCTGTTGAAAGTTCAAGCAATACTACAGTAGTATTATTTCACTCAGTGAAGTCCTGATATCAGCATTGGATTGTATTATATTGTACATCTCAGATTCATTCAATAAGCTATCCATAATATTTCATCTGATATTACTCACAATAATCATAAATAGTTTCTGAAAAAACACAATTGATTGAAATATATTAGACTGGTTTTATGATAAGTATATACCTTCACAAGATGATTGCAAAATACACTTGTAGTGTATATTGCATTTTGGTGTATTGAATAAATTGCAAATTTATAATAATAAGCATTGAACGATTTGATAATTGAACAATATAGTACAAAGTATAACTTAATAGTTAGATATGAAGAAATGATTATAAAACCAAGGGTGAAAAATAAAGCTAATGTAGACATAGAGAAATAATAATTTCAATATAAGATAAGAACTCAATTCAAAAGTATAGGACTATGAAAAACATGAAAATTCCTTAACAAAGTTGTGTAGCAATGAAGCAATCTCTTTCTATCCAAAGAGACTTCTATGATGAATCTGAACGATTTAATGTTTCAGTAACTTGAAAATTCTTCCAGTCAGGTTATTCAAGTGAACATTGCAGCAGTCAATATCAAACACCATTGAAACCTATTATAAATCTCAGAAACCTAAGAATTTCAACAGTACTTTACTGATGCACTAGTGAATAATATTGCAACTTTGTAATGAATACTGGCAACTTCACCTGATATCCATGAGATTTTAAATATTATAAAGCAATTGTTATAATAGTTTTTGATTTGATGGGCCTTTTATTTATTTCCTTCAAATTGGTTTGAATTCTTTTTAATTATTTGTTAAAATTTATTAATGGCAAACAAAATTTTTAAGACTGAATGCTATGCTGGTAGCCCTACAGTCCATTGAAGTATGTCTTTTAATCATTTTGTCTTCCATTTGCAACAATTATTTTACAATACAATTCTTGTATTCTATTCAAGTATTTTCAATGTGTATACTTTCAACCAAAGTTGAGCAATACCAATACTACAGCAAATATTGATTGGCAAAAAATATAAATTTCCAGTACTATTGCCATTCTTGTAGTACTGGCCAAGTCTTTTCCCAACTCTAATTCATAATATATGGATTTTCCTATATTTTTCAAAATAGACTGTTCCAATACTGCCTTCAACTTTCTTTCACTATATTCTGTCACAGTGATATACATTGAAAATCAGACATTATATAAGGATCAATAACAGATAGTTATGATCGTTTGGCAAAAAACAGGATTATTCCTTGGAAAATCACATATAAGTTTTTAACTGAAGAAATAGATTTTGAGGGAAAGAGAACAGATTATCAATAATTACTGAAGATAATAGAAAAATACAAATGATAGTGGATAGAGGAAATTTCGGATGCCAATGGCATGTACACAATTTTCAGTAATCTATGGATGTATAATGAATATATGAGTTGAGGTGACAACAGTCATATTGACTATATATTCGGAGAAAGCTCAAGCAGAGAATTAGTTTACTCTTTACTTGTTTTCGTATCCATAAAACAATCAATTAGCTTCAGCACCAGCCTCAGTTCACTTCTGTAATTCCAAATTTTGAGTCATTTATCATGTTTGCAGTACTTGTATTCTGAATCTTATTTGGTTTTTATAATCCCTAGAACTCTGAGCCTTGAATCCTTGACAGAAGAACAAGTCTACAATTGATTCTATCATTTATATTCTCAGTTTATGTACCAATACCCTCACCATTCTGGCTGTTACTATTGTCACCACACCTGCAATAGTTCCTGCATTATTTTAAATCCACAAGTTATTTTGAAATCCAATTGGTTATACACTTCTATTGGTGATCTATCTTTATACCTGGTATATGGACATTTTGAAGTTGCACAAATCGAGATATGTTTTGCAATATCAGCCATATGTACTTGAAACTTTACCAGACAGCTCAAACCTCGCCATAATTACCTGTCTAAATCATCAAATATATATTCTCACTGTTCTTTGAATCCCCAATGGCACTTCCCCCCTTGACTTCTGATTCTCAATGAATTCAGAAGCCCCTTGTTGGGCATGAAAAATGATTTGAATGGAACATGCAGCCTCTGTGGACATGACAGCATCTCCGACAATTCCTCCAATGCCTGTAAATATTGGGACTACTTCTATTCAGACAATGACCAATACAATGTCTAAGTAAAATACCTGAACAAGAACAGGAATACTCGCAACTGTATATATTACCACTATTGTTTAGAAATAGTGTAAGAAATAGACCACTATTATCCACACCCAACAATCTACTATGTGTATACTACACCATATGAGTGGCTTGTATCCTCCACTTGCAAATGAAATATAGAGGAGTGTGTTACATTTTTTGACTGTATTGAGATACACAACTGTCTCCTCTACTCACTTTCACTTATTGGTCACAAGTCACTTTTAACCTGGAATGTAGCCAGTTATTAGACAACTACACTTTTCTGCTTCCAGAAGAATACTTTGTCCAGGTAGACAGCCAAGTCAACATCAAAGCAATCGAAGAGTGTTTTTCAGTTAATAAATCATTCCAGTTTCCATTCTGATCAGCAGAATACTTTCACAACCAAAATACGTTAAACAATTCACCAGCAGGTGTGAATGTGTTTCAACCCCAGCAGCTGTTACTAGTGTGATATCCCCTGTGCCAACAATGGTTGGATTGTTTGGAAGCTGATCATTATTGAAGATATATAGGCAACAATCATTTGGACGTAGTGCACTCGCTACAAGTGCTATGGTTCAATATCCACTACTGCTGCTTTCCAATACCATTCAAAAATACAAACAACTATATTATGCACCAGTCAAAACTGTAGCTGACGCAAAATTCAAATATGAACAATTGATCAAGAAATCATCTTTTGCATCAGGTTTGTGGACATTACAACCCTCAATCGGCAAGATACCCTGACAGCAACCAACAGGATAAAAAACTATATAGGCCAAATGGCAAGAACTCAACCATTTGGAATAGAAAACCATATCAGCCAACTAAACACTCAAATCACTACTGTGCAGAAAGGATCTTGGAATCACTTGAAGAAAGAAAAACATTACGAAAAACATGATTTATACAGACAAGGAACAGGTATTGACTCACCAAACAGTCTAGCACTTGAAAGCTATAGTGCCTGATTGTACACATGTATATTTACAGTCCGAGATCACGTAATAGACACAACAATTGGAAAGCAGAAGGCCAACAGATATGGAGAAATTGGGATAAAAACTCAAGGAGAAACAGGAACAGATCAACATAGTGGGAAAAGTGAGAAATGAATATTGGAATGAGGTCAAAACAGTATGTGCACTTGCAGAGAAATATGATAATGGTGAAGCAACATTGGGAGAACATAGCCACCATAAGAATAGCAATAGTCTGTGATTTTCAGGATTCAACAGAAAGATACTGGGAGGATGGAATATGGGGTTGGTACAAAAGTTGAATAACAATCCACACCGGATTATTGATGAATATGCAAAGATGAGATAGGCAGTTAATTGGCAGGAAAGAATTGTTCTCCATCAACTTCAGCCATACTGTGATGAAATAACTGGAGCTGTCAAGCTGGACAGTCTGTGAACCTTCCTGAATAAGCTTCAGCTGGCCTTTCAAGATCCTGATATTCAAGTGGCAGCAGAAATAGAACTCAACAAAATATGACAAAAGACAGACAATCCTTCCTGTTTTTTGAGGAATTCTAATGGTGGGAACCTGATGTTAGCTGGAATGATGCAGTCAAAAGTCATACCTTGGAAAGAGGCCTGTCTAATGAACTTGAGGAATTTCTATAATACACTGCCATATCAGAAGACATCAATGAATTTGTCAAGGTCTGTTCAAAACAAGACTTCCAAATCAGGTTATATGTAGCCTAAATCAGGTTGGACATAGGGACATCAGGGTCCAAAAACCTAAAACTGTGAACAATACCAAATCTATCCCAGAGGAGGCCCTAGCTGAAACAGTAGCAGATTACCAAGGCCCTGCTTCCATGGACCTTTGAGCAGTCAAAGAAGAAAAGATTATACATGACAAATACAGATATCAAAGGGAACAAGGCCTATGCATCTATTTTGGAAATTATAAGAATTTTGTGGCAAATTGTTCAAGGAAATTGAAGGAATCATCAGGACAGATGAAAATCAATCCATTGAAGAAAATTAGGATTAGGGGAAATACAAGAAAAAAGAAAGGCAATCAGGAAAAGTTTAGTACAGTGCAATAATGATTACTATTGTACTGGAAATAAATGTCCTTGGTCAGCAAATATAGAGTACAGTTTTGAAATTTCAAAGTTAATGATGGATAGTGTGGAAATGAAAGAATCAGTGATAGACAGAAAGCACCTTAGTGTGATGTGTATACTGAAAATCGGAAACAAATCACTCAACTCCCATGTATCTGTGAACTCTGGACCCACTGGAATAGCATTTGTAAACCAGGATTGTGTTTGCCATCATTAGTTGGAAGAAAAACAGTCATGAAAAGAACAAGAGTTAGAGGTAATCAATGAAAGGCCAGTCAAATCAGAAACTATTGAAACAATGGTAAAACCAAATGTAGAAATATGTAGACATTAAGAACAACTTCCACCCTTCATTATAAAACTAGAATACCACTCTATTGTATTGGCATTTCTCTGGCTGAAACTTCATGATGATACAGTACAGTTTCAAAGTAAGAAAACCAGATTCAAATGAAATTACTACCAACATAACCATCAACATTGCATGGACATACGGATATGGGGAAACCATATAGAAACTAGGAAAAATCCAAACAAACCCAAGTTAAACATATGTGCCACTGCAGCTGCACCATTTATATGCAGAAACAAGAAGGAGAAACTCAAGGTATATACAGTAACTGTATACAAAATCAATAAAGCCCTTGAAATTAAAGACGTACAGAAAATCACTGGAAGAACTAATACCAAAGAAATACCATGAGTTTCTCCTGCAATTTGATAAGATGATTGCTGCGAAACTACCACTTCATAGACTATATGACTACAAGATCAAACTTCAAGAAAAATTCACACTGCTATTTGGTTCTATCTACAGTCTGTGAAGACAAGAACCAAAGGTTCTGGAAGATTGGATGGAGAAAAACTGTTTAATGGAATTCATTAAATCATTGTCATCACCATGTCAAGCTCCAGTACAGTGTGTACCAAAACCAAATGGAGGCCTAAGATTATGTGTGGACCATTAAGACCGGAATGAAGAAACAATCTGGAACAGCTATTCATTACCATTCATCCAGAAAATATTTCTTAAACTCTGACAGTTCTGCATCTATATCAAACTTTACATCAGGGATGACTACAATATCATAATCATTACTAAAGTGAACAAATGAAAGAAGATCTTCAGAATCCCCTCAGGTCTGTTCAGGTCTTTGTTAATACTATTTGGGTTGACCAATGCTGCAGCATCTTTCCAGGAATTCATCAAAAACACCTTATACCTGATTCTGAATATATTCTACATGAAATTTCTGAACAATATCCTGATTCACAGCCACAATATGAGGGAACATATGAAACATTTCCATACAGTAATTTGAATACTCAAGAAAGCTGGGCAATGTCTCACAGCAGAAAATCGAGAGTTTCATCATAATCAAGTGAAATATTTGGAATTGATAGTTGGTATTGATGGAAGTGGAATGAACCCTGATGAAATGAAAGCAGTCAATAAATGGGAAGCACCAAGCAAATGTAAAGACGTGCAAGTATCATTAGAATCCACCAACTTCAATACAGAATTTATAAGAAATTTCTGCACCGTGGTGCAACTATTTATCAAACTTATCAGAAATTGGTAATGTTTTTCTTGGGAACAGACCAGAGATGAGAATTTGGGGGATCAAAAGAAGTGATTACAACTGCACCAGTCCTAGCTGACTGAAATTATAATCACGATATTGTTTTGGAAACTGATATATCCGGTTATGTATTCACAGGAGTATTATCACAGTATCACAAGTAAGAAATCCTTCACCTGGTGTTCTTTTCGTCAAAATAATATATACCAACCAAAGAGAACTATAAAAGCTCTAATCAAGTGTGGAGAGCAATAGTTGAAAGCCATAAACAGTAGAGACCCAAATGCTAAAGATGAGTATATCTGATTAATATACTGATGGACCATACAAACCTGGAATACTTTATGATATCAAAACTGCTCAACAGGAGACAAACTTGATAGTTTGAATTGCTGTCAAAATTCAAATTCAAAATTTCATATCAACCAGATGAACAAGGCCAAAAGTCTGATGCACTAACTAGAATGCCAGCAGATATTGATTCAAATGGGAGGACAGAAAAACCTCAAAAAATTGCACTCAAAACAGAGATTCTCAACAAGGCAATATGCAACAAAAAGAATGAATTATTTGCAGAAGTCATAAACCAGCAAAATGGACAAAATAGTTCTGAGAAATTGTGTAATTGGATTGCAAATGTCTGTCATAGATGTTTATATGACAGCAGTGAAGGACTGTGCATAGGCACCACCAAAATATCCACAACAGAGGATAAAAAGATCTGCCTTTCAAACGAATATCATGAGTTCCCAGCAGTGGCCTTCGAAGGCAGAGTGAAAACCTTTAAGCACCTGAAATGAAGTCATCACTGCGAAGAAATAAGAAAAGACTTGGACAGATATGTTCAAACTTGCTGTATGTGCCAACACAGCAAACCTCAAAATCAGACAACATATTGATTGCTCAAAAAATGGGAAGTTCTCTAACAGCCTTGGAATGAGGTGAGCATGGACTTATTAGAATGACTTCCAGAGTGGAAAGAATACATTGCCAAATGGGTAGTGGTGGACAGGTTGTCAAAGATAAACAATTTGGTTCTATGCTGTGATAATACAGATGGAATGATGCTTGGGAAAATATTCATTTGATAGGTATTCAGATGACATGGCTTACCAAACACTAGAATATTGGATGGTGGACTCCAGTGTATTTCAAAAATCTGAATACACATATACGAATGTTTAGAAATTAAAGAAACCTTTGGATTGGTTTTCACCATTAAACCAAAGGCCAAACTGAATGAATTAAAGCTGTTATGGAAAAATACCTCAAAGCATTTAACAATTATCAATGGAACAACTGGGTACAATGGCTACCAATAGCAAAATTTGAATCCAACAATACATCCTCCAAATTTACAAACATCTCACCATGTTTCTCAAATTTTGGATTTCCTTTTAGAATGACCCTTGCCCAACACCTTGCCCACAACAATAACAACATTTGAAAATCAACCATGTATAGGCAGCTGAAAGGATATATGAAATTTTATTTAAATGTCAGCTGAAATGGCTGGAGCACAAGCATGAAGATGAGGATGAGAATGAGAATGATGATGAGAATGGGAATGAGAATGAGAATGAGAATGAAAATAAAAATGAGAATGAGAATGAGCATGAGAATGTGAATGTGAATGTGAATGTGAATGTGAATGTGAATGTGAATGTGAATGTGAATGTGAATGAGGATGAGGATAGGGATGAATATGAGAATAAAAATGAAAATGGGAACAATAATAAAAATGGAAACAATAATGCAAAGTGGTAGTTCACAAATAGGTACAGAGAAAGTAGTTTAGAAAATGTTCATCAATGTGATAGTAATATATAGCATGGTATTTACAATTTGAGGCAATTGGAATAAAGAAATGTATAAGTTAGTCTTTGAAATGAAATATCAAACAGACTATACTATATCCATTGCCCAAGATATATATACAATTCCGGGAATTTTACAAACATTGTATGCAGTGAATACTGTATTATGTTAAGTTGTATAATACACTCAGGCATTGTATACATTATGTCGAAAATCAATCAATATGAATACTACTTGGTTGCATTAATAAAACATACTGCAAGAGCAGAGTATAGGTGTACTATATTGCTGCTTGGGAATAAGAAACTGCATTGGTAAGATATAACAGTACTGGATACCTGAACCACATGGCTGTACCAGGGCAAAATATTAAATTAGAAGTTGCAAACATAATACCACAGATTGTATATATGTATATGCAGAGTCTCACTATAATAAGGCTCCAGAGATTTCATTAAAAGTCACCAATGTACTCTAGACCTATATATATTTTGTGTGTAACTTGTTCTTTTTTCTGAAGTACTATTATTTCAAATTTTAATAGTTTTAATCAAATTTGCTATTCAAATTATTTGCCAAAGTACAAGCAATTATATATATATCCAAAAATGAAAGTATTGAATTATTTGAATAATGCAAGATAGTAAAAAAATACTATATAATGATAGTATTTTTTAGTAGATTTATTAAAACATTATTTTAATTAACTTTAAAAAGAAAAAAATTTAAACAATAGAATAATAACTAAAAAATACAATAAATTAACTTTGAACTTATATATCCAATTCAAATCAATCAATATCAAGATTGCTAATATATATTTACCTTGAATTTAAATTGAGTATTATATTTTTCTATTATATATATATATTTATCCAACTTTGAAAACAATATTACCTACTATATATTTTCATCAAATAAGTATAATACTTCAAAAGTTCAGAATATTGTTATTCAAACTACCCAAACACCACATAAGAATACATATTCCATTGCTACCCAATTACCCCAAATCAACTCAAACAAAACCCCAAAAAAATGTAAATACATCTCAAAGAAAAATCAAGCAAATTATAGCCTGAGCAAAAACCCATTCCCAGTCAAAGCCCAAAGCAAATGGTCAATAACAATTTTCATTGTTTCAGTTTTTGTTTGGATTTTCATTCAGCTTCAAATGGACTTCCGAATCTGCAATTGAAGGGTTGATCAAATTCCTATAGTCATACAGCCAATTGACATATTTCATTTCTGAATCTGGGCACTGATGGTAATCACTCTACCTGGCTGGCTCCGGTTCTGAATAATTGGCAAACATTATTTTGACAAATAAGTTCCCTCTGGATAGGTTTATCCCTGGCGACATGATCCCTAAGGGAGAATGGATGACTGCTAGGTCACAGTCTATATGATGCGAATTTGTCATCAGATGTTTCACCTGCGTAATCAATCATTTTATCCTCCTGTGGATAGATTTTGTCAAGCTGTACGAATGACCTTCCAACAATCATTGGAATATTTGGAATCTTTTTATTTCACTGTAGAATACAATGATGTATTCTTACCTCCAAATTGGTTGTCAATCCTAGCTATGCAAGTGTTGAATTGATGTTCCAACTGGAAGCCACATCTCCAACTCGCAGTCTTTTATTGTCACCTAGCTGACATGTGATATCCTACAATTCCCAGATTCTCTTGAGGGGATAAGGAATACCTTCATTCACCATCCTTAGAATGTGAGATATCATAGCCTCAATGATGTTCGCAAAAACTATGAACAATCCCAGGTTGTTCTCATTGGGCCATTGCCATTTAAAGTTCTCTTCTACATCAGCTTTCCGTGCCATGACGCAATCGACATATACAATAGTATAATTCAACACTTTTATATTGGGAGGGATCACTATATGTCAATGCTTGATTGGTGATATGTCTTCATCACCATCTAATTTTGTCAGCTGTCCAAAAGTGATCATGACAATACGAAATATTCCTGATTCAATGGTTTGCTTTCTCCTTGGTGTATTCACCACTGGCAATCTACCCCTGAAGGCCATTTCCACAAGGTCGTGAATTGCAAATTTGAATTTTCTTCTTTCAACTATATTGGATCTAGAATTCACTTTCCATTTTAACAATTGTACTCTCTGACCAGCTGAATTGGGGATCGAATTGATCAATTGTTTGATCATGCTGTCCTATTTCGCTTCAATTGCTTCCTTTTTGCTGTAGATACCAAGGCTCAAAGCAATTCTAAAAATCAACTTTCTGATGCAATTGGCCTGTTTATCTGTCGTTCCCTGCTCTTGGCAGAGCCGCCATTGTTTCAATATCCAATTAGATTCCCCAATACCCTTTTCTGCTGCCCATACTTTCAGTGAATCAATTAGCATCTGCGCAAAGTTAGTGTATTGAATTTCAAGGTTTATTATTCAAATAGGGCAAATGAATTTACATTGAGAATGGGTCCTAATTTTCTATGAAACAATCGAGATGGGTTTTGTGGATTGCAAAGATAGAATTGAAGGTTAGCAATATCCACTTGAAATGAAAATAAGGTAATGATGATATGGAGGAATTAGAAGGAAAATGTGATGAGAAGCAGAATGGAGGGTAGGTGGAAGATGGAAGTATGATATTCTTTTTCTCATTCATTCTATAGTAATCAAAATTTCTAGGTCAAGTTCACTTCCTGAATTCTGGTCTGTGGCGGCAAAGAATCAATGCAATTTATATATTATAATGCCAATTTCGATGTGACAAACATTCAAATCAGCATCTTATTAATGAATATCTGATTGTTAGATATCTTTCTCCCTGCCATATACCCCACAATAATTCTGCCCCGTGATGATGAAAAACCTACTTGGTCAAGTTAAAACTCTTTTGCCACAAGTTCAGGTCACATACAAAATGCAGTATCATGAAGACAGTCAACTACCATGCGGATGCCAAGTTTAGTATCAAGGGGATTGTCACAATGCGTAGAATCGATATCTATTATACAAAAGGTATCCAAACTGAGTTCCATATTGCAAAAACCTTGAAACAATTGATGATTGCACTTGGCTCGTCAGGATGAAGCCAAAGTGCAATATGATCCCTGTTGCTGAAATACGAAACATGAGATCAGAGGTTATACCAGATATCTTCACTCACAATGAGTACTTATTTTCGGTACTATACATTTTATCTTTGCAACAACGAAAATATATATCCAATGAGTTCAATTAATTGTACACTTTGCAATCATTGCAATAATGTTCAGCATTATACTGGTGCATATATCAATTACTTCCAGCATCACCATTCAGCGAGGGTAAATTAGATTCATCTGCAGCAGATTCCAAATGAAGAATATACAATTACCACTGAAAATCATATCGTCCATCTGGACAATTTTTCTCTATCTCAAATTGGCCCATTTGATTATTCTGACAACATTTCTACATGTGAGAACGATGACAATGGTGATAGCTGCACAAATCAACTGCAGCTGACTTGGAGTGAATTGAACTACAATAGATGAGATTCGACTGGCATGAAGCTGAAATGGCAATGGATAGTGGTGGCCATATTGTTGATGATGAAACAGACCAATTGGCACTGTTTTCTTATGAAGGAGAAGATTCATTGGTACACTGATGTGTCAAGTACAATATGAGTAGGGCTGCCATCAATAACCTGATGAAGCTTCAGAGGGTACATACAAACTATATATGTGCACATAGTCTGTACACTATCATTGATGAAATGACCTAAGCACTTGGAATTGACTCATCGAAACCTGGTAATGTCAGTTATGCAGGTGCTATACACTCTGAAGTGCTACGTGATGATCGAAAGACCCATTTCAATCATCATGACCCCATTGATTGCATTGAATTTCTATTCCAACAATCAACATTTCAGAGTATATGGTATATATACCAATTAAGGATTATAATGAATTGGGGGAGAGAGTATACTCTGAAGTTTACATATGCAATTGGTGGTAGAATAAATAGGTATTAGTTTTTATGTCATCGACACGTCGTTATAAAGAAATGGTTTTTATAGTTGAAGAAGGCTGTGTGCTCTACTATTGTTCAGATCATTGGCAGCTCTAATCAAACGCATTTGACCAACTCTTCCAGCAATATAATGGAATAGCTGATTTACCACAGGCTTTGAACCATTCAATTGAGCATTTGATCAAAGCCCTTGAGTCTTGCCAGTATTGTTGTGGCCCTGCTTCCAGTACCTCTCAAGCATTATCACAATGATGGTAGAAAAACAGCCAACATCAAAGAACAATAGGAATACAATCAGGCAGTGCTGAGATCGGTTTTTGATATTATGCTTCATCCTCTTGACATTGTATAGAAGAATGGAAAACACATGCTCTGTGCTGACAGAAACATGTGACAATGCATTCCAATCATCTGTGCTTGGACAGCCAAATACTTTGAAAATATCCACCTCCATCCAATTAAACAGCCAGATTGCCCACTGTGTATACCCCTGAAATTGTTGTTTGAGGAGGGCAATCCATCTACCTGGCAATGCCATGATTATTGACTATATTTCCAAACAATAATTCAAGCCACATGATTTGATAATCAAAACCAAAACCATATATATGATCATCATATGGAAAGAAGTGTAGCAATTACAGAAGGCATCTTTTGGAATATGAAATATATTTCTTTGCATATATTGATCATTCCTGATGTTTTACACAATATCTATCTCATTATTCTGAAGGATTTTATGCAGTGCATAGTGCTTCTTTTGGAGTTTCACAAATGAATTGCCTGATTCAATGATTTTTGGGCAATAATACCTCATTATCCACAATTTGCACCATCGAATGAATGCTATACAGCCGTGACCCAATTATGCAGCCAACAGATAAAGCATTTGGTCGTATTATTGTTTCTGTTGTTGCAACAATGCTTTTGATCTATCTTGGGAGGAGCAAGGCCCATTCAACTCTACCATACTCAGTATCAAAAACCTCATCTTCTTTTACATTATGACTCAGTATCACAACCATACCAATGGGACAATCAAATTTATAGAAGACCATCTAAGTAAATTTCATTGTCACGAAGATATCTTGAGTTCTTATCAGGCCAAAAAAGTCAACCAAAATAGTTGCCTAAGCTCTGAGAAAGCAGCATACAATGTATATACAACATGAGTGGGAGCATGATCCTGGATGGTCATGTCGTTCCACAGAAGCAAAATGTCATCTTATCAATAAGGACAAAATTGAAATTGATTCAGATATAGTGTCGCACTTGGGGAATACGTGTGACTTCAACTTTGTCAAGATGTATCTGTCAAACCACTTTTCAGATCCCATATATCAGCTTGGGCAAAGATCAGATGTAAGCTCTGAACTGCAGAAATGGTTGATAATAGACTTGAATGATGCGTACCAACAATCAAACCGCCATAAGCAATGTTTTTAGATTTTGCATACCAATGCCCAGAACGAGGTGTTGCAATTCAATAATCCAAATCTCAATGCCGTACAATATTGCCCTGAAAATTACAATCCATTTCTCATGTCCTCAACAATTCAAATGATGAAAAATCTCTGGCCAAGAATCAAGTCTCTAGCAGACCATTTATTCTGGTGTGGAATACCAAAATTGGAACTTCAAAATTACATCACATGGTATTTCAACAAATAAGGTAACTATACCGAATATGTCGATAACAATGAAGAATTTTGTCCTCTACCCAACGCAAAATACAGTTATTACTATTCTGCAGCCATTCCAGTGACATTATTTCCAGGCAATAAGCAGACAATTCACATTGTACCATTCACTGGAACCAACCAATGGAGGAAGAATAAGCTTCCCCAAAACAATACAGTTGTACTCTGCAATAGAATCCCTGGACAGTTCAAATGAACTAGAGAAAAATTTCCAGTGGGATCAGGATGTCTTGTCGTCATGGTGGATACATAGTCAAATCGGCAATCACTTGTGGCCCTTGACACCACAATGGTTGCTGGCCAAATATGAAAAGTTCTGTGGATAGCAATTGTTGAGCAGCCAGATCGGATGCCTACATTACCTTTGGAGGTTGGTAGTTATTGTGGAAAACACATTATTGATGTTAGATTGATGTATGTAATCTCTTTACACATGATTCTGTGTGTAGCCCATATGCTTTGATTTTCTTCTAATCCAGATAATAGTTGATGGTTTTGAAATAATGCAATTGTCTTGGATGTGTTCAATTTATTGTATAAGTAGATAGAATACTTGATATTGTTGTTGGACATATTGTATAAGTCCACGACGTTTATTTCTTGGGAAAATTTGTATATTGGTAATGATGAGACATAGCAGTGCAACATGTTCAGCTATGCAAACAAAATATGATATCGTATACAATACTATTTGATGAAGAGGATATAAGTTGATATTATCATGAGATCCGGATGGGTGGAACCAGAATTTTGGGTAAGAACCTTAGAAATTGACAATATGTGTTGTTACGTGAATTGCCAACTTGCTGATGACTATTAGAAATGCTTGGAGTACAAAATATTGATGGTGAGGGTGGCAGGACAGGGCCAAGTTGCAGAGACACTGGGAATGTTCAGAACAGTATTGACTGTACCATACTGTCTCGGAAAGCAAATCAGTTTTTGTTGATATATATATCTCGGTCTGGAATATCATTCTTTGTAATGGACTAATATTGTATTATTTGGTTATTCCAATTGGTAGATAGATTACAAGTATTGTCTCTTCAAACAATGGTATAGATATTCAACATTTACATATCTGATCTACTTCCAGTTTTGGCCATTGTTTATTCAATTGGTAAAAAAGATAACAAATATTTGCTTCTTGGTTGAATTGCTTGAATAAATTATTGTCAACACATTTTAAAATCTATACCAGGTTTAGTATGTAGAGGTGTATAACTGGTTTGATATTTGGAGATGTATAATGAATCTGGTATTCAGAGATGTACAAATGTCTTTGATGATGAAAAAAAGATTTATAGAGGAAATACAGTATCAATCCTACTTAATGGATACTGATATTGAGAGAAAGAATTCATTCCTTGGAAGCATTTGATTGCTAACAATATCATATGATACCACATATATCATTCAAGGCTGACTTTTAACAGTAGTATTCTTACTCAGTTTGGGACTTGCTTTAATTGTGGCCGGATAGTATATTGGCTCAGAATATAGAAATCATGAAAAGATTTTCACCAAAATGTTATCCTTTCCAAATACATTCATTTTGAAACTTGTTCATCCTACAGAGAAGGTTGAATGATATTATCATTTCTTTCAATACCTGAACAATCTGTATGTGTTTATATTTGCATCTTTACTTTGAACTACTATTTGTACTTCCCTCCGGAGCACCCATATCTCAAATATTTTCAGTCCAGTTCCCTTTCAATGGAAATATTGCCAGTCTTGTTCTGCAGATCTCTTTGTATGTGTATTTTCTAGTGATTTTTGCTGTACTATTGGAATCCTTGATGACATCAACCCTATGGTTTCTGCCATTCAGGCAAGTAGTATCCTTGCAATCAATTTTACATGCAGATGAATACAATTTGTTTGCTTGTGAGTAGTTTTGCTATTTGGCAGACTGTATGTAAGAACTTTGTTGGAAAGAGAATAGCCTTCTCTAACTTCATTGGATAGTCATTAGCTTTCTCAAGCTTTTTTCATGGGGGAAAAACTTTGCTGTTCTGGAAGTATTGCTGTTCAGAATTGCTTATTCCCTAACTTTGAATGTGCAAAACCTTTCATAGTGATGTATTTCATGGCTTTTGTTGTACTAGAAGATTCCAAGCAATTCTATTCTCTATATTTGACCTGGCCAAATTGATTTATTCTTTAACTGTATATACAGGATAGAAACTGCAATGTTGGAAAATGATACAGTTGTACTAAATTAGTATCAGTAGCAGAGTAATGATTACAGCGGAATGAAGAAGTGTATACTCAATTGAAAAGATAATCAAGTTTTGAATGAAAAGAATTAGGTGTTGTAAGAAAAGCAGGAATTGTATCAATAGTAGTGATTGAAAGATAGAAGGATTTTACATATATGATGGAATAAATAAATAAATATATATAAACCATACATTAGGCTGCAGATTAGTTTCTTTCTTGACTTGTTCTCTAGTTACCAAAACGATCAGATATATTCTACTTCCTCATCTTTCACACCTTGATGAATCTTAATTGAGACTCATGCATACAGTCTTTACACTTTAGCTACAGTCCATTTGCAATTTTTCAAACACTTCATCTTTCAAATGTTATTACTCCAAGGTCCAAACCTTCAATATCCGAACCCTGTACCTGTGACAACTAAGCCCTAAGCATTTGACAGAGAAGCTTTGCTGTTAGACAATGCGGCATGCCAAGAAGCTTCGCTCTGGCCAGTGAGATGAGTGACAGAGAATTCTATTCTGGTTCGGAATATCATGCAGAATTATTTGTATTTCTACTCTACCGATATTATATTGAATATATCCAAGAGCTGAGCATAGCAATCTATATGCTGCAGTATATTTGACCTTCATTACAGCAATGGCAGTATCGATGTTAGCTGCAAATGCTTGGGATTGAATAACTGTAATAGAATGCTTTGCAATTTGATCTCATTCAATTTTATCCACTGCAAACTGATGATATCATAAATCACAATTTGCTGAACAATGAATTGTTTAAAAGTGCAACACCGAGAGCATCACTCCAGGTTTACCAGGTCAAAGTGTATCAGTACTTGATTCAGAACTGCTTTGGAGGTCGATTGGAAGCTTCTCTTAGGATGTGGAAATCACTAAATGATTCTGAACGAATTGAATAGGCTTTCTCCAATGCATATATCATTAAGGCTTGTTCTCCTCGCTGAAGAGGTTGATGCCTTTCTACCCTCGAAGAACTCAGAGGTCTTTATATGGCTTTCTTCACTTTCTAACCAATACTTCTGTCTACGCTGTTCTCTAGGGCTCCAGTACCATACCATCCTTTGAACCAATGTCCGCTTAATTTGCCACTACCATGGTCCTCCATCACTCGATCCTCTGTTGTCTATATCGTGATTGGATTATAATCAGACCATCGGTATCCTTCATGACATCAATCTTGGAGACTTGTGCCTCCTGACCAGTGTTATCATTTTCATCTGAAGACCTCCAGACGAATAGGCCTCGTTCGATGCTGAGCAGCTGCGCTGCTCAGAGTCGGCACACATTCTTAGGTTGTCAGCTTTCGGCTGGCGCCATTCAGTTGTTTGCCGGTTGCCCATTTGTTAACAGCTTCTTGGCCAATACCATTCAGCTGTTTGCCAGCTGTCCATTTGTTGTCGGCAATTTGGAGCAGAAGCGACTGCGGCCATTGACTAGCCATCGATGCTTATCGATGGAGTGTATGATTGTGGGCTAGCCATCTGGAAGGATTGGCTCTGGCATCTGAGACAAGTGATAGCCAATGACATCTAATCAGGGAAATTATGGGTGATTGTACAAGACCCCACTGCGAACTTGCTAGGAGTAACACTACCCCCTCCCTTAAAGAGTTCGTCTCAGAATGACCATGCTCCATACTGATCTGCTCTGTGCTACCTTTGGCGAAACATAATCCAGCGTGATGAAGTGAATTATTCGAAATCCTCAACATAGTGAATCCACACAGACCATTTCATTTTGACCACTTGCTCCGAGACATGTAAACACAATTGACTAATCAGTTAGCTTACGTCCAGATGAAACATATGGCAGCAAGCAGAATTGATCAATCAGGTTGCATCCATCTGAGACACTTTGCTTTCTTTTTCTTTCTTTGATTTGGAATAATCTTCACCCCATGTGCCCTTAAAACGAAATCAACCTTTTTCTCTTGGTTTGAAACATATGACCCCTGTCTACCCAAAACCAAATCCTTCATCAGGTGTCTTGCTAGCCATTAAAAACCATTGGTGGGGAAAAGGTATGAGCTGAACCGTTTGATTCTATGATCTTTCCCGGCCTGAGGATTCCACCTGCGATACTCCATTTACAGTCTCTTGTCTTCGAAGTTCTCATAAGATTCTTCCGTCCAATCTGCTTCTTCCGGATATCCCTTGCACTTGACCACATATAAAACCCGTCTCCGTTCCTTGCTGTACCGGCTCCCCATGATCACTTTGACTTTGTAACCAGTTGTGTACTCGTAGCCATCGACATGCTAACCACGGGCGTTCCGATCACTGGCCGAAGCAAGCACGCGTGTAGGTCTTGTAGGGGCGGTGGTGTGTCGATAAGATTCAATGGGTGATACATGGAAGGTATTGTCAATACGCCATCGATTTGGTAGCTCAGGCTGTATAGGAGTGGGCGAGAGTACCTTCGAAACCTTGAAGGGTCCATGATGCTTCGTATCGAGCTTCCTAGACGGTCTTCGAGTTTTGATGTTTTTTCCATTTAGCATAACTCAATCACCAACCGAATACTTTGGAGGATACTTGCATGCCTATCATGGTACTTCCCCATTGTCTCCTGTGCCTGTTTTAAGCCATTACGGCAGAGTGCATGAATGCTGGTCATCCAGTGAACGTAGTTTTTGAATGCCGAATTGTTTGCTTCTGCTTCCATGGACCAATTCGTTCGAGGATTAAACCCAAAGTTTGCAAAGCATGGTGACATTCCCATAGCAGTGGAGAGAGAGTTATTATAGGCATACTCTGCCATTGGGAAAATCTCGGACCAATTGTCCTGGTCATAATTGCTGTAACTCCGCAGATAGCATTCCAACGTTTGGTTGACCCTTTCCATTTGTCCATCCGTTTGAGGGTGGAATGGTGAAGACATCTTCAACCTAATGTCAAGAGCTTGGACCAACGAGGACCAGAATGTGGAGGTGAACCTAAAGTGCCGATGTGACACTATGTTCGATGATATACCAAGTAATCCCCATACTCCTTTCAAAGAGATTTTGACCAGGTCTGTAGCCTTCTTCTCACTATCTTTCAATTGAATGAAGTCAGCCATACTGGTGAATCGGTGGACGATTACTCATACCGATGAACATCCAACTGATTCCGGTAATTTGATAATACATTTCTTTGAAATCGAGTTCCACCGGAAGTACGCTAATTCGAGTGGTTGTAGGAGTCCATTGCGAACATGGCAAGCTGCTTTATTCATTTGGCATTCAAGGCAAGAGTGGACAAAATCATCAATGCATTTCTCCATTTCCAGCCAAGAGAAGTTTTGTTTGACCAGTTCAATTGTGTTATCCTGACCTATGTGACCAGCTATCTTCGAATTGTGCTCCACTTGTAATAGCTGTTTTTTCAACTGCAGGTTGTCCGGAATCCACAGTCTGCATTGGCAATCAAGGGCTTCATCATCAAATGAGCTGTCTGAGCTTGGGTGATCTTCCTTAGCTCAGATCTACTCCTTTTGCCATGCAGCATCGTTGTTAGCGGCGCTGACCACTACTTCCAATAGCCATCAATTGAACTTGACTACTGGAATTGCTCTCAATTTTGCTGAAGAAATCACAATTGATTCGCCTCGTAACTTCATTGCCGTCACTTGCACTGTTTCTCCTTCACAAGTTACCAACTGATCTGGTCTCAAAATGTGGTGGATAGGCTGGATGTTGTTTTGTTCAGCACTATTTCACCCATTTTCAGGGTAATAATCCGAACACCTGCATGATGCATCCCATTTTCTATTTGCACTACCGGGTTGGTAGAATATTTGAATCGTAACCTGCCAACTCCTGAGCCCAGCGGGATAGTCTCGGATTGATGATTATCGTAGTTGTAATGTATTCGAGATTCTTGGGATCAGTGAAAACACTGATTAGATGAACTGCATCTTCGAGATAAAGTCTCCATTCTTTGAACACAGATACTATAGCGAGAATCTTCTTGTTATGGATTTTATAGTTGATTCTGGCTTTATCCATCATTTGAGAGTGGTAGGCTGTATGGTGCAATCGTCCATGAATGACTGGGGAAAGTACTGCGCTGATTGCAAAATCGCTTCTGTCAGTTTCAATCACCATTGGCCAAACAGGCTTGAAGTACCACAATATGGGTGCCTCAGTGAAGTGCTTTAGTGTATCAAAGGCTATTTGATTTGATGGATTCACTTTCCAATCAAACTTTTTGTTAGTTTTGGTTTTTTTGGTTAACTCCGTTAAGGGATGGCATATCTTTGAAAATTCTCTGATGAAGCGTCAATAGAAGTTGGCAAATCTGAGGAAGGACTGGACGACCTTGACAGACTCCAGGATCTCCAATTGAGAAATAGTAACAATCTTGTTTTCAGACATGCTGACACCTTCTCTCGTTATGAGGTATCCAAGGAACAAAACTTGCTTCTGGTGCCATTCACACATATTAGGTGCAATAGCCAAGTTGTTTTCCTGTAGTCAACAAACGACATCTCGAGTCAATCATACAAGCTCTTCTTTGTTTTCCATATAGATAAGGATATTATCCATATTGACTACTACTCCATGATCAATTAGATCTCGCAGGATCTCATTCATCATATCTTGGAATGTAGCTGGCATGTTTGCCAATCCGAAGGGCATAACCAGGTATTCATAATGTCCATATATTGTACAAAATTCTGTTTTCCATTCATTACCAAGTTAAATTCGAATGCGGTTGTACCATGCCTGCAAATTGATTTTGGTGAAAATCTTTGATTCAGCCACCCTGTCTCTAAGTTCGTTCATAAATGGCAATGGATATCAGTTCATAATCGTCACACGATTGAGGCCTCTGTAATCTACACACAACCGGAAGCCTCTTCCATATGGCTTTGCAACGAACGGTATAGGTGCACCTGCTGGTGACTTGCTAGGATGTATCTTTCGGAAATCATGCATTTCCTGCAGATATTCTTTAAGAACCGAAAGATCCTTCTCTTGAAGTGTGTAGATGGGGCCCCATGAAGGTTACTCTCCATCTTTCATGTCAATGGTATTATCGTAGGATCAATGAGGTGGAAGAACATCATCAGTTTCTCTGTTGTATAATGTTTCGAAGTCTCTGTTTTGCCATGGAATTTGCTCTACCCAATCGATTTCAATTGCATGTGCCGCATTGACATGCATTGATCCAATTGGCCAGATCCATCAAGGAATGGTACCGAACTTCAATATGGAATCATCATACTCGATTGACACCAAAGATACCGCCACCTTCGTGCAATGTTGATGGCAGTGCTTCGAGGTACACTGGAGCGTATCATTTTCTTCGGTCACTCTAACGAATGCTCCATACTTGACGACTCACCAGTAAGGTAACATGATGTCAACCAAATGCTCCATGGCACCAATTTCGAAGGGCTCTTTGGTATAATAAGATTCATACCGCAGAGTATCAGGGAAGGTGTACTGCCAACCCGCTCTTTCTACTCTTTCGGCATAAAATTTTTCGACTATCTGTGGTTCCGTTCGAGTCACTAATGGAACAGCATGTAAATCAGCCTGCTGCTTCAACATGATAGGTGTATTGCACTTGGCATCCAAGTGAACCCATACAGGGACATTCTTCTCATCTTGCAAGCTTGCAAACATGCATATTGTGGGTCTTGAACATGTCTTAGGTGCGGGTGGTAATTGTTACTTCAGTTTCTTGGGTACAGGCTGAGATGCGATGGCTGCAGCCATGCATTTTTGATGTTTTCGGTTTTCACCTGTGGTGAACTGTCTTTTGACACAGCTCTGGCCACAATGGGTCGTTGTTTGTAATTGGTACGTAGGTCGATGTGGTTTTGAATGAGTATGATCAAGCTCAATGGTAATTGTTTTGTCACTCATTACGTTTGGATGCTATATGACCAGCATATTTCGAGTATTGAACTTATCCTCATGCATTCTTTCATTCACAGCAGAAAAGAAAGTATATTGAGTATCGAAAGCTATATTACCAATGACTGCATTGGTAAGACCCAAATGAAAAACCCAAAAGAAATATGAATATCTGTACCCAGAAAAACCAAAACCGGAGGTGTCTATACCTCAAAACCCATAGAAAAAACCACAATCCCATAGAATAAAAGGAAGACAAAAGAAACTGGTTTCATCCATCAATGCCCATACTGTTGGAGTCAACCTCGTAAAGCACACGACAGCTTGAGGCTGCTGCCGGTTTCGTAATTCAGTCAGCTTGACTGCTGGACCTGCCCTTTATGGAAGAGGTGGTCACTTCTGGTGTCGAAGTTTCCCCTTCAGGCTTCTTATCCTTCTTCTTCTTCCTACTGGAGGAGATCTTGATAGCATTCTTACAGAATACCCATGGATGCTCTGAACCACCACAGCGCTTGCACTCATTGCGCTTGTCTCATACTTCCAGCAATGATGCCCGAATGCCTTTTAGGGCTTCGCCTCTGTCCGTAATGACTGGCTTAGGACCCTTCTTCTCTGCCCAAGTTTCTTGGAGTCAGAAACATTTTCAAAGTTCTTCTTTCCTTGATTTCCCTTATCATGATCATCATCATCACGCTTGCTCTTATTGTTCTTTTTGTTTTTGACTTTGTAATCCTGGTGCTGGTGCTTTTCTTGCAGCCATCTCTCATATACACGGCAGACATATTTGAACAGTGATTCATGTTCCTCATAGTTGTCTGGTGTAACCTTGGAACAGGATATTTCATTCTTGATTTTATTGTTGAGTTTGCTTTGTAGAACCTGTTGCCATGCAATCCCGGATAAGCAGACATGGTAGTTCATGTCCTCCATCTTGACGTTGTAGTCCTGGATATTTCCATGTACTGCGAATTAGTCATTATTTGGAGTAATTCTGTTTCTTCCTTCCGGTCAATCAATCGTTCCTCCATAGCGCCGGTGAACGCTGACCATGTGTCGACCTGGCAATCCTTCCTAAGCTGTGTTTCTCAGTTGTTATACCAGCCCAAAGCTTCCTCTCAATGGATAGTTCCAACGTAGATGATTGTATCATTATCGTCGTTATAATCATTCTTGAAGTATCTGGGATAGCAATCCACTCCTGCAAACCAATGGTGGTAGGACTCTGTCTTGTCCATTGGGTGTCCCTTAAATTTGTAGGGAAGTTCAATTTTTTGCTTCATGCTTGAATTCGGATTTATTGGTGGTTGGGGTGGTACTTGTGGTGGTATCGAATGTGATTCGCAATAATCTGTTCCACCTGATGGTAGAAGTTGTGGGAGAATATCATCTCTACGGTCAGACATGCTGCAGCTTCTGGAGCTGGAGCTAGATGACTCGGAGTCCCCTGGGGTGTTTCCTCCAACACCTCCTGTGCCGTCTCCATTACCATTGGGTTCTGCTGTCACAGCTTCTGTGACTCAAACTCCAATACCATCACATACAGTATATCGAAGGCAGAATCGCTGTTGAACATGGTTGGTATCTCCATCCTTTGGTATCAATACTGACCAGGCCAGTGAGCATACTGATTTCTTTGTTCTCTCATCTTAGAGCTTCGTCTGTAAGGCTCTAGTGAATTCATTCAATTTCTGCTCAAAGTCCTTCTTTATCTTTTGCTCTGCCGCCTTTCTTTCCTGCTCTGCATTGGCTGCTTTTTTCTGTGCTTTTTCCTGTATTTTTTGTGCTTCCTGATGAGACTTGGCGTACAGCCCGGACATCTGTTCGCCATCTGTGTTGGCTTTGAGCTGAATCTTGGCCTGCTTATGGGATTGGGTATGTGCTTGGAGGGCGAGGAGTGATTGGGCTTATTCCCTATTATTGAGCAGAGTTGAAAGGGTTGTCCAGGCATTTCGGTAACATTGGATTTGATTGCTGAGGGCTGTTCGCCACTCTTCGTAGTCTTCGGTGGATTGGGCCTTCATCAGAACCCAGGCTGCTTGAATGTTAGCTGCAAACACTTGAGATTGGATAACTATATCGGAATGCTTCTTGAGTTGACCTCTTTCCATTTTTTCCACTCCCAGATCAACAGCATCATATATCTTGTTTTGCCTAATGATGAGGCCTTCGTAATCTTTGGCCAATCCTGGGAGGGCTGTCTGTATCTCAAAAAAAATTTCCCTTGCATTCCTATTCAGGGTGTCTATTCACCCGAACTCCCTGTTGATTCCATTCAAAAGCTCAATAACCCAGTCCGGAATATCTTTCCTTGTGATGGGATGGTCTTGTGTTATCTGTTTATCTTGATTGCTGGATAGGATCAATGCATTTTCCCTTCTTCGCACCATTGAGGCGTCCGTCATGCTGGTTTCTGACCCAACCATTATAGGACAACAAACAATTGCTCAACAGGGGTGGTGTGGAAGAAGAGGAATCGAGCTCCGCATTCTTGCTGCAGTTGTACCGAAAGCTGGTAGTCTGGGTGATAGCCGAACGTGAATGAGGACTGGCAACATGGAAATAGATAAAGAAATAGGGGTCGTAATTTTCCGAATTCATTCACTGATTCCAATGGTCAATGGCTGGGACAATGGTCGATACAGCAGTGGCTGCTGTGCCGATTGTTGTGTGCGTTCATCTGCAGTTGTACTTGCAATAACACACGGCCTGATGTTGGCAATCGATGTGCAAGCTCATGTATCAAGTCTAATGATCAACAAAAACTGGATTGTTGATACTTAGACCTCATTTTTGTCTGGCTGTGACAATCCAGTAGAGGTTCCACGTATATGGCTTATCAGGTGCATAACAAACGTCATCATCAAGAGGTTCTTCTATTTCCTTTAGGAGAGCGTCGATGCTATCGAAGAAGTTGAGAGGTTCTGGTTCTGCATGCCACGATGGGATTCCAGCTAAATCGAAGAAGTGGACTCGACAGTGGCAGTTGGAGTCGTATGGCATCAAGGTCACTTGATGTATGTTGGTTGAAAGACTATCTTTCTTGGAAGCATTTCTTTGCTGACTATATAATGTAACACCGGGAGCGTCACTCCCGGTTTACCCGGTCAAAGTGCATCCATACTTGATTTGGAACTGCTTCGAAGGTAGGTCAGAAGCTTCACCCTGGATGTGGAAATCACTGAAAGATTCAGAACAAAAAAACTAGGGTTTCTGCAATGCGTATATCGTTAAGGCTTGTTCTCCTCGCTGAGATGATTGATCCCTTTCTACCCTCGAAGAACTCAACAGTCATTATACCTCTTTTTTTGCTTTCTAACAAATACTTCTATCTACGAATGTCTCTAAAGCTCCAGCACCATAACAACATTCGAACCAATACCCGCTCATTTTGCCACTACCACGGTCCTCTATCTCTCGATCCTCTATGGTCTTCCGGATCATTAGATTCTCATCAGACCATCGGTAGCCTGCATGACATCAAGCTCGCAGGCTTGCACCACCGGACCAGTGGTATCATTTTGATCCGATGACATCCACACAAATAGGCCTCTTTTGAAAGAGAGCAGCTTCACTGTTCAGAGTCGGCACATATTCTTAGGTCATCGGTGTTTGGCTGGAGCCATTCCGTTGTTTGCCGGTTGTCCATTTGTTTTCAGCTTCTTGGCCAACGCCATTCAGCTGTTTGCTGGCTGTCCGTTTGACATCGGCAATTTGGAGCAGAAGTGAATGTGGTCATTAACTAGCCATCAATGCATATTGCAGGTGTGGGTGTTCATTTGCTGGGCATCTGAAAAGTTGGGCTCTGGTATCCGAGAGAAGTAATTGCCGATGACATCTCATGAGGGAAATCATGGGTGATGGTACATGAGCCCACTGCGAACGTGCTAGGTGTAACAGAAAGCTTTGGCCCACTTGCTCAGAACATTCATAAATTAAAAATCATCTCTTTTTGTTTTTGAATATTTGTGTTTATATGTTCCAACTCTCTATTGAATCCATTCAAAAGCTGAACAACCCAGTCCAGAAAATCCTTCTCCATAATGGGCTGGTATTACTTTAAATACTGATCTTTGTTGCTGTCTAGAATCAATTCATTTTCTCTTCCCATCACTGGGCAGGCTTTCTCCATCGCAGTATCTGATCCAGCTGTGCTTACAGCTATGGTATGTGAACTAGAAGGAATCCAGTTCATTGGTATTGAACATAATAAGTTACAGCTTCCTGTGGTAGCTACTTCGATTGTGTATAGATCAAATGGACAGAAGGGTATGATCGGTATAGTGATATTTACATCCAATATTTGAAGAAGAAAACATAACCGAGGGTACTGATTCAAATGATAATACAAAAATTTCCATTGACAGTATCAAAACTGCCTGATGAAACCGATGTGGATACAATACAATAATATGTTTAAAAGTGCTAGTTTGTCATCGATATAATTTTTTACGATGAGCATTACCCATGGTTCACCGGCAAAGTTTTATTCCTTCCCACTTCAGCACCTGCCTTGATAGTATACCAGGAGCTTTAATCAGAATATAGAAAATTACTTGAAGATTCTGAAAGAAATCAATTGGCTTTCCAATATGTATAATGTTAATAATTATTCACCTTGCTGAGAAGGTTGATACCTTTCTACTCTTGAAAAAACCCAATGTCTTTATACCTTTATCCTCAATCTAACCGAAACTCTTTCTATACTTGGTGTAGATTTTGAGTACCACTTTCAAATACATGTGTTTTTCTTGATAACTATCACATGTGTTCATCTCCAGATTTCATCATCATTCTGACCATCATGAGATTATATATTAACCATTTGTATGTTTTATGTCATCAACTCTGTAACATCTGACTCTGGACTAGTAATGTCAATTCTTTCTAGTAACATACAGGTGAATAGACTTTCTTCAATGAAAAGTAACTTTGCAGTTAGCAGCAGTATATTAGCTAGCATTGATAGTAAGTTGATTAGCTAATTGGAGTGATGAATTCTCTGGTGCCATTCAGTACAGAGTAGCTTTGTTATTCAGAGCTGTATATTCTCTAGCTTGACCTGGTGGCTAGTAACATCACCATGAGCACAACGTATTTTCTAGCTCTGTCAGGTACTGGGTAGCTTCGCTATTCACAGTGGTACAGTTTCAAGCTTCCCCTATGTTAAGGGTCCAGGGCTCGGTATCGAGGGTTCAGGGCTCGAGGTTCTAGGGTTTACAAAAACCGGAAGCCGCTTGGTCGAGGAATCTAGGAGTACCCTGTAGCTACGAAACGAGGTCTGTATGCAAGAGGCTCGATCCAATATCACCGAGTGTGAAAGAAGTGAGAGCCAAAGCTAATTGATTGTTTTATAGATGAGAGAAGAAGTGAAGAAAGAAACTTATCGTCCACCAAACGCCAGGTTTATATACAGTAATTCACTCGTTCCATAATACCTCCGAACTCCTGCTATCTTTGTACATTGCTTTGCACGATTCTGTAGTTTCCCGTTCGAAACCTAATTTCTTTCTTGTCGTGCTTTAGCCTCCGTTCGAAACCTGATTTCAATCTCGTCGTGCTTTAGCCTCTGTTCCACACCAGATTTCATTCTCGTTGTGCTATCTTTGTACATCACTTTGCACGATTCTGTCGTTTCCCGTTCGAAACCTGATTTCATTGTCATTGTGTCTTAGCCTCCGTTCGACACCTGATTTCATTCTCGTTGTGCTTTAGCCTCCATTCGAAACATGATTACATTCTTGTTGTGCTTATTCTTTTATATCAATCACCGATCATCCCTCCACCATTGATCGTCACTCAGCACATCTGTGACAGTAGCTCCCCCTGTCCAACGCCGAGTACCTATGAGGTTCACAACGCAGGCATGCCAGGTTGTTCCGCATGGAACTGGTCTATAGCTTCAAGCCTGTCGACATTGATCACGGATTCCCAACTGCGTTCGTCATAGCCCCTCCATTTCACCAAATATTGTAACTGCCTTCAACACAGCCTGGCATCATCGATCTGTTCAACCTCGTACTCGTCTTCTCCGTCTACTATTACTGGTGGTGGTTGTTCTTTCGTTTGATACCAGAGAGGGTCTTGAGCAGCTATATCCAACCGAGATATCAGTTGGACATCGTGGATGTGTAGGTGGTTGGGTAATTTGATTCGATAGGCCCAGGGACTGATGACTTCGGTAACTTCATATGGTCCTATGCGTGTCCAATCGAGTTTCTTTCTTGGTCGGGGTGTTGATATATTTTTGCGTCCAGCCAAACTTTATCGCCGGCTGCCAGCTAAGAGCCGACCCTTTGGGACTTGTTGGGTTGTTTGGACTGTACAGCTTCGGCCCTTTTCATCTCGGCTTTGAGTTCGCTAAAAAGTTGTTCCATTCATTGGGCCATCTGGTGGGCGTTGACTTCGCGAATAACGTCAGGATCTTTGATTGGAGGTTGGCCGAAAGTCATTCGTGGATGAAAACCGTAGTTGCCAAAGAACGCGGAGCAATGAGTCGTCTCCGAGGTATGATTGTTAGCTGCAAATTCTGCCAATGGTAACCACCGAACCCAATCGTCCTGCTGGTAATTAACAAAGTTTCGGAGATAGTGTTCCATTACTGCATTGATTCTTTCAGTTTGGCCATCAGTCTGGGGACGAAATGTGGTTGACAATCTTCGTTCAATTCCCAATCTTTCGCAGATGTGTTTTCAGAATTCCGAAGCCATTTGCGGTCCTCGATCGGACACTATTGTTTCGGGCAGTACGTGCAGTCCGAACACTTATTTGATGTACATTTCTCCCAACATCTTTCCCTCTACTTGATCCATACAGGGTACTGAATGTCGCATCTTTGTTAGGCGATCGACTACTACCCATACTGCGTTGAGCCCTTCGCTTTCTGGCAGTGGGACTATGAAGTCCATACTCAAGTCCTTCCATGGTTGCTCTGGTATTTCTAACGGTCTCAACGAGCCATGAGTTTTTCCGTGCATTGCCTTGCTCTGTTGGCAGGTGTGGCAGTTGCGTACATAGCAATCCATTTCCTTCCTTATCTGATTCCAGGGGTGACTTCGGCTTAGTAAGTCATAAGTGTTTGCTTGTCCTGGATGTCCCACGACCAAGGAGTCATGGCATTCTTGTATCCACTTGAGTGTATCCTCATCCGTCTGTTGGATTTGTATTTCAGAAACTTCCAGCGACTGATCCATATGCGTACATTGCCCTGCACTACTATCGTACGGGCAGTGCTGACATACGTTTGTTATCCAGTTCCATAACTCTTCGGAGCTTAAGGAGTCGTTATCCAGGATAACTGTTTCCGTGAAGGCCACGATTGACCCTTTGCGTACCCTCTCGTCGAGGTTTTCCATTTTTGGCACGATTTGCTGGGTTTTTTCTGCCCCCCCTTTCGGAGGAATGTCTCATGGCATTCATGTAAGTGCATGGGGTTTTGGACCTTGCTTTTCTGGCTGGTATACTATCTTGAATTTAAACCTCGCCAGAAATTCGGACCATCTGGTCTGTCTTCGATTTAACAGTTTTGATGTCATGAAGTACTCCAGGTTTTTGTGATTGTTAAGAATCTTAATCCGATGTGCTGAACCTTCGCATTCGGGTTTCAATTGTTTCAGGCTTTTGACTATCGCGCCTAATACTTGGTCGTAGATTTCGTAATTTTTTTCGGCAGGTGAATGTTTCTTGGAGAAGAAAGCCACTGGGTGTAGCACTTCTTGATTGTCGTACTGAGAGGGAACTCCCGCGGATACATAACTTGAGGCATCGGTTTCCAGGACTATCTCCTGTTCATGATCGAAATGGACTAACACTGGTCCCAACGTAAAGGCCCTTTTGAGTTCTGCGAATGCCCTTTTTGGATCTGGTCCCCAGCAGAAAGGTACCAGCTTCTTCGTGAGTTTTGTTAGTGGTTGCACTACCTTGCTATAATTCTGTATGAACCGTCGATAAAAATTGGCAAAGCCTAAGAAGGGTTGGACTTCTTTAAGTTTCTCTGGTGTTTCCCAGTTTTCAACTGCTTGGACTTTCTCCAGGTCCATTCTGATTCCATTTACTCTGACAATTAATCATAGGTATTTGACTTCTTCCATATGAAACTCACACTTCTCTGCTTTTAGGTAGAGGCTGACTTTTTTGAGTGATGTCATTACCGCTCTAATGTGCTCTTTATGTTCTTTTGGATTATCGCTGTAAATGAGGATGTCATCCCAAAAGGGCGTGCAAAATATGTCCAAAAAGGGACATAGCGTATCATTGATGAATTCTTGAAACAATGCTGGCATGTTGGTAAGTCCAAAGGGCATAACTAAATATTCGAAAAGTCCATATCGAGTTCTGAAAGCCGTTTTCCATTTGTCTCCTTCCGCGATTCTGATCATATTATATGCATCACGGACATCTACCTTGGTACACTAGCTGGCCTTCGAGAGGCTTAACAAAGTTTCTTGAATTCATGGTGTGGGGTAACCGGTTTTTATCATTCCTTTATTTAGGTCTCGGTAATTGACGCCGAGCCTTAGGCCTCCCCCCAGCTTTGGAGCGAAGAGCACTGGAGCTCCGCAAGGTGATGAAGACGACCGGATAAATCCTTTGAACAAGTTCTTCTCTATTCATTCCTTTAAAACTTGTAGTTCTTCTCGAGATAAGCTGTAAATAGACCCAACCGGCAGTATAAAGCCCACCATAAACTGAATCTTGTAATCGTAGGGTCGGTGCGGTGGTAGTGTTTCAGCGCTTACTTCGCTGAACAGGGGTAGAAACCAGTGGTGTTCCTTGGGGATAACTTCTTCGAGGGATTTTTCTTGTGGATTCTTCATTCCCAAGGCCTTGTTGATTTCGTACAGGGTGATGGCGTAAACCTTGAGTTTCTCCCTTCTGATTCTTCTCACGAAAGGTGATGCTGCTACTGTGCAGATGTCCAATTTCGGTCTTTCCAGATCTGCTGCTGTTGTTTCCATGTGATTGCCCCATACCCGTACGTTCGAATGATATTGGCAATGCTGTTGGCAGTAGCTGCTTTCGAAGCCGATCCTTCGTGCCTGGGGTTTAACCGTTATGTCGTGGGGTTATAATCATGGCAATCCTAGTACGATTGCGTAATGCCCCAGCTTTGTTACGAACGCTGGTAATTGCTCCTGATGTGATCGTATTCCTAGATTAGATTTGGCCATGGGTATAATGGTTCCTGATTCGATGGGTCTTCCATCGATAACCTCTAACTCTCTTGATTCTTGTAATTCCTGCTCTTATATTTGATGATGGCCAACATATTCTTTGTCCACAAATGCTATTCCCGTGGCTCTGCAGTCAATTGAAGTGAGCGTATCAATTAACCTGTCTCCGATTTTCTGCGTACATTTCACAACAAGATGCTTGCTTTCCATTAAAGACTCTGTAATTTCTGCACTACTAATTGAAAACTGCGAAATTCCAACACGAAACTTAACCACTGTAGACAAAGGAGATTTGTGCCCAGCCCAATGGCCATCCTTATTGCACTGGCCTAGACTTTTCCCGCCTCGACTTTCTTTTCTTTTCCTGTTCCCAAATCTGCATCCATTTCATTTCCTGCTTCCTTAAAAGGTGTTTCGTCAACCTGTCCTGATGCTGGTTTCAATTTTCTCGGACAACTTGCTGCGAAATGCCTGCTATCCCCACAGTACATACACAATCCTCCTTCCCTTCATCTTTTTCGTTCCTCCGGCGTAATCTTCATCCCCTTCACTGTTGAAAGGTCCATTGGAGCATGGCAGTGGTAACCTGCCACAGTGTCTGCTGGTGCTGTTTCTGGGGCAGGTGTGGTGTTGCTTGTGCTTTCATGTTTCTTTGACCCTGCTGTCCATCTTCCTGACTTTCTCTCCACAGCTCGGGCGCAGATTTGGGAGTTTCCTTTCGAGCACATTTTTACAAATTCCGTCAGGTCCAATGGGATGTCGCAGTACTGTAGTCAGTCCTTCAGCTCCTCCGATAGGCCTTGTCGTAACACTTCTAACTGGGCGGCATTGTTCCAATCGACGTCAGGTACCCACTGTTGGAATTCTGCATAGTATTGGCCAAATGTTCGATCCATTTGCTGAAGTTTGAGCAGTTCCTGATCCACTGTGGCCCGTATGTTCTGGTCTCCGAAAGTCAATTGCAACCGGTCCAGCAAATTTTCCAGTAACTCTAACTTTAGATCTCTGGTTTTCCTGTCGATGTACGGTTGAATTTGATTCAAGGCCACGTTTTCTAGTCGATTTGCCGCGTACCTCATTTTGGATTGTTCGCTCAAGAATCGTCCCGGTTCATCCACAATTCTTATGGCTAGTTGTGCCATCCATCCTCGAAGTGCCCTTTGGTCTGATTCCGAAAATCAGAGGATTTTGCTGCCTTTATGTTCTCTGCTACCGCCGCCATTACCACCATTCACCGCAGGTGCGAGCACTCTTTGACTTCATCACGATATTTGTTTCTCTCTTCTCCACCGCTCCTTAACTGATCCTCTGTTTCTTCTGATTCCTGTTGGAGGTTTTCCGTTCCTTCTGGTGCTCTGTTTTCCAATCATTGTTTTAAGTACCGGATTTTATCTTCCAGATCTCCATGATTGCATTCCGGGGCATTTTTCTCCATGGTTCCTAATTTCTGTTGCGTAAGAAGCAGCTCCTGTTTCAGCTTGTTCCATTCCTCCATGACCTTGTTTCCTGCTGCCAATATTTCCGATATTTGTGCTTCCGCTTTTTTCACAGATTGTTGTTCCTTTAACAATTCGTTCAACCTGCTGGTTGTTGGTAACTGAGCAAGGGCGGTGAGTCCTGGGTTGATTGCTTGGATATGTTCCCAGAGTTGTTTTTCTTCTATTGCCTCCGTATTTGTGCGTGTTATATTTTCCAATTCCAGCTGGAGTTCTCTGGTCAATGTCACATCGCAGGCTGTTTTTGAGGGTTCTCCTGACATCTTTGCAGTTTTCAAATGGTGATTGATATAGGTATTTGTTGATTTTCCAACCGAAAGTTTGTGTTACTTCAAGGTACCCATCACAGATGTACCTCCAGGTATCGCTTGTCCAGTATATCCCACAGTCGTTGCCACAGGGAATTTCGCACCAAATACACTTATTTCGGTTCCAGAACATTAACGCCCGATGGCGAATCGCTGTCAATCTTTTTGATTAAATAACACTCTGTGATTGCTTTGATGTTGGCTAAAAATGCGTATTTGCTTGCCATTGGGCTATATACCAAGGCAACAGGGATTCGAGGTCGATGATCCAAAGTGAACAGAGTATGCAATCTTGTTCCTCAATGCAATCGAAAATAGTATCGCATTCCTCTATGCCACAGTTGCAGGTAGGTATTTCGGCCCAATCCTGAATTGTTCCGCAGTTGCAGTGGATAGTTGGGTTTGGATAATTGTGGTCTAGGTTTCCTTCTTCTTCTGAACAGTAGCAAAAATGAATTCAGTCGCAGGTCCTTTCGTCCTCACTCATGTCTTTAGAAGTGGCACTGGTTGCCAACAATATGTGGATTCGTAGGTCTTCAAAAAGTCCACAAGCAAGATACACAGATGTGTCTCCAGTAAGATTGACTGACCAATCTATTTTTGAATTTGCTTGCAGATTTAAAAACTTTGCAAGACGCGTTGCAAATGCGATGACAATGATAGCAACCTCAACGGTGGAAATAACGGCACATGAAACAAGAATATCACCGGTAGAACCAATTTTGCACTCATTCTTTTGTGATGGGTCCAGGGCTCGGTATCGAGGGTTCAGGGCTCGAGGTTCTAGGCATTATAAAAACCGGCAGCTGGGTGGTCAAGGAGTCTAGGAGTAGCCTGTACCAACAAAATGAGGACGGTATGCAAAAGACTCGATCTGATATCACCGAGTGTGAAAGAAGTGAAAGCCGAAGCTAATTGATTGTATTATAGATGAGAGAACGAGTGAAGAAAGAAACATATTCTCCGTCAAACGCCTGGTTTATATACAGTAATTCACTCGTTCCATACTACCTCCGAACTCCTGCTATCTTTGTACACTGCTTTGCACGATTCCGTAGTTTCCCATTCGAAATCTGATTTCATTGCCATCGTGCTTTAGCCTCCGTTTGAAACCTGATTTCATTCTCGTTGTGCTTGAGCCTCCGTTTGACACCAGATTTCATTCTTGTTGTGCTATCTTTGTACATTACTTTGCACGATTGCGTCGTTTCCCGTTGGAAACCTGATTTCTGTCTCGTCGTACTTTAGCCTCCATTCGAAACCGGATTTTATTCTCATCGTACTTTTGCCTCCATTCGAAATCTGATTTCATTCTTCTGGTGCTTATTCTTTCATAACAATCCCCAATCATCTCTCCACCATCGATCGTCACTCAGCACAACGGTGACAGCTCTGCTCTGCAAGATGAATGACCACCAATAACATATCAATCAGTTATGTCGCAAGCAATCATCTGTATCTCTTCTGTGAAAGAATTATATTTATTATAATAGATGATGATTGAGCTCAGCTCACTGGTTATATTGATGAATACTTTCTGAATATCAATTGGTATTATTAAATCAGTTTAGCCATAAAAGATGGAAAGAAGTATTAAATTGTTGTACTTAAGACTTTAAACAAATTTATAAATAAAATTGGAAGTAAACAGTAGGAAAAGAAAGTGGAAAAGGAAGCAGAAACAAAAGTGGTGAAGGCAGTGGAAAAGAAGTACTTGACATGGTATTTCTCATGCAATTATTATGATCCAGTTCTCAGCTGGGTGGTTATATTAATTAAAATCATTTCCATATCTGTTTGAATTGCAAATAAAAAAACTGATCTTGAAAGAAAAAGAAAAGTATTATAGAGTTGAACTTATAGGTTAAAACTTAGAATGCAAATACAGTGGAAAATAAAGAAATAAACAATATTGTTATGGTTGTGTGGAGTGAGGATCAGAGATGAAGTAGTAATTAATGAAGAGAATATGAAGCATATGAAGGGAATCAGATTTTGCTGAAATAAAGCAGGTTTTGTTGAAGCGAAACAGGTTGTATTGTAAAGAATCAGGTTTTGTTGGAAGGTAACAGGTTTCATTAGTTGCATTGTAAATATGGCGTCATGGTTATGGCTCAAGCCACAAGTTGAAATGGCGGCATACATAGTTGGGTTAAATTAGAATGTAATTCGGAATGTGTGAGCAAAGGTGACGACAGTTGAATTCGCTGTGTATAAGGGCAATTTGTTTGCGAATGATAGATTCGTTCTTCACTCATTCTATAGTCTACAAAACAATCATTTGCTTCAGCAACACCCTCTGTACACTTCTGTGATTCTGGATTTTGAGTCACCAGTCCTGTTTGCAATACTAGCAATTCAGAAATTTAGTTTGGTTTTTATAACCCATGGAACTTCGAGTCTTGAAACCTTGACAGCAGAACACGTCTGCATCGATTGTACCGATTATATTGCAGTATATTCTGTGGTAACACATTTGCATAGCGAGTATCCGGAAATTTTGACAGGAAGGATCCAATATCTTTGAGCAACTGCCAGCGTACAACAGCCACAAACAACAACAATGGTATATCAATTTCTTGGACCTGGCCGGTCGAAATATGGAGCTTTTTGATCAAGAACCAATGAATATTTTCAATTGTATCGACACTATCCTTTCTGAAACCGAAGAAGCCGTTGAAGCATATTGTTGTCACAAACGACCGGCAGTTTCCACCTGAAAGAGTTGCTGGATGGAAGCTGCAAACAACGGAGGAGGACTCCAAATCAATGATCATGGATTTTAAAATGTTTGGACCAAATACTTCTGTCTTCACAATAATTGCCAAAACAAAGAACCATGATTCTTCAAAAATGACTGCAGAGGTGCAAACACCACATTCGGTAGGGCAGCAGACGCCCAAACAATTGCATCAGTATCAACGATTCAGGCAACAAAGAAAGACAAGGAAAACGAAATTATGTGGGCAGATATCAACATGCGAAAGGCAAACACAAGAAAGAAGGTAGACCACGAAATACACTCAGCTCTGTTGCCACCTCTGCTGATTATCATGTCAATACCAAGTAAGTACGAGGTGTTTTCCTGGTGAAAGGTCTCTAGTCATCCCTTCTTTGTAAGCAGAAATCGAAGCAGCGATCCAACTAGTGTTAGCAACAGGTCCGGGTTACCCGGCCGCGGACCGGTTCGGAACCGTCATGGAACCGAACCGCCCAATGACAAGTGGGTCCAACCCAGAACCGAACCGAAACCCGCCAGGTTTTGGCAGGTTTTACCTGCAGCAGAGCCTCATTTTTCATCGGCCCCAATCATCACAGCTGTTCTGCGGCAATGTGGTATTTGAGTTCTGATTGGATCGCGACATGTTATATATGTAGATTATGCAGTTTTTCACGCTCTTTCACCTCTTGGTCTCTGAATTGCGATACAATCAGTATTCGTTGAGTCGCTGTGAAAAACAGTCGATTTTGGTCGTATATTCGGCTTTATTTCACAGCGACTCAACGAATACTAATCGTATCGCAAATCGGACACCGGCAGGTGAAAGAGCGTCAGAAACTGCATAGTCTACGTATATAACATGTCGCGATCCGATCAGAACACAAATACTTAATTGGAGCGATAGTTTAAGGGAAAAAACCCGCCAAAACCTGGCGGGTCCGGGTTGGTTCTGGTTCCGAACCGCCCATGGAACCGAACCGCCCAATCACAGGCGGTTCAAACCCGGAACCAACCCGGACCTGTAATTTGGAACCGTTGCTAACACTAAATCCAACAGATCCAGGAAAATGCAAACAAAGTCAGAGATTACTTGAAACTCAAAAAACTCTGCTCTCTTTGGACAGCTGCCACCCTACATCACATAAAGGATGTTCACAAAATTTTCCAAACCGACCTGCAATGTAACATTGACCAGTAAAGTACAGCGAGAACTGGAAAACGTAACATATGTGAATATCTAGGCCATGAACAAAGAACACCTCAGGACTTATATCGGAGAAATCAACACGAGACTGTCATCTCTTGCTCAGTTGCCAATGACCAGCCGGTTGAATGAATTGCTCAAGGAACGGCAATCTGTAAAGAATGCAAAAGTATGAATATCGGAGTTGATGGAAGAAGAAAAGATAATCATTACAGAAAGGGACAACCTGAAGTAGCAGTTACTTCTGACACCACAGAAGTTAAACACAGGGGAAAAAAAAACAACTGAATGTAGTCATGGGAATATAATGGACAAAGTTTGGAACCTGGAACCACAACTGGAGGAAAGTAATACTAACCAGGCAGAACTGAAACAGGACCTAGAGGACACTCAGGCACAGATGCAGAGATTCAGATTTCAGTAGAAAACATTGGGAACAGGTGACCCCAATCTTGGGGTTAACGGAAGGAAGGACGAAAGTGTGTGAAGAAAAAGAACTGGAAGAGAAGGGGAATGAAATTGCCCGCTTTTCAGAAAATGACCGGAAAGAACTCCAAGGATGGAATATGCAGTTGGCACTGAAAAATGCCGGAAAATCAAAGATTTTCAACACCAAACAGACAATGCTAAGATACGCAATGGGACCTGTTGAATCTAGCTTTTGGGAATCAAGACAAAGCAGCAACCACAAAGAGAGAACTCTTGAAGTTCAGACAACGTGGCCGCAAATGCTCTCAGTATTATGTAGAATTCCAACTGTACATGGTAGACCTCAAGTCCAACATGGAAGCCCAGCTTGATGCACCATAGAATGGGCTATCCAACGAGCTGAAAGACGTCTTACAACATTCCGATATACTGGAAAACATGGTTGGATTGGTCAAGGTGTGCTCAAAAAACAATTTACAAATGAGAGCACGAAGTGCAGAAAGGAAGTCAGGAAGATGGAAAGTAATATATATAATGTCCGACCCAATCACAAATGCCATATCTGCCCAAGAGTCGGTACCTGTGGAACCGTTGCAGGCTATTTGGGCCTCACACCAGTGGATTTTTCATTAGTCAAGGGAAGGAAAATTGCTCTGGAACAGTGGAAGAGGCAAACAGAAGGAGGATTATGCATGTACTGTGGGGATAGCAGACATTTTGCAGCATCATGCCCAACAAAGCTGAAGGCAGCATCAGAACAAGTCAAGGTAACTATGTTTAGGGATTCAGGAAAAGGGAAAGAAGTACAAAAAAACAGAGAAAGTGGAGTTGGGAAAAGTTTAGTCAAGTGCAATAAGGATGGCAATTGTACTGGAAACGAATCTTCTGTGTCAGTCAATGCCAGTATTGGTATTTCGCAAATTTTCATTCCAAGTGCAAAATTACAAGAGTCTTCTGTAGAACGCAAGCACCTTGTCGTGAAATAATCATTGAAAACGGAAGATAACATCAGCAATACCCATACATTGATGGAGTGTGGAGCTACTGAAATAGTATTTATTGACAAAGAATTCGTTCACCATCATCAGATAAAAGAAAAAGAATTGAATGAATTAAGAGAACGGAAAGTAAAAGAAAAAAGACCCATCGAATCAGGAACAATTACCATCAGGGCTAAATTAGACTCAGGAACACGTGGACATCAAGAACACTTACCACTATCTGTCACAAACCTTGGACACTACTCAATAATACCAGGACCACCATGGATACAGCTTCATCATGTTACAGTCAAATTCCAAATGAAAACGATCAGATTCAAAAGTAATTCCTGTCAACAATACTTTTTACGCCATTCAAGCATATGGGTATGGGGTAATCACATGGAAATCACTGAAGAACCAAACAAAACCAAGCTGGACATATCTGTAATGGCGGCAGCACCATTTATGAGACACAACAAAAAGGAGAAGCTCAAAGGGTATGCATCAATTCCATATGATATCAACAAGGCCATTGAGATCAAGGACCTTGAAGCGATACCACCGAAACGATTAATTCCAAAGGAATACCATTTGTTCCGCCCCCTCGTTGATAAAGCAATCGCAGAATGACTACCACCAAATAGACCATACGACAACAAGATTGCACACCATGATTGCATCACTCCCCCTTTTGGACCAATTTATAGTCTATCGAGGGAGGAATTACCTGTCTTGAAGGAGTGGATTGGAAAGAATGTGTCAAAGGAATTCATCAAATCATTGTCATCACCATGTTGAGCTCCGGTACTGTGTGCACCCAAACCCAATGGATGCCCACAATTGGGTGTGGATTTCAGAGCCCGGAATGAAGAACAATAAAAAACCAATATCCACTGCCGCACTTCCAGGAAACCCTGCTGAGACAATTGAAAGCTGAGTGGTATACCAAGCTGGATGGCTGGGATGCCTATAATGTACTCAGGATAGCTGAAGGCAATGAACAGAAAATGGCATTCAGAACAAGCTATGGTCTATTCAAATGGCTGGTCATGCCCTTTTGACTTACCAACATACCAGTATCCTTCCTGGAGTTCATCAACAACACCCATCGCCCCTTCTTGAATATCTTCTGTAAAGCTGTTCTGGAAGACATCCACAACTACAGGGATAACAGAACAGAACATATGGAACACATCAGAGCAATAATGACAATGCTGAAGTAAGCCGGACTGTACCCAAAGGTGGGGAAATGTGAATTCCATCAACATGAAGTCCAATATCTTGGACTGATAGTTGGGGTAAATGGAATCGGAATGGACCCGGAGAAAGTAACATCATTTAAGGAGTGGGATGCATCCAGTAAACTTGAGAAAGTCCAGGCATTTTGGGGATTTGCCAATTTCTATCAAAGAGTTGTAAGCAATTGCAGCAGGATGGTCCAACCATTAACTAAACACACGAAAAAGCTAGTACCATTTCACTTGGGGACCAATTACAACAGATCATTTGCTGAATTGAAAGAAGCATTCTCAACAGTACAGGTCCAAACAGATATCAATTTTGAAATGAAAATTGATCTGGAAACAAATGCTTCCAGCTACATATCCGCTGGGGAACTATAGAAGTATGTTGACCAAGGAATCCTTCATCCGGTAGCATTGTTCTCCATGAAACATACCTCCGCAGAAGGGAATTACAAAATTCACGAACAAAAACTTGGAGCCATTGTTCAAAGCTTAGTACAGTGGAGACCAAAATACGAGGCATCAGTAGACCTGATGATAATACCGACAGACCACAGCAACCTCAAATTCTTTATCATATCAAAACAGCTCAACAGAAAACAAAAGAGATGATCTGAGTTTCTATCATTATTCAAATTCTCGATTGTTTGCCATCCAGGAAAGCAAGGTCAAAAGCCTGATGCACTCACCAGAATGCCAGAAGTCATTTCTCCGCAGGGGGGGGCAGAAAAAACCCAACAAATCGTGCTCAAAACGAAGAATCTCGACAAACTAATACAACAAGGACTGGTGGTAGCATTCGCAGAAGTAGTGAATCAGGACGAAACCGATCCAAAGGAGTTGTGGAACTGGATTCAAAACGTATGCAAGGACTGCCCATTCGAACGGTCTTCGGGGGCGACAGGGACTTGCCAGAACGCAGCGTCGATGTCGAATTTGGTATACAGACGGTGCCCGGCGACCTTATAAAATAGGTCGGGCATTGACGGGAGGGGGTAAGCATCCTGCGGTACGCACGCATTTAGCTTACGGAAGTCGATGCACCAACGACGGGGATAGTCCCGAGCGCCGCAGGTACACCGGAGTTGAGAGCACCCTCGGCAAGGTTTGTTCACGAAGAACGAGGGTGCGGCGGTGGAGGATTTGGACGGAGAAACACGTCCGGAGGAGAGGAGGGGGGCCAGTTGGGCTTTTTCTTCCGCTTCGTCTTTAGGTGAGAGCGGAAAGGGGGTGGCCGGAGGAGGGAGAGGCGAGGTGTTCTTGATCTCGCACTGAATACCGTGTGAATGGTTCAGTGGAGAGGCACTCTCGACGTCGAATACATCCGCAAAGTCTAGATACTGACTTGGGATGGCGGGGAGGAGGGGTTCAGTAGGTGATGCAGCGGAGGTAGCTGCGGCGGAGGCGGAGACGACCAGTTCAGAAAATAACTGATCCTCTTTGTCGGAGAGGTACTGCTCCATAACGGCGTTATGGTACTCGTCAAGAGCAGCACGGGAGGCGAGGATGCGTTCGTGTGCTGCGGAGCGTTGTTGATACTCGGCTTCCACAGCGGCGGAGATGGCGGAATAGTTGATTTCCCCCCCCCCATCTCCCTGCTGGGAGAAGGCGGAGAAGATCTCAACCGGGTCAGAGATGGTTGTTGCTGCGAACGCCAGCAACGAAGGACAAGGAGGAACGGGGAAGTCGGGGTAGAGGAGGGTTTCTTGGGAGCCTTTGGGGCGTCCCGGGGGATTTGGGAATCCAGTGCGAAGCACAGGTCCCGGACTTGGGCGAAGGGGGTGAGTTTTGAGAGCCGGTTGAGAACCAGCGCGTTACGGAGGGGCTCGCGGATGCGGGCCCAGAAGAGGTCGCGGGTCTCCTGGTGATCGAAGGAGTATCCGGCGAGGGAGGCGAGGTGGGTGGAATCCCGACAGAAAGTCTGGAATTCGGTATTGTTTTGGTAAAGCGCTTTAAACGCTTTACCGGAGTTTGAGAGGAGGTTGTGGTCCTTGAATTCGGGGTCCAGTAGGGCCACAACGGCGGAGACGATGGAGACGGCGGAGGCGGAGGACCGGGGGCCAACGAAAGTTTCGGCGAACTCGTGGAGGGGGAAAGTGGTAGCGACCCGCGCAGCGGTGTCGGAGAGGAGGCCCATGATGTACGCGGCGATGCCGCGGGGCGAGGAGAAGGCGTTGTAGTCTACTAGGAACTTTCGTTCCAGGGCGGCTACCCAATCGTGGTACGGGGTCTTGTCCGTAGACCCCGCGAATTTGGCTACCTCAATCTGTTTTTGTTGAGGTCCTGAGGCGGGACCGGGGGAGGTGATGGATTGACGCAGTCTTTCGACTGCAAGGAGGGAGGTTTCAAAAGGAGTATCGGCTGGAAGGCCGAGGGAGAGGGCGAGGCGTGAAGGGTGGTCGCAGGGGGAGATTCCTGCGGCGAGGAGGTTGGTAAGCCCGGCCAGGGTTACCGAAGGTGATCCGGGAAACCGGGCGGTTAGGGCCTCCCAAGCTTTATGTAGGCTTGGGAGGAGGGCGAGGAGTTGCTGGAAAGTCCAGCCGGCGGAGGTGAGAGTAGTGAGGTCGTTAACGACCTCGGAAGTTTTGGTGGTGCCCGTGAGTCGTTTGACGTCATGGGCGAGGTCGCCAAAAGCCCGGAATTGTTGATTTAGGGCTTGGGTGAGGTCGGAGAGGGAGGAGGGGACTCTGAACCCGGCGCTGGTGAAGACCGCGAGGATGGAGGGGTGGTTCCATGGTTCAGAGATTGAGGCGAGGGCGGCGGTGGTGGTAATGGCCGAGGTGGTGGCCAGGAGGTCCTTTTTGAGCTGGACGAACTCGTCCAGGGTGGGTTGGAGGCATGCGGGGAGGTCAAAGAAGTTTACCGGTTGTCGACCGGCGGGGAGGAGGGCGGCAACGTCTGCCAGGGTCTGGTGGAATCTCTCTTGTAGTCGTCTGGCTACAAGGAGGGCGCGGGAGGCGGCGGCGAGACGGCGGGAGACTCCCCATGCATGATCTGCAGTTAGGGAGCCAACGGGATTGACGTTTCCTTGGAGGAAACGGGAGAAGAAGTTGAGGGCACCTGACTCCAGGGCCTCGGAGGGGGTAGGCCGTTGTGACGCAGTCATGGCCGGAGACTGAAAGAATTCCATGGCCCAAGCCAGGAAGAAGACGTCGTGGGCGTCGGGCGGGGGAGGGTATCCGGCCCCGGACAGGCGTCCGGAGAGGGCTCGGAACCAGAGGGCGATGGAGGCGGAGGAGGCGGTGGTGATGACTAGCACGGGCAGGGCCACGTGCGAAGGGTCTAGGTGTTGCCACTGTGTGAAGGCGGCGGCGGTGGTGGCGAAGGCCACCGGGCTACTGGCCCAGGCGGCGAAGAAGGAGGTTGCGACGAGCGTCGCGGCGGAGAGGGGTGTCCCGTATCCTGCTCTCGTTGGCTTGAGAGCGGATCGGAGGAGGAGGAGGAGAACGAGAATGTTCGCGGCGGCGAAAGCGTTCAACATGCCTGTCCACGAGGACAAGGCGGACAGCGCAGGATGGTGCTGCGGGTGGGAGCCCGCAGCGGTGGAGGTAGCACCAGTGGCCGAAGCGCTGGCACTGGGGAGGGAGAGGAGGAGGAGTCCGAAGACGAGGGTGGTTAGCGACATTTGTCGCAGGAGGCGTTGGATTTGCCACATGAGGGTGGCGGTGCGCTGTGCGGAGGACTGCGCGCGGGGGTGGTGTGTTGCCCGAACGACCGGGGCTTGGTTGTGAGGGGGAGGCAGGGGCGAAGAGCTCCTGGAGGTTTTGGGCGTGTAAGGCCCGTTGGACGTCGTCGAGGAAATCGACGCGGAAAGTGGTGGGGTGGCAAACGTTGTTTGCCGTGGTGGTGGTGGGGAGGCTAGGACGATTTTGTCCAAGCCGAACAGGGTGGTGCCGGAGAAACGATTTCCGGCTGCAGTTTTCTCGAAAGAAATACTGCGGTGGGAGGAGGTGGCAAGGCGGATGGCCTTGTTGCGGTGGTTGGAGGCAGAAGCCACGTTGGTGGACGTCTTAGCGGGGTGCTAAACGACGTAAAAGATCGAGAATTTTTAATATGAAGAAGATGAGTGACATGTTGATATGAGAGGGTTTCAAATCACACAGCTTACCAGACTGTATTGATTGGACAGAGGACTGCAGTTTGCCTCAGAGTTCTGGAGACACATGTGCAAGAGATTAGGTATCAAACGAAGACTTTGCACTGTATTCCATCCACCGACAGATGGCCAATCCGAATGAATAGACCCCATTATGCACCAATACCTGAGATCGTTTGTCATCTATCAACAGAACGACTGGATTCAATGGTTAAAACTGGCAGAGTTTGCATTTAACAACCATGCCTCAGATACCACGGGATGCTTACCATTCTTTGGCAATCATGGCTATCACCCAAGGATGATCTTCTGTCAACATCCAGTTCAAAACAGCAATGATATCAGGGATGTAAAGGCCATTACACTCTCCAAAAAATGTATGAGACCTTTGAACAGATAAAAGCTGAAATGACGAGCGCTCAAACAATACAAGTGGAACAGCCCAACAAGCATTGACGAGAGGCAGTGGAGATGAACATTGGAGAAAGGGTATGAATAGATTCCAGGAACATTACGATACAGCGACCAAGCATAAAACTCGACTGGGATCACCTGGGACCATATGAAATCACCAAAGTCATCAGCCTATGGGCCTACTGTCAACAACTACCCAGGGACCTCCACATCCATCCAGTACAACCAATCTCTCACATGAGCAAGGCTTTGGAGAATTCATTGCCAGGACAAATTGAATTACCACCACCACCCGTTGCCATGGACAGAGAAGAGGAATACAAAGTGGAATGCATCAAATACTCCACAGTGTTCTGACGTCAACTTCAGTATTGATTCAAGTGAAAGGGCTACGATGGGAGATGTTGGGAGCCGGCAATCAATGTGGGCAGACTTCAAGTCATCAACATATTCCATACAGTGCAACCTCATAAACCCCGATCAGCAACCTTGTAGGAACTCGGTTTGATCGAGGGGGAGCTACTGTTTCAGTGGTGTCGAGTCAGGATTGAAGATTGAACAGTGATCGATTAAGAGGATATGAAGGATCAGGCTTCATTGAAAGGAAGCAGGTGCTGTTGGAAGTAAACCGGTTTCGTTGAAAGAAATCAGCTTCTGTTGGAAAGAAACAGGTTTCGTTGATTGTGCTGCGAATATGGCATTAGGGTTATGGCGTAAGCAATGGGTTGACAGGGTTGCATATATAGTTTGGTCGAATCATGATGTATTTTGGAACGAGTGAGTCAAGGTAACGACAGTCGCATCAGCTGTATATAAGGCCGATGGCTTTGCAGAGGATAGATTTGTTCTTCACTTATTTTCTAGTCTACAAAAGACTCAATAGCTTTGGCACCACCCTCTGTGTACTTCTGTGATTTCGAATTTTGACTCTCTTGTCATGTTTGCAATACTTCCAATTTCCAATCTTAGTTTGATTTTCATAACCCCTAGAACCCAGAGTCTTGAAACCTTGACAAATATCAGCAAAATATAATTCTTGCTCCTGGAGGCTCCCGAAGGTGCCAGGAATGGACAGAGTGGTTTGACGTTGTTCAGAAGAAGTACAAGGTTATGGAGTCTCCTGAAGAATAAAAGAGTATATGAAAAGTTGGCAGGAGCCTACAGGAGCCTTTGGGAGCACCTGTATAAGATTCTGGAACCTCCAGAAGCACCAGTATCAGGTTCTTGAACCTTTGGGAGCACTGATAGAAGACCCTGGGCCTTTCTAGATGGTTGGTATATGATTCTGAAGTCTATGGAAGCACTACTATAATTCTGGAAACAACCAATACATATAAGCAAAACTGGTATGGGGATATGGGTATTTAAAACCGTAGTTTCAATTGATATCTATCTACAGTATGTACACAGTTGAACAAAAACAAAATGGGAAACATGAGATAGAGAGATGGCAAGATTGATCTCCAGTAGGCTTTGAGACAAAAATACAGGAAAAAAGAAATGGCTTTCAAGTGGGTTTGGAGAGAAATGGAGATAGATCTGGAGTAAAATAAATGAAATAAATTTCAAGGGGGCTTTGGAAAGTGATGGAGGCTGCCATAAATAAGTCATTGTGCGAATGATATTTGCTGAAGCAGATTGGTGAAAGTGAGGGCAAAACAGAATATGAATAATTCGTATAGGTTTGCCTTGGAAGATATTAACTAACAATTGCAAAGCCAATTGCAAAACTTAATACGGATTGTGAGAACAGACACCAGATACAGTATTCTGGAGCAAGTACAATAGAGGGAGTCAGAAGGAACAGTTGATAGCTGAAACCAGCTGCATTGAGTGAGGGCCAAATGAATTTTGAGTATATTTGATGTTGATAGCTGCAGCCGGCTGCAGACAGCGAGGGTCAGACAGAGTATATGTGTAATTAATACCTGACAGGGCTTGAGTCAGATTATTCCATGATCATGATACCAAGTAGAAGATTTAACCAGAATGGGAAAGAGTAGGTCTGTAAATCCAGCTGCAGTGAAGAAAACCATAGGATATACAATAGAGATCGAGTGAGGACAGATGAGAAGTGGCACATGATGTTAATAGCCTGATTAATGGCAATACTCAGGGGGGGAACATAACTCTAGGGAAGCTGGATGTGATGAACTTGATAGAGGAGATGGACAAGAAAAAATGAGAAAGAAGATGGATAGGAACTAGAGAGCTGCAGCAAAACAAAGATGAACAAAAGCCTACTGAAAGCTTAAATTGATATGCAAGAAACTAAGAATGGATTTGGTAAGTTGCATTTGTATTCTCATCAAATCTGTTTGAGCTAAGCAGTAGGAGGCTTCAAGGACTGAAATTGCACCTCTGATTTGGATTTGAAATGTAATTTTGGATTAAGGGTTGTGACTTGTCAAACAGATTAAATGAGAATACAAATGCAACTTATGAAATCCAGTACTAGTTTCTTGTCTATTAATTCCAGCTCCCAGAGCTTTTGTCCATGTCTGGTCTCTCTTCAGTTCTCAAATTGTTATCTATTATTTTCCTCCTTCCTTCTGGTCAGAGCTGGATCCACCACAGTTAATTCCATCACCTGAATATGGCCAGTTAGTTGACATCATGAGCCAGCTGTCATCCGCTTTCGTTTAATCAATCACTCTTGTATACTGTGTGGTACTTCTCTCTGCAGCCCGCTGCAGACACTGATCTCTCTCTATACAAATTGAGTCCTCTATATGGCTTTGCAATCATGAGATAGCATCTTTCCGATCATGTTTTGAATTGATTACACCTGCACTCTGTCTTGCGATTGTACTCTGCAGCCAGCTGTGGCTACTGACTGTTCCTTCGGACTACTGCCCATCACATACTGCTGAGCACAGCCTCTTCACTTCATCTATATCAAGTCTCCCACTTGGTTTTACAATCATTGGTAAATATCTTTCAAGTCAAATCTGGCACCAATTAATCACATGCTGTCTTGCACTTACTTTCAGCAACCTGATTCAGTGAACCTTTTTCGCACAATTACTTATGCTCAGTAAGTATCAACCACTCTCCAACCTTGCTCCATACCTGCTGACAATCCATCTTGTTTAAGCTGTTGCTCCTGATCGAATTTCATCCTTTCTCTCAAAGTCTGCTTGCAAGCTATTTTCATCTATTTCACTCCAGACCTACATCAACATCAGCAAAATATCCGAATTGCATTTGGTGCCTATCTAGGCTCTCAACACTTCCAATGTTCTCAATGCTCCCAATACAACTGTGCCCTTACCCAGGTATATATCATCAGCTTTGTCCTACAACTGTAGTTTTGGATACAGTGGTGACTGTCCACATTGCTATCACGATTGATTGATACACCTATAACAATTGCTAATGAATATTGTGCTTATAATTACACATTGAATCACAAGGCATTTGTGCTATGTAACTTACTATTCAATTGGCATGATTGACTGTGCAACTTTGTAAGTTGCTCCATATACACTCCGCCATCATTGCAATTTCTCATTTCTATGGCTTATACCATACCTCATTGGCAATTAACATGGCAACTCTGTTGGTTCCTCAATTTATATTGTACCTCACATCAGTCACCTCTAAATGATGCTGCGTATGATGAGTGTCAACATTTGTATCATCACCTCCAATTGCAGTAGTATTCTTCAGAATTGACATTGTTAATACAGCAGATTTGGATAAATTATGGTTCAATTGCACTATCTATGCCACACACCAACGTTAAGTGTTGCCATAACAATTGTCTATACTGAAATACTGTTCTTGCTTATAGCCATTCACACAATCTGTCTCCTCTAGTGTTAGCAACGGTTCCAGATTTGGACCCAGCAGGTAATATAGGTCTGCGTGGCAACAGCCTTACCACATCAAAAATCAACGATTTTTCAAGCGAACTGTCCAATTAAGTCCATCAATATTGGTCAGATAATTTAGCATTTGGTATATCAAATATGCAGCTTTGCATGGCGCATCTTTTGGTCTTGTCCGATTTTCAATATCTCTAAAATTCAGTAAGCGATTTGGTAAAAACCTCGTTTTTGGGCCCAAAATGCCACCTTTTTCAAAGCCACTTGCTGAGTTTTTGAGATATGCAAAATCGGAGAACACGAAAAGATGCACCGTGCGAAACTGCATATTTGACATACCAAATACTACATTCTCTGATGGATATTAATGGACTCAATTGAGGGAACCGTTTGGCAAAAACCCGACCCGGCCAGTTTGGTTCCGGGTTTTCTAGGAACCGCTATAATACAAACGGGCCGAAACTGGACCTGTTGCTAACACTAGTCTCCTCACCTCTGTTCTCTTTCTCCTCTGCCTCCTCTACCACCTTCACCAACTCATTACTCTTCTCCACCTCTCACTGCTCTCTCAGCAGTTATTCTTTATTTGAATGCAGCTCATGATTGTCATCCACGTTATTTACTATTGGATCATCGCATGGCCAACTCCCATGATTGCCCTGCGATAATCATACTATTTCATGATACTCAATATGAGAATCTGAGTCATGAATTTGATCATATAGATGGCCATCTTGGATTTGGTTGTTACTATCATGCTTGTCATCAAGACAATTTCCCTTGTTGTCCAAACGATTTTCAATATAGCAAATGTTATTTGCAATGGCTATGTGAGGAAGATGTCGCTGAATTGGTTCCTCCTCCTCCTCATCAGTGTCATCTTCAAGAAAACAGTTCATGGCTGAAAGGTTGGAAGCAGGTACTGGTGGTAGAGGAGCATCCAGATAAGTTGGCTTGCAAACGATCAGGCGGTTTGACTGATTCTTGCTCCCAATCTGCACTGAGTCACAATACTGTCTGGGCAAGCCATTCCAGTACTCCACATGTCTGATGTATTATGTTTGAGTTGTCAGTACAACAACTATAGTATATAGAACAACTTAACCTACAAATAACGTTGACCTGGGAGAATGGAAGCTACAGGGATAGCTTCATGTGTCTGTCAGAAGTCTTGCCCTCAGTTCTTACATACTCTGCTATTGCCCACTGCACTGCAGTTTCTGTGAGCACTATGTGAGTTGGTGTGATGGTCTCACAAATCCAATTGTACTGGCCTTGGGCCACTGCTCCCCTTGTAGGGATTCCTTCAAAAAAAACCAACATGCAGGAAATGAGGTATCTCTTCAGCAGATCATACCAAACCAATATCTTGATCAGTGGTATCAATGTCAAACATCGATCGTAAGGAACCATACCAATAACACACATCATATGACTTCTCACAATCCTCAAATATCGAGCACTGCTGGAGAGGAATATGTTTCTGATTCCAGCCAGGCTGCGACTGCTGCATTGTCTTGTAGTCTGGCAATATGGGCCGATAGAAGATGCTTGAAGTTGAGCAGGTGATAAGTACAGTGATTGTTTGTACATGATACTGAGTTGGACCCTGTTGCTCTTGGCCCTGCCATGCTTTCCGTGAATCCAGTGATAGTCAAATCTGAGCCTTGGGTGCTAGGACGTTCGATTTCTTCAAAAAGATTTGCAAGGGCCCTATAGAACAACTGTGGTGGATGAGCTGCATTGCTTGGGCAACTTAGCAAAATGGCATGCCATAGGTCATTCAATGTCCTTTCAGTGGGTTGCGCAAGTTCTTTACACTCCCTGATGCCACTCTGAGTTGTCATACAGAAGCTGTTGCTCAACTCCAACTCCAGCTATGCTGACGTCAATCGGGACCCCAGATTTGTCATGATTTAGGGCCCAATCAGGCAGAGAAATCCTGAAACAAATGCTAGTGGGATCATAGAAAGGAGGTGTGTGAGAAACATGTAAGGCTGTTGGAATATTGGTGGCAGTTGAAGTCTCAGTGTCGTAATCCGGAATCTCCATACCTGTTGATATTGATTGGAGTACATGTCCCATATGTGGGTAGCAGGCCACTACAGGCTGCCAGAAATTCTTGATGTCCTCAATTTATCACTGATATCTCCCCACAGTGTCCTCCAATCTAGCCATCAATGACATCCCGGCAGTGTTGCTTTGCATGGTCAAAACAACAGAGAAAATTGGTTGAAATATTTCAAGGTCTCTGTAGTTGAATGGATAATTTCATGTTGGAGCCTGAGCCAAGTTTGGCAGATTTCACGTTTGGTATCTTTGTGCATAGTCAGGAACACAATTAGGGTATATAGGTTCCATAAACTCCAAGAGCTTAGGTTGTTCATCTTCTGTGTTGCCTTGTACCTATCCATGGACAGTTTCTGCTTGCACCCCATTGAGATGACGACTTGACGAGTTGGTCTGACCATGATTAGTAATTGATTAATCTCTAACAATTGGCATAGGAGTGATTGACTTACATTATTGATGAGGAGAGTTGGCAAAAGAACATTGAGGATTGATCTGACAATGATTGGTGATGGATTGATTATACCAATCTATATAAACAATATAGTACCTAATATTGGGCAAACAATCTTTGGCATTGTAGAGTCGATGTGCTAAAGTTATAATGAGCCTATGGGTAGTCGTGTGATGGGATTGAGATTCGGAGATGATAGATATCACCAGAGATGATGAATAAAGCTTAAGGACGATGGACAAAATTGGGCGAGTACTCCTATGTATCATTAGTATTTTACTGAAGCATGTTGCAATTCAACTGGTATGATGTTTGATCATGTTGAACTGTAGATTTGTATCCAACCCATGATCACACAAATTTCAAGTTGGACCATATGAAAATGTTGCGTTGTATTTAAAGCACTTCAAAAATTTCACTTCAACCTTCCAACTCATTAGAGCAACATTTCACATTGTCATAAGTGAGTGAGTGTCAAAGTTTTAGGTTGAATTCAGATAATAGTTAGATACCTTCCTTCATTCAAACTTAATGTAACAAATGATATAAAGCTTACTGTTGTACCACCCACCATGCTCCAAAAATATCGAAATGAACAGGATTTCAGTATTCATTGATTTACATCATTGTGACGACTCCATGAATTGTTTTACATGTTGAAAGTCCTTTTGATTCGGTTACAAACACTAAATCTCTCTCATTTGTATATATCTTTGCTGCAACTTCCAAGGTTGCTGCAGTACCTTGAAGTACGGTCATATAGGCCTTCTATTTACTATATTGCTGAACCATATACTGAAATCAAAAAATCGAATTAACTTCCTCCAAGAACTCCACCCAGGAATCAAGAAAAGTGCTGCCAACTATAGAAAGTACCAGCCCAGTTAGTAGGGTCAACTATGGTGCAGATATGCTCACCAATGCATACAAATACCAATGAAAACCAGAACTCCAACTAATACTTGGAATCAAAAGACAACATGGTAAATTGCTAATACCACTTCGACACTCCTGCATGAGTACACCTCACCTATATATCCTCCGAAGACTTCTGCCGGCAAATATGGATGCTTTTTGACACCTGCTCTTTCAGTTTTGACATGTTGACATCCAATGGAGTTGCTGCAAATTTCGGGTACCTAGTCAGTATTTCTCTTGTTGGCATATTGTGGACCAAGCCTTTTTATTTGAAGGTATGGGCAGTAATGATAATGAAGATATCTAGAGTACATACTTCTTTTTCATTTCAAGCTCTGAAACAACTTCAGTTGCCAGGGCAACCATCAAGACAGTACCTCAGGCGGCTCTTTTCATATCCATCGACTGATTGATTGACTTCTTACAAACCAACATCTATCCATCGATTTTATAGTGTTCAATAAACACATTATTCCACAATCAATTATGAGGTATTCTCTCTCCACTATATACAAAATCATTTCAAAAATGTAGAAAGTTACCAATGCCATCAACCAGAAGCCAAATATCAGAATATTGATTTGCAAGGTCTGTGGCAAGCATTTCGACTCTGATACCTCAAAGACAATGCATGTGGAGAACGATCATCTTCCACATCACAATTCAATGACGTGAACGGCTTAAAACAATACCTCATGAACCTATCCATGTTTTGCTATCAAGCATAAAAAGTGGAAGTGAAATGTCCAGAGTTGGCAGAGCAATAAGGTTAATCGACACTCATCCACTGTCTTTCGGAACAATGATCCCATGCCAGATATACTGGATTACCTACAATTACAATAACCAGAGCCTTTGGCTCTGCAAAATCTGTGCCAGTAACTAATGCATTCCGAAACGCTGGTTTGCCACTGATCTTCATTCCCATGAAAGCTGAAGGCAACTCCTCACATGGTCATGCCAACCTGTCGCATCTGTTGTTTGATGCTACTGAGTGTCATCTTGCAGAGATATTTACTGTTCATGGAGTGACATCGAGTTTGATTCATGACTTGTTAAGAAAGCTGTACGGTTTCAACAGTCAGTTAAACAATCTCAAAAGTCAACACACATACTCCATCACATGGTCGACCTAATGCCTGATTGCCTTTGCCATTCATCATGGATGAAGCAAACAACAAATTTGTTATAGAATGTGAGCTATTCTTAGCCGATCAAATATTACCCCTGGAATATCATGTTGTGCACCAAATGGCTTTTGTATCGAATGGCATACGAGAAAGATCTAGTGTATGCTTCTGAACATCATTTCAACAATGATGAGAGTCGTCAATAGAATTCAATGCACACAGCAGACTGGTGGTGGAAAACCCATGTATGTCAATTGCCTCGAGAATGAAATGAATTGTTCTTACAATGTTTGGCATTGTCTCCCAGCCGGCGAATCTGTTATTCCGCTCTACATCCTGTCCGACGCAATACATCTCACAAATATCTCCTGCAATAAAAACGCATGGCCCATATACATACCCAATGGAAACTTCTCCAGCACCGTATGGATGAACCAAACAACTCACAGCGTTTTTTTGGTAGTACTTCTGCCACAGCCATTGCAATTATGCGATATCCCCACTCCCCAAATGGCCCGCCAATGGGCGCAAGATCAACTTGTCATGCAGAGGGTTCTTGACTACTTGCTGCCGCCTCTGACCAACAGGCAAAATTTTCAGTTCACCGCATATCGTACTGATGGTCCTTACCAGAAATGCCATATATTGCTGTCTGGATGGGTTGTTCACTATCCAGAGCATATGGGACTGCCACAGTATGATTATGAATTATATCCTTGGTGTGAAGTCGAATAGAAGGAATGGGACACATATATCGACATACCAGTGGCACTCCACAATCATAACATTTATCAAGCAGTGTACTGTGTAGCCCAAGCAACCATTCATGATACGGAAGATACTATAGCAAACTTGTAGAATCCCAAAAATACTCCATTTCTCCAGCTTGCTGAAAGCTTCAGCGATATTGATTCTTCAACCCTGCCAGTTGGCAAATCAATTACTTAAGACCCAGTTCAGGCAGCCTCTATTGTTCCAGAGCGTGGCATCAATCTTGGTGACAATATATCATGGCATACCAGTTCAATTGTGAGCAATCTTCCAAAACCAGACCTTCTTCATACAATGTATTTGGGTATATTGCAACATCTTCTGAGGTGGCTCCAATGACTCATGAAGAAGTTCAAACCACTGGAAAAATTCAACTATTGGTGGTTATCTGTACCAGTATACTTGAAAATGACAAAACCCAAGAAATCATTTGAGGAGGTTAGCCTGTGGACTGAAATGGAACATAGAACAATATGCTACAATAAACATGTAGTCATCACCAATGCCATATGTGGTGCAAATGCCTCTGAAAGAAGAATATTTGATGATGCCATCCAATGCACGTGGGAACTGCATGAGTTTTACCATTACTGCCCATATCTGTCCGCTGATGAGGATACCTTGAATCCCATGGATGATGCTCTGGGTCACTTTGACATCTTCAAACATGTCTTCCTATAATATTGGGTTCACAAGAAAACAACCCAACAATTGATAGAATGGCAAAACTAGCTTGATAGAAAATGAGACAAAGATATTGCCAAGGTTTGTAGCTCAAGTATCGAGAATACAGGCCTTGTAGTTTGAGGGGTTATTAAAACCGTCAGCCAGAAAGGCTCAAGAATCAAAGATAGCCTGTAGCTAAAAGGACGAGGACTGTATGCACGAGGCTTGATTCAGAATCACCAAGTATGAAAGAAGTCAAAGTGCAAGCTAATGGATTGTGTAATAGACAAGAGAATGAATGAAGAAAGAAACTTATCCTCCGGCAAAGGCCTGCTCAATATTCAGTACTTCACTTGTTCTATAATACCTGCAAACTCCGGCTCTCTTGGTACACGGCATTTGCCCGATTCTGTCATTTCCTGTTCGAAATTTCATTTCATTTTCACTGTGCATTAGCATTCATTCGAGACCCAATTGTATTCTGGTCATGCTTTGCCTGCATTCGAAATTTGATTTCATTCTTGCCGTGCTTTAGTCTTGGTTCATAACCTGATTTCATTCCTGTGTTGTTTAGCTTCCATTTGAAACCTGATTTCAGTCTCATCGTGGTTTATTTGATATATAATTTACTGATTATCACTCCACTATCGATCGTCACTCAGCATTACGGTCACAGTAGCTTCCCCTGTCCAATACCGAATACCTACAAGGTTCATGACCTGGCGTTCCACAGTTCTTCATTGTGACAATTGTCGATCGGCTTGAGTCCATCCATGTTGATATCAGGCTCCCAGCTGCACATGACACAGTCCTTCCATTTTACCAACGACTTCAGCCGCCTCCGGAACGGCTGGAAATTGTCTATCAGCTGAACTTTGTACTCTTCTTCTCCATACACTATTAGCGGTGGGGGTGGTTCTTTCTTATGAGTGCGAAGAGGATTCTGAGGGGCCTACTGCAATGTGGATATCAGTTGAATGTCGTGAATGCTTGGTTGTCTTGGTAGCTGAATTCCATAGGCCCATGGACTGATGGCCTCTGGAATTTTGTAACTCCGATACATTTCGAGTCCAGTTTCTCTCGGGGTTGGGTTGTCAGTAGGGTTCAGGCATCCATCCATCCATCGTTTCACATAGTAATCCTGTGCTGACTCTTTGGGATTTGTTGGCCTGTTTGGACTGTATGGCTTGGGGCCTTTTCATCTCTGCTCTGAGTTTGCTGAAAAGTTGCTCCATCTGTTGCGCCATCTGCTGGGCATTGACCTCGCGAATATCATTGGGATCCTTAATTGGATGTTGGCCAAAGGTCATTCACGGGTGAAAGCCATAGTTGTGAAAAAAATATGGAGCAATGTGTTGTCTTCAAGGTGAGATCGTTAGATGCAAATTCTGCCAGTGGTAACCACTGGACCCAATTGTCCTGCTGATAATGAACAAGGTTTCAGAGATACTGTTCCAGTACTGCATTGGCTGTTTCTGTTCGTCAGTCATGTTGAGAATTAAATGGAGTTGATAGTCATCACTCGATTCCCAGTGTCACACAGACATGTCTCCAAATTTCCAAGGTAGATTGCGGTCCTCAATCGGACACTATTGTTTTGGGCAGTCCATGCAGTCGCAACACTATTTTGACATACATTTCCCCCAGCTTCACTCCATCTAATTCATCTGTGCATGGTCCGAGGTGTCACATTTTGGTTAAACAATCGACCACTACCCATACTGCATTGAACCCTTCCCTGGCTGGTAGTCCAACTACGCAGTCCATGCTCAAGTTCTTCCATGGTTGCACTGGTACCTCTATCGATCATAACCGACCATGAGTTGTTCCATGGGTCGGCTTTCTCTGCTAGTATGTGTGGCAGTTTCGTATGTAGCGATCCATATCCTTCCTCATCTGACTCCAAACATGATTTTGGCATGACGGATCTTAAGTTATTGCTTGTCCTGAATGTTCTGCAACCGGAGAATCAGATCACTCCTGGATCCATTTCAGCCATTCCTTGTCCGTTGGTTGTGCTTGCTGTATTTCGTGTATCTCCAGTGATTGATGTCTATGGGTATATGGTTCTTTGCTGCTGTCATATGGGCATCACGGGAACTCCTTTTTTACACGATTCGATGACTCCTCGGTACTTACAGAGTTGATATTGATATTGACTGTCTCTGCCATTCCCACGATTAACCCATCACATACTACCTGGTCAAGGTTTTCCATTTTGAGTACGATTCGATGGGTTTTGTCTGCCTTCCCTTTCGGAGGAATGTCTCATCGCATTCATGTGAGTGCAGCGGGTTTTTGACCTTGCTTTCCAGGTTGGTAAACGATCTTGAATTTACACCTCCACCGGAATTTTAACTATCTGGTCTGCCTTCAATTCAACAGTGTCAAGGTCGTGAAGTCGAGGGTAAACTCCAGGGGGAGAACCCGCATGATATGCAGGACCAAGCCGAATGAGACTGACAGATATTTTATCATTGTATGAAGCGGGTTACAAACCGCTATGATTTATTGGAAATTTCTTTGTAACCAGAGCAGGGGTGATAGGAGACTGCGGAGCGGTGCTACCTAGCCAGGGGTTTTTCGTTTTTCCTTTGTTCGGTTTCATTTGTTGTTCTTGTTCAAGGTTATTTGTTTGTACCTTACCGGCCATAGCCTGTGGGCTGCATGCTGTATGATGAATAAATAAATAAATAAATGAGGTCGTGAAGTATTCCAGGTTCCAGTGATCTGTAAGAAATGTAATCGGATGTGCTGAACCGTTACATGTGGATCTCCATTGTTCCAGGCTTTTGACTATTGTACCGAATTCTTGATCATAGATTTCATAATTTTCTTCGGCAGGTCAATCTTTTTTGCAGAGGAAAGCAACAGGATGTAGAACACCTTGGTCATCGTACTGAGAGAGGAATCCTTCAGATATGTAGCTCAAGGGGTTGGTTTTGAGGACTATCTCTGTTTCAAACTCGAAATGGACTAGCACTGGTGCCGTCACAAAGGCCCTTTTCCATTCCACGAAAGTCCATTTTGGATCGGATTCCCAGCAGAGTTGTACTAGCTTTTTTGTCAGTTTCGTTAGTGGTTGCACTACCTTGCTATAATTCCATACGAACCATCAGTAAAAATTGGCAAAGCCAAGGAAGGCTTGTACTATTTTATCTGTTTCCAGTGCTTCCCAGATTTCAACTGCTTCAACCATCTGCAGGTCCATTCCGATTCCTTCTATTCCAACAATTAACCCTAGATCTTTGACTTCTTCCTTATGAAACCAGTATATATCTGCTTTTAGATTGAGGCCGGCTTCCTCGAGTGAGGTGATAACTGCTCTGACGTATTCCTTGTGATCCTTCAGGTTAGTGCAGTAGAGGAGGATGTTGTCCAAATATGCCGTGAAAATATATGGAGAAACAGTCATCAAGTATAATTGATGAATTCTTGGAAGCATGCGGGTGCATTGGAGAGTCCGGTAGGCCTGACCAAACATTTGAAAAGTTAATAGCATGTCCTAACTGCTGTTTTCCACACATTTCCTTGCACAATTTTTATTATGTTTTACACATTACAGATGTCTAGCTTAGTGTAGATGTAGGCCTTTGAGGGTGTTAGCAAGGTTTCTGGAATTGATGGCAGGGGGTACTGGTTATAGAGGGTTCCCTCACTTTTGCCTTGGTAGTCAACGCAGAGTCTCCGGCTTCCCCCGCTTATCAAGCGAAAAGCACAGGTGCCCTGCAGGGTGACCAGAATGATCGGATGAACCCCTATGACAAGTTCTTTTCTATCGATTCTTTCAGGACTTGTAATTCTTCTCGAGATAGGCTGTATATCAGTCCAAATGGTGGTATGAAGCCCTGTTGTAACTTGATCATGTGAGTGTGGGGTTGATACGGTGGAAGTGTTTCTGCGATTACACTGCTGAGTACAGGTAGAAACTCATGGCATTCTTTAGGAATAAGTTCTTGGAAGGGTTTTTATTGTAGATTCTTCATTTCCAAGGCTTTATCGATTTTGTAGAATATGACAGCATAATCCTTGAGTCTGCCCTGCTATATACTGCTCATAAAAGGTGATGCCACTACTGCACAGTTGTCTAACATCGGATTATCAGGGTCTGCTGTCGTTTGCTTATGATTACCCCAAACCTGTATGCTAGAATGATGCTGACTGTATTATTGGCAACAATTCCTTTCGGAACTAATCATTCATCTCTGGAACTTGACCCTGGCGTTGTGAAGCTGTAACCAAGGTAATCCTAACACTCTCGGATAATGTCTTCACTTTGTACCAAATGCTGGCAGTCTTTCCGGGTGTGATCCTATTTCTAAGTTTAGTTTGGCCATTGCCATAATTGTTCCTGATTGAATGGGTCTTCCATGGATAACCTCTAACTCCCATGATTCTCATGATTCCATTTCTTCCAACTGATGATGGCGAGCATAATGTTTATTCACAAATTCTATTCCCATGGCTCCACAGTCAATTACAGAGTGTGTATTGTTTAATCTGTGTCCCATTTTCAGCAAACATTTTACAACATGATGAATGCTTTCGATTGAATACTTCTTAATTTCTGTACTACAAATTGAAAACTGCTAAATTTTGAAATGAGACTTGACAACTGTAGGCAAAGGGGATTTGTACCCAGCACATTGGCCATCCTTTTCGCACCGGCTTACACATTTCCTGACTTGAATTCCTTCTCCACTTCATTTCCTTTTGCTGAGTCCCTCAATGGTGTTACATCCACCTGGCCTGACGCTCCTTTGAACATCCTTGGACATGATGCTGCGAAGTCCCTGCGATCTCCACTGTACATACAATATCCTCCTTCCCTTCACCACTTGCATTGATCTGGAGTAATTTTCTTTCCTTTAGCTGCTGTGAAATCCATTGGAGCGGAGCCATGATAATTTTTCACAGTGCCTGCTGGTGCTGCTTTGGGGGCAGGTGTGGTGTTGCTCATGGTTTCATGATTCTTTGACCCTGCTGTATATCTTACAGATTTCATCTTGGCTGTTCGGGTGCAGATCTGTCAATCTCTCCTTGAGCAGAGTTTGACAAACTCTGTAAGGTCTTCCAAAATGTCACAATATGGTAGTAATTCTTTCAATTCTTCAGATAAGCCGCATCATAGCATGTTTACTTGGACTGTTTCATTCAAGTGAATATCTGGCAACTATCATTGACATTCTGCGAAATACTGAGAGAGCCCACCATCTATTCGTCCAAGCTTAAAGAGTTCTCAATGGGGGGTGAATTGTATGTCTTGATCTCTGAAATCTTGCTGTAATAGGTCCAACAATATTTCCAGCCATGGGTGGTTGGGGTTACCAGTGACTCGTCTGATGTATGGCTGGTTCTGATTCAATGCTACATCTTCCAATTGATGTGCTGCATATTGCATTTTGGATTGCTCATTGAAAAATCATGTTGGTTCATGTGCAATTTTCATTGCTCATTGTGCTATCCATCATTGGAGTGCTCTCTGATCTGTTCCTGAAAATCGGACAATTTTGCTGCTTTTAGGTCCCCTGCTTCCACCACTATTACCACTATTCACTACAAGTGCAAGCACTCTTTTGACCTGATCCCGATAGTCATTTCTTTCTTCACAGATTCTGAACTGTTCTTTAGTTTCTTCCAATTCCTGTTTGAGGTTTTCCGTCCCTTCTGGTACTCTGTTTGCAGGTTATTGTTCTAGATTTGTGATCATTGTATGCAAGTCACCGTGTGTACAGACGGCTGCTCTTGCTTCCAAGTCCTGCATATTTTGTTGTGTTAATGCTCGCTCTTGGTCTGTGTCTCCTTTGCTTGCTAGACAGTATTTTCCTTCTGTCATTGAAACAGCAATATTTTTTGCCTGTGTCTTGAATTGGTCGTTTAGTCAACTGACCTGATCTTCGATGTCAGAGGTGGGTGCTCCTGCAATTTGAACAATGTAGTCCTGCATTTCGTTGGCTATTTTAAGAGCATCTTGTGCATTCAAGGTTGTGAAGTCTGTAATGATCATTCAGGACATGATTTCTTGGTCCACCCTCGTGATTTGAATGTGTTGTGGGCCATATTTTGGCTGCTGCTTGACATGATTGTTTGCATTTTTGACAGGTGATTGATGTAGGTAGTAATTAATATTAAATTTTAGCCCTGATAGCGAGCCTATCTCCTCAAGAAAATTGTTGCAAATGTGTTTCCACAAGCCATGGATTTCCCAAAAATCCAGCAATCATTGTTGCAAGAGATATCACACTGACAGCAAGACTCAGAATTCCAGCACATCAAATGCTGGTGGCAAATCGCTGTCAATCTTTACAGCTAAAACAGCATATTTGCTTATTGTTGAACTATGTACCCAGGCAAAAGGGATTTGAGGTCAATAATTCAAAGTGAGCAGAACAGACAGTCATGTTCCTCAATGCAATCGAAAAAAGTAGCGAATTACTCTATGCCGCCGTGCAGGTAGGTATTCCACCCCAATCCTTTATTGCTCCGCAGTTATCATAGATGGTTGGGTTTGGGTAATTGAGATCTAATTCTTCTTCTTCTGATCAATAACAAAAATAAATTCGGTTGCAAGTCCTTGCATCCTCACTCAGTTATATTAGAAGCGGCACTGGTTGTTCAAAATATCTGAATTTGTTGGTATTCAAAATGTCCACAAGCAATATAAACAGATGTGTCTCCAGTAGCATTGGATATCCAATCTGTTTTGGAAATTCCTTGTCGATTTGAAAACTTTGCAGGACGCGTTGCAACTGCGGTGACAGTAATAGCAACCTAAACGATGAGAATAACAGCGCATAAAACAAAAATATAACAGATAGAATTGATTGTAGACATGTTCCTCTGTCAAGGTTCATAGCTCCAGTATCAAGGATTCAGGTTACGGGGTTCTAGGGGTTATAAAAACTGTAAGCCAGAAAGGCTCAAGGATGAATGATAGTCTTTAGCTAAAGGGAAGAGGACTGTAAGCAAGAGACTGGATCCAGAATCACCAAGTGTGAAAGAAGTAAATGCTGAAGCTAATTGATTGTTTTATAGACAAGAAAACGAGTGAAGAAAGAAACTTATCTTCTGCCAATGGCCTGGTTTATATACAATAAATTGCTCGTTCCATAATACCTTCAAACTCCTGCTTTTGTTTGTACATTGCTTTTGCACGAGTCTGTCGTTTCCCATATGATACATGATTTCATCCTTGCTGTGCTTCAGCCTTCGTTCCAAACTTGATTTCATTCTCATCATGCTTTAGCCTCAGTGCCAAACTTGATTTCATTCTCACTGTACTTTAGCCTTCATTCGAATGGTGATTTCATTCTCGTTGTGTTTTTGCCTCTGTTCAAACCCTGATTTCATTCCTGTTGTGCTTTATCTTTTATATAATTCACCGATCCTCACTCCACAATTGATCCTCACTCAGTTCCACCCTGACAAATATAGATAATTACTGAAATTGCTCTGCCAATAAATGAAAATGACAACTGAATGACTGGAACAATTGAATTATGTCGGAGGTGGTGCATCACCTGGAGGAGTTATCATTTAACTTTTCAAAATTTCATCTGATGACATAATCCCGGCCATGTATCAAGCAATGCAGATAGTTGCAACAGTGGTCATTTGATGTTGGTGAATAGCTCACAAAACCCGAATCGAAGATGGATATCATATGTCCAATGAAACCGGTGCAGTCTATCTCCAGAATGCCAATTATCATCTCCTGCATGATACACATGCAGTATGGCAAATGAACCTCATTGCAAATGGTTTGTGCAACATTATGGGTTGGCCACCTGAGCTGGACGAGAGATTTCAAACTGCTGCCAATGGCAAAAACAGTCCGGGGGATCTGAGATCAGGCAACAGGTGTTGTTTGGTTCAATACAAAGGAGATTGGCTATGTTCGGAGATATTTGCACTTTGCATAGCCATGACAATAGCATATTTGAATGTCTCAATGATATACATCGACATCGATTACCTGCAAACATGCCGGGCCACCTGATTGCCAATTATTGTGATCGCTATCAAAGAAAACAATTGCCATTTGACATATGAGAAAATTGGAGCTACTGGAGAAAAGGAATAGTATATGGGACTACTGAGAAACGATTGGATATTGTCAAGGATTCAGGGCTGGGTGGCGAGGGTTAAGTGCTCAGGGTTCCAAAGTTTATACAATTCGAAAGCTGCAGGGCTCAAGAATGCGGAATTACCTGTACCTGAGGAAACGATAACTATACGCAAAAGACTCGAATCACAATCACCGAGTGGGAAAGAAGTGAGAGCTGAATCTCATTGATTGTAATATAGGCAAGGGAACCAGTGAAGAAAGTAACTTATCCTCCGCCGAACACCTAGTTTATATACAGTAATTCACTTGTGCCATATTACATCTGAACTTCAGATTTCATTGTACACCACTTTCATACTATTCTGTCGTGTCCTGTACAACCTGATTGCAAAAATGATTTCGTTCTAGTTGTGCTTTAGCATCTGTTCGAACCCTGATTTCATTCTCATTGTGCTTTATTATCCGTTCAAAAACTGATTTCATTCTCGTCGTCCTTTATCTTTAATATGATTCACCGATCATCACTCCACCTCGTTCATCGCTCAACACAACTGTGAAAGTAGCTTCCCCCGCCCCGACGCCGAGTACCTATGAGAATCACGATCCGGGCTTCCCTGGTCGTTTCGTGTGATAATCATCCATAGCCGTCAGTCTATCTATATTGATGGTGGGCTCCCAGCTGCACTCATCGTAGCCCCTCCATTTTACTCGATACAGTAGCTGCCTCTGGAATAGTCTGTAATCGTCTATCCACTCAACTTTGTACTCCTGTTCTCCATCTACTATTATCGGTGGAGGTCATACTTGTTTTCAATTCTGGAAAGAATCGTGGGCGGCCATCTCTAGTCTGGATATCAGATCGATGTCTTGAATACATAGTTGATGTGGTAGCTTGATTCTATAGGCCCATGAACTGATGACCTCCGTGATTGCTGATGGTCCAATATGTTGCCAGTCCAGTTTCGTACTGGGTTGGACTGACAATAGGTTTCAGGCATTCATCCATACCTTGTCTTCTGTCTGTAACTGCATTCTGACTCTTCGGAATTTGTTTGTCTGTTCGGACTCGACCACTTGGGCCCATTTCATCTCTGCTCTCAGTTTGCTGAAAAGTTGCTCCATTCTTTGGGCCGTCTGCTGGGTGTTCACCTCACAAATATCATTCGGATCCTCAATTCGATGTTGGCCAAAAATCATTCACATGTAAATTCCATAGTTGGCAAACAATGCAGAGCAATTAGTCATCTCTGAGGTGTGATTGATAGCTGCAAACTCCGCCAATTGTAGCCAGTGGGCCTCATCATGCTGCTGATAATTAACAACATTCCAGAGGTACTGATTCATTACCACGTTGATTGCTTCAGTTTGGCAGTTGGTCTGAGAATCAAATGCAGTTGACATTCTTTGCTTGATTCCCAACCTCTCACAGACATGTTTCCAAAACTCTGAAGCAAATCGGGGCCCTCAATCCGACACTATTGTTTTGGGCAGACCATGCAGTCTGAACACTTCTTTAATGTACATTTCCCCCAGCTTCTTTCTGTCCACTTTGCCAGTACAGGGAACCAGGTGTTGCATTTTTGTTAGACGATCAACCACTATCCATATTGCATTGAACCCTTCGCATTCCTGTAGTCCAACTACTATAACAATTGTCAGATTTTTCAATGGTTGTTCCGAATTTTTCCGTGGTGATAGAAGTCCATGGGTTTCGCTGTGAACTGCTGTGCGTAGTTGACAGGTTTTGCAACTTTGTATTTAGTGATCTACGTTCTTTCTCATCCGACTCCAAGAATAATTTTGGCTTGGCAGGTTGTAGGTTTATGCTCATCCTGGGTGTCCTGCAACTGGAGAATCAATGTACTCTTGAATCCGCTTGAGCTTTTCCTCATCTGTTGGTTGTGTTTGTTGCAATTTGAACATTTCCAGTGACTGCTTGTCTTTTACCCAATTCCATAACTCATTGGCACTTACTGAGTCATTGTCAATGTTTACGGTATCTGCACAGGCCACTATCAACGACTTGCATCATTCTGTGTCCAGGTTTTCCATTTTTAGCATCATTTGCTGGGTATTTTCTGCCCCCCCCTTTGAAGGAATGTCTGCTGGCATTCTTGTGAATGCATCAGGCTTCTGACCTTGCTTTCCTGGCCAGTAAACTATCTTGAATTCAAAACCTTGAAAGAAATTCAGACAGTCTGGTCAGCCTTCAGTTTAACAGTTTCGATATCATGAAGTATTTCAGGTTCTTTTGATCTGTTAGAATCTCAATCCAATGTACTGAACATTCGCATGAGGGTCTCCATTGTTCCAGGCTTGTCACTATCACGCCTGATTCCTGGTCGTAGATTTTGTAATTTTCCTCGGCTGGCAACTGTTTTTTGAAGAAGAAGGCCACTGGATGTAGCACTCCTTGGTCGTCATATGGAAAGAGAACTCCTGTATATATGTAACTTGAGGCAACGGTTATAAGGACTATCTCTTTTTCATAATCGAAATGGCTAGTACTGATGCCGTTGTAAAGGCTCTTTCAAGTTCGGCCAACACCCATGTTTGACCTGTTTCCCAGCGGAAAGTTACTGACTTTTGCGTGAGTTTCGTTGGTGGTTGCACTACCTTGCTATAATTCTGTATGAACCGTTGGTCAAAATGAGCAAAGTTTAGGAAGCCTTGGACGACTTTCAGTTTCTTCGGTGCTTCCCAGTTTTCTACCGTGTGGACATTCTCCAGATCCATTCTGATTCTGTTCACTCCAACAATTAATTCTGGATATTTGACCTCTTCCTCATGAAACTCGCACTTTTCTGCATTTCGATAGAGGCTGGCTTCCTTCAGTGATATTATTACCGTTCGGAGGTGCTGTTGATGTTCTTTTAGAGGGTTGCTATAAATGAAAATGTCGTCCAAAAATGCCATGCAGAATCCGTCCAAAAAGGGGTGTAGCATATCATTGATACATTCTTGAAAAGATGCTGGTGCATTGGCAAGTCCAAACAGCACGATTAAGGATTTGAAAAGTCCATAGCTGGTTCTGAAAGACATTTCCAATGCATCACATTCTGCAATTCTAATCATGTAGTACACATCGCGGACATCTGGCTTGACATAGCAGTGAGCCTTCGAATGTCTTAACCAGGTTTCTTGGATCTATGGCAGGAGGTACTAGTTTTTTATTGTTCCTTCATTTAACCCCCGATAGTCGACACAGAATCTCAGACCTCCTCCTGGTTTTGGCGGAAAAAGTACGAAGGCTCCACAGGGCGACAAAGATGATTGAATGAATCCCTTGCACAGGATCTTCTCTATTCATTCCTTTAGGCCATGCAACTCTTCTCGTGACAGGCTGTAGATAGGTCCAAATGGTGGTGTAAAGCCCTCCTGTAACATAATCTTGTGATCATAGTGTCGGTATGGTAGTAGTATCCCCGCAATCACCTTACCGAGCAGAGGTAGAAACTTGTGATATTCCTTGGGAATAACTTCTTCGAGAGGCTTTTCTTCTAGAATCTTTTTTTCCCAGGGCTTTGGTGATCTCATAGTACATGATGGTGTAGACCTTGAGTGTCACCCAGTTCATTCTGCTCCCAAAAGGTGAGGCAGCAATTGCGCAGATGTCTCATTTGGATTTCTCTGGATTCACTGTCGTTTTCATATGATTGCCCCTACCCATTTGCTCGACTGGTGTTGGCAGTGCGGTGGGCAATAACTGCTTTCCAGACCAATCCTTCGGCTCTAGAATTTTATTGTGACCTCATGGAGTTTAAACCCTGGCAATACAAGCACGATTGGGTAATGCTCTTTCTGTGTCACAAATGCTGGTAATTGCTCCTGATATCATCATATTTCTGGGTTCAACTTGGCCATGGGGGTAATAGTTGCTCAGTCGATGGGTCTTCCATCCATCACCTCTAACTCTGTTGATTCTCGTAATTCCTTCACTTCTAACTGATGATGGCAAACAAAATAGTTATCTACAAATGCTATACCCGTGGCTCCAGAGTCAATTAGAGGGTATCTATCGATTGATTTGTCTCCAATTTTCAGTCAACATTTCACAACAAGATGTTTGCTTTCCATTGAGGACTGCTTAATTTTTGCACTGCTAATTGAAAACTGCGAAATTCGAAAAGATTCAACAACTGTAGATACAGAAGATTCATACTAAATGCAATGGCCATCCTATTGCACTGGCTGAAATATTTTCCGACTTGACTTCCTTTCCTTTACTTGTTCCCGACTCTGTATTCATTTTATATCCAGCTTTCTTAACAGGTGTTACTTCCATCTGTCCTGATGCTGCTTTGAATTCTCTTAGACATGATGCCGCGAAGTGCCTGATATCCCTGCAGTACATTCAAAGTCCTCCTTCCTTTCGCCACTTGTGTTCTTCTGGCGTAATTTCATTCCCTTTAACTGCCAAGAGGTCCATCGGAGGGGGGCCAATGTACCCTACCACCATTCCCGCTGGTGCTCAATCTGAGGCGGGTGTGGAGTCGGTTGTTGGGTCAGACTTCTTGTAGCTTCCTTGCCATCATCCTGACTTCTTTCCTGCCAGCTGTCTTCATATTGGTGAGTCTCTGTTTGAACACAATTTAACGAATTCGACCAGGCTTTGTAATTTCTCGCGGTGTTGTTGGGAGTCGTTGAGGTTGTTGGATAGCATGTTTTGTAACACATCCAGTGGGGCTGCTATGTTCTATTTGACATCTGCAACGTATCTTTGGAATACTGCGTAGTACTAAGACATCTTGCGGTCTTGTTGTTTGAGTTTCAACAACTCTCTCTTAGTCTTTGCTGCTTTGTCTTGATCTCCGACGGGCAGGTCTAGGACGTCAATTTGAACTTTCAGGGTTTTGAGCAGGACTTCCCCAGAAATCTCATCGTATAACAGCATCGATTGTGCCAAAGCTACTCTCTTTATGCACCCCACTGCGTACCTCAACTTCTTCTGTTTGGTATTGCAAGTTTTTTGTCTGCCAGCAATCTTTAAAGCTGAATGCACCTACCACCTTCAGAGTTTCTTTCTGTCTTGTCTGGAAATGCTGGCAATCCCATTTACTTTCTCTTCTGTTGCTTCCCTTTCTCCTGTTCTTCCTCCCGTCAATCTCAAGATTCAGGTTACCTGTTCCCGATTTTCGTCTTCTATATTCCTGAACATTTCCATCTGTGCTTGAGCTTCTTCCAGGTTCTGTTTCGATTCCGCCGGGTCTGGGTTACTCTCTTCCTGCTGTTCTTTGAGGTTCCGGACTTTGTCTTCCTGATCTCTCTGGTTGCATTTGGGGGCTCTTTCCTCTGTGGTTGTTCACTTGGATTGTGTAAAAAGCAGCTCCTGTTTCAGATTGGTTCATTCCTTAATGACCTTGTCTCCTTCGGCCAATAACTCTGATATTTGTGCTTCCGCATCTTTCACAGATTGCTGTTCATTTAACCATTCATGAAACCTGCTGGTTGTCGGTAACTGAGCAAGGCCTGTTAGTCCTGTGTTGATGGCTTGCATGTGTTCCTGGAGTTGTTTTTTGTCCATTGCCTCCGTATTTTCATGTGTTATGTTTTCCAATGTCTGCTGAGGTTTTTTGGTCAACATCACATCGGAGACTGTACTTCAAGATTTCTCTGACATCTTGGCAATTTTCGAATGGAAATTGGTGTAGGTATTTGTTGAGTTTCCAGCCAAACGTTCGTGCTACATCAAGGCACTTGTAACAGATATGTCTCCAGGTATCCCTTTTCAAGTCTATCCAGTAGTTGTTGCCACCAGGAATTTTGCACCAAATAAACATATTTGCGTTCCAGTACATTATTGCCTGATGGTGAATTGCTGTCAATCTTTTTTGTTGATTGAATAACACTCTTCAATTGCTTTGATATTGGCTTGGATGTCTGCTTTTAATGTATTTTGGGCTAAAAAAGTATATTTGCTGGCCGTTGGGCTATATACCAAGGCAAAAGTGATTCTAGGTCGATAATCCAAAGTAAGCAGAGTATGCTGTCTTGTTCCTCGATGCAATTGAAGAAAGTAACGAATTCCTCTATGCCACAGTTGCAGGTAGATATTACCGCCCAATCTTTAATTCCTTCGCAGTTGCAGTGGATGGTTTGGTTTGGATAATTGTGGTCTAGGTCTCCTTCTTCTCCTGAACTGTAACAAAAATCAATACAGTCCCAGGTTCTTTCGTCCTTGTTCATGTATTGAAAAATAGCACAGGTTGCTGAAAATATCAGGATTCGTAGGTCTTAGAAAGGTCCACAGACATGATGAACAGACGTGTCTCCAGTAAGATGGAATGGCCAATCTATTTTCGAAATTGCTTGCTGATTTAAAGACTTTGCAGGACACATTGCAAGTGTGGTGACAGTTATAGCAACCTAAACGGTGAGGATAACAGCACATTAAACCAAAATATTACTGGTAGAATCGATTGTGGACTCATTCATCTGTCAAATATTCAGGGCTGCTTGTCGAGGGTTCAGGGCTATGGGTTCTAAGGGTTATATAATTCGAAATCCAGAGGGCTCAAAAATCAGAAACAGCCTGTAGCTAAGAAAACATAGACTGTAGGCAAGAGCCTCAATACAGAATCTCCAAGTGTGAAAGCAGTGAAAGCCGAAGCAAATTGATTGTATTATTGATGAGAGCACGAGTGAAGAAAGAAATTTATCCTCCACTGAACACCTGGTTGATATACAGTAATTCACTCATTCCATATTAAATCCAAATTCCTGCTTTTTTTGTATACCTCATTCGTACTATGCTGATGTTTCCCATTACACCTGATTCGAAATGTGAAATCATTTTCAATATACTTTAGCATCTGTTCGAAATCTGATTTCATTCTTGTCGTACTTTATCATCCGTTAGAAATCTGATTTCATTGTGATTGTGCTTTATCTTTCCTATCATTCACTGATCATCACTCCACTGTTATTCATCACTCAATCTAACCATGATAGATATGGGTGAAGATGGTCTGACAATGTCAGCGATTTCCAGAACCTGCCCTTAAAGCATTGCAATGGCACTTACCATACCTATTACATTCTGTTCTCAAACTCCCGTTTCCCAGTCACATGTTATATTTAGTATTTGTGCTGCTGATGAAACTATTCCATGGAGAATTGCTAAATGACACCTCATCAATGGTCAGAGTTGTTCAAGCAGCAGGAGAGAATACCTTCAAGCTGATGGATGCAGGCCACATCTGCAGTGCTGCTTCTCTCTTATTCGAGTTTCCATCCACTTCAAAGGGGAATAACTCTGGCTGAATTCTAAATATTCATATCGATTGGAAAACATGGCATCCGTTGAATCATGTAATGGAGGCAACGTTGAATGAGGTGCTCCCTGGTGGGGGAAAAACACTTCGGCAGTATAAATAGTTGTTGAGTCAATTTTGCATGTTGTATATGTGTTTCCCAAATAGATTGTATCTATGTGCCAATGATATAAGTCACTAACTTTGCCCAGACTTGCCAAAGTAACTCTGGGTGAGTTGAGGGATATGTCAATTGACAATGTAATTTTCACTACATATCAGAATAGTAACAGTAGATTGCCTACCAATGTACATCATTGTTATAAAAACCCTACCCGGTACATGAGCAATGGTATATATTACTTGCTGACATAATACATCAATAAAATCTTCATAACCTTGGGCTTGAGCAACTGTAAGTTGTCCATAGGTAAAGTGAATGGATGCATAATTATGATATGGTGTTGCAAATGGGGCTGACCACACTTACAGTTGCACCATCAATACCAAGCATTGCTACAAATACAACTCTCAGTGTGGCTGCCACTTACATTTGCTTCCAACACACTGAAGGCAAAAGTTGCTTACATAGGTAGGCATGGTACCTATATAGGCGGCAATATTTTCCTGTTGTATCAACCTCACTCCAGCATATGGGTTTGGGCAAATACTGTGGAAACAAGTGAAGACCTGGACAAACCAAAATCGGATATATGCACCATTGTGGCAGTACTCTTCATTTGCAGACAAATGAAGAAGAAGAAGATTATATATGCTGTAACTTTATACCAGTTCAACAAGGCCCATGAGGTTGAAAATCTATAAGAATAACTTCTGTCGCAGCTGATACCAATGAAATATTATCAGTTCCATCCTCTATTTGATAAAGTGATCGCAGAAAGACTTCTACTACATAGATCATATTACCACAAAATCACTCTCCTGGAAGAATGATTACGGCCATTTGGTCCAATCTACAGCTCATTGTGGGCAGAGCTACAGATATTCAAAGAATAGATTGAGAAGAACCTCTGCAAAGAATTCATCAGATTATTGCCACCACTATATGAAACCACAGTACTATTTGGACCAAATTCAACTGGGGGCCTAAAACTATGTATGGACTCTAAGGGCTTACACAAGGAAATCATACTGAATTACTATCCAATACAACTGCTTCAGAAAACACTGCTCAAACTGTCAGAGACCCATATATACACCAGACTTGATGTCAGGGATGTCTATAATACAATCAGAGTTTCAGAAGGAGACAAATGGAAAGCAGCCTTCAGAACCCACTATGGGTTATTCGAATACCTGGTAATGCCATTAGAATTGACCAAGGCCCCAGTATCCTTTCAAAAATTTATCAATGATATTCTATGGCGATTCATGGATATATTCTGCACAGCTTTTCAGGACAATATCTTTATTTAAAGTAACAATATAAAGAAATATAATAATGCCTTGATGCAGTAATGCCAATAGTCAAGGGAGCGGGGCTATATCTGAGAGTGGTAAAATGCGAGTTTCATATGAAAGAGGTCGAATATCCGGGACTAATAGTGGGATAGAATGAAATCTCAATGGACCCTGAGAATGTCCAGGCAGTCAAACAATCGGAATCACCAAGCAAATACAAAGCAGTGCAAACTTTTTTAGAATTTACCAATTTCAATTGAAGGTTCATCAGAGACAACAGCCAGGTGGTACAACAGTTGACCAAACATATGAAAATACTGGTGTGATTTTCCTGCGGAGCAAATTAAAACAGAGTATTTGCAGAACCGAAACAAGCCTTCAGAACTGTGCTAGTACTGGCTCACTTCGACTATAATATAGAAATTCCTCTGAAAACCAAAGTATCTACCTATATATCCACAAGAGTATTATCACAATCTGACAATCAAAGAATTTGTCACCCAGTAGCCTTTTTCTCAAGGAACTCTAAACCGGTTGAGGCAAACTACAAAATCTGCAACCAAGAATGGAGAACAATAGTCAAAAACATTGAACAATGGAAACCAAAATACAAACGGTTAACATATCCAATCAAAATACTGGTTAACCATAAGAATGAATTGTATTTTACAATATCAAAATGTGTGAACAGAAGACAAACCTGATAGTCTGAATTCCTATCAAGATTCAAATTCAAGATTACATATCAACCAGGAAATTGAGGCCAGAAGTCTGATAGAGTGACAAGAATGTCAGAAGATATTCCCCTGAATAGAGGGGCAGAAATAACTCAAAAAATTGTACTTGAAACAGAAAATCTTGATAAGAAAATCAGGAAAAGGACCATAGCATTAATTGCAGAAGTCATGAGCCTGCCAAACACAAATCAAGTGATGAAGCACTGTGGAACTGGATTCAGAATGTATATCTAGAAGGCCGTTATAGCAGCAGTGAAGTACTTTGGGTATATGCCACAAAAATACATACCACAACAGATGAGGTAAGGGGTTACTTCATCAGAGAACACCATAAGTCTCTGGCAGGAGGTTATCAAAGAAGAGTGAAAACCTTCAAGCTGCTAAAACTCAACCATCCCTTGTGAGCAATGAGAAATGATATGGACAGCTATGTCCAAAACTGCTACACCTGCGAACTCAGCAATCCTGGAAATCAGAAGAATCATGAATTGCTCAAACTGCTGGAAATACGACTCAGGCCTGCAAAGAATTTGAGTATGGACTTTGTGGTAGGTCTACAAGAAAGCGAAGCATACAATACCATATGGGTGGTAGTAGATAGGTTATCAATGAAAAAACGTTTTGTCCCATGCCATGACAATACAGACAGAAAGATGCTGGGACCAATGTTTATCCAATACATGTTCAAATGACATGACTTACTGGACACCATAATATCACAATGCAGGCCACAGTTTGCTTTGCAATTCTCAAGACATATCCAAAGATGGGAAATAGAACTCAGAATCTCTGCAGTATTTCACCCATGAACCATTGGACAAAGGGAACAGATCAATACAGTTATGCAATATTATCTCCAAGCATTTGTCAATTATCAGCAGAATAATTGGGTACAATGGCTCCCCATGGCAGAATTTGCATCAAACAACAGCTTCTCCGAATCTATAAACTGTTCACCATTCCGTTGCAATTATAGCTTTCACCCAAGCATGACATTTGTTCAACATCCAGTGCAGAACACAAATGATATCCGAGAAGTCAGCACAGTCCAAACAGTACAACAAATGAAGGAAGTGTTCGATCAAATGAATGCTGGAATGACAAGAGCACAAGCAATCCAAGCAGAACAAGTAGAAAAGGATTGCCATGAAGGGGAAAAGTTGAAGGCAGGGGACTTTATATGGATGGATGCCAGAAACATCACAACCCAAAGAACCAGCAAGATGCTAGACTGGAAACACATAGGCCCCTACAAAATCCTTGCAGTTTTCAGCCCGTAGGCATAATGACTCCAACTATCCAACAATATCCATATCCATCCAATTCGACCAATTTCCAGACTATCAAATGCAACAAACAACTCTCTTCCTGGGCAATTAATTGAACCACAGCCACCAGTAATGGTTGACGGAAAAGAGAAACATGAGGTCGAAAGAATTGAGAAATCAACAATATTCAGAAGACCACTCCAATACCTAGATAAGTGGAAATATGATGAATGCAGCTGGGAACCTGCAACAAACATAGACAGGCTTCAAGCTATCAATATATTCCATGGATAGCAACACAACATGCCTGGATCGGTGAACTTGTAGAAACTCAATTGTGGAATGGAGAGCTACTGTCACAATTGTAGTTAGTAAATATCAGTGATGGAGTGGGAATCAATCAAATGGAATCACATCAGTTTAGCAAGAAAACAGGTTCATTCATCATGAGAATAACAAACAGATTAACTAGTCAATAAACTGGCTCTGAAGAAAGGGAGGAAAGTTATGGATAATCACAGACAATAATGGGAAGATGCTGAAGGTTTGACACTGATGTAACCGTACCAGTTGTATGGGTGGTGTACAAAGTTTGGTAGAATTTGGATGTAAATCAAACAAGTGAGTTAAGGTGATGATGGTCACATATATTGTATATAAGGAGGAGGATTTCCCGCAGGATTGGCATGCTCTTTATTTCTTCTCTGGTCTACAAAATAATCAACAGCTTTGGCATCAATTCCTAGTCAATCACCAATCCTCATATTATACAACCAACATATTGAGGCTGTATAAGGTTTCAGCTGGTTTGATATGATTGTATCGGGGCTGACGAGAGCTGATGAAACTGTATTGGTTGGTTTTCAGCTGGATGAAATTCAGCTGATGCTGGGAAGAGTTGATTGTACCGGGCTGGCAAACAATCAACCTTGGCTAGCTTTTGACTGACTGGAGATGATCAATATCTACCAGGCAGTTATACTTGAATGAGCAAGTTCAAACTCTTATATACAAGTTAATATTTCTACAACAAAAAACAATGCTTACTATATATGGTTCAAAAGCTGTGTATAGAAACCTAAAATTTGGTGATAGTTTAGGATATATTTCAAACTGGTATAGATCAAATAATCTATGGTTCAATTCATACTGGAATTGATCAAACCAAACCCTGATCTGATTTGAGTGAGTCATACTGGTTTGTTAATTTCCACAAACAAGTATGCTTCTTGATCAATCCAAGCTTTGGTCTCAGTTGAAGTGAAATCTATTATTTTGTTTTCATTATCAAAATTTTTGAAATACATCTTCATTTGGTTTATTCAAACCATATTTCAAATATATTGCCATTACTGATACTCTCTTTCATTTTTCAATTTCATAAATGGTCATCTTTTTCTACCTACTGCAATTAATATGGTGGATAATTTGATTTCAGGCATAATTAATTTTCATAGTAATATATATGGGTTATTATGATAGTTGACAAAACAGATAGTAGTTGAAACCTTTTTTGGAAATGATCAGAATTTTATATATAGCTTACTGGTGGATAACAATTATAATACTAAAGATGAAAACTTTTTAAACAATGACTGCAAAATAGTAATACAATAATCGTAAACTCAAAACACCAGATTATGAATTGTATAATGAATATTCTTACTTCAATTCATTTATTTCATTTATTAGATACTGAAATTACTTGGATTTTCAAAAGTTATTGATGTTAGTTATATTCAAATTACAGCTTCAATGATTGTTTAAAACAGTTTTCCCAATATCTATTAATTTGAAAATATTATTATAATTGATATTGATATTATGAGTATTGTAATTTATGATAACTAGTATTTGCAATAAAACTATTGAGGGTATATAAAACCATTTTACCTGATTTGATTTGAACAAATTGAATCCTTACCCAAAAATTGATTTTAAACTATATCTTTTCAATATACTACTGGAAACTGATGTCATATCAGCAATTTTGGATAAATTGAATTGATTTTGAGTCCATTCGGTACCCAAATTCAAGTTGTGCATGATGCATGAAATATCTAACCAATTCTTCAACAATATCATTATATTGAGTTATTCAAAAAAATTGAATTTGGTTTCATTTATAGATAGAATCCTGCGATCCAAGTGAATAACCTCATTGAATATAAATGATATCCCTGCTTTATTCCATTCAACTCATATTGATTTACTTTGTAGCTAATACTACTACTGATAATAATTGCACTGGATAGTAGATTATTTTATATACTAATTAGTAGAAGTACAGTCTGAACAGTTTTTACTTGAGCTGTCATATAATAGAATAAGATTGCAAATTTTAGAAAGCTCACCAAATACATATCACAGGTACTTCTGCTTATATATTTGCCAGTTATAATATCAAATTTTCCATTATTGATCTTGACCCCTCTCTATATCTGCCTTCAACAGGGTATCATTTTGGTATCATTAATTATCTTTGTTTCAACCTTAGGGGGGATAGAAAGAAACTCAATTTTGGGACAATAAAATACTACTTTTTACTAACAGTTGGTAGTAATAATTGAATACAATTGATTGAAATAACATATTATATTCTTCTATATGGGCAAACCCCACAGGTATGTATATCTTTCTGTTTTTTTTACTTCAATACAATGAAAAATTGCTATTACAACAAGAATACTATATATGATATATTTTATATAAATCATTTCAGAGTCATTGGTTTGCAATTGTGTTATTTCTGTAATGTATATATTATTAAATAGACAAACAATCATTGTTACAGAAAAATAATATAAATAATCCAAAAACAATATCGTAAATAATTTATTTCGATATTGTTTAAAGATATACTGTATTCTTTGAGTATCAAAATTATTTTTGGTTAATGGAATATACAATAAATTGTTTGAGTCCATCCAAACCTATTATTGTAAAGCCATGAAAATTTGTATCATTTTGTTATACCTTTAAATTATTGCCAACCATAACCATCTGGTGTCAATTTTGCCCAGAATCTTGATAACTTGTCAAAAATAAAAATGGTGGTAGAAAATCAAGTAAATGGCCAAGTTATATATATACAGATAGAGTTTGTATTTTATATTGTTAGATTGACTTCTATAATATACCAATACTACAACAATAGAATTTGGATAGTTATAGTACTATGAATATTAAAAGTATTATTGAAGAGTATATGGCTACCTGTTAATAACTATACTTATGACATATCCAATACTTTCACACCAAACAGAATCTGTTGAACACTATTTTTAACTTCAACTGTTTGCTATATTACTTTGCTAATGGATTCTAAGAGCATACAGAACATACCCCATGCATATATCATATGTAGTATTAGCCACAGTTGTGGGTAACCTGGCTACCGTCCAGGTTGGAACACAAACTGTTACACCTAGCAAGTTTGCAGTGGGGTAATGTACGATCATCAATAATTTTCCTGATTCCATGTGATCAGCTATCTCACATCTCGGATGCCAGTACCAATCATTTTGGATGGCCAGCAAATGGACATCTACACTATCGATTAGCATCGACGGCTAGTTAATCACTGGGGTCACTTCTGCTCAGAATCGTCAATAACAAATGGACAGCCAACAAACAGCTGAATGGCTTCGGCCAGGAAGCTGACACTTGCTGACGACAAATAGACAGCCGGCAAACAACTGAACGGTGCCAGCCAGAAGCCAACGACTACCGGAGGCCTGAGAATACGTACCGACTCTGAACAGCAATGCTGCTCTCTCTCGAATGATGCATATTTGTCTGGAGGTCATCAGATCGAAAGGATACAACTGGTTCGGAGGCACAAGTCCGCAAGCTTGATGTCATGAAGAATACCCATGGTCTCATTATAATCCAATAACCATAACGACAATAGGGGATCAAGAGATGGAGGCCGTGGTCGATGCGAAGGAACGGGCATTGGTTCAAAGGAAGTCCGAAGGCAGATATGGTACTGGAGCTCTAGAGAGAAACGTAGATAGAAATATTTGTTAGAATGAAGAGGAAGGTATAAAGACCTTGGGTTCTTCAAGAATAGAAAGACATCATTCTTCTCAGCGAGGAGAACAAGCCTTAACAATATACACATTGAAAAGCTGTTCTTTTTGTTCAGGATCTTTTTAGTAATTTCATGTCCCAAGCGACCCTCCTAACATACCTTTGAAGCAAGTCCCAAATTGAGTATGGATACTATTTTGACTGGGTAAACCTGGAGCGAAGATCCCGGTGTTACAGAAACAGAGCACCCCGGTCCAGTGCTGAGACTCCCAAGCGACTGAACTGCATCATCGCATGTGGTTTCAACCCGCAACCGAACTGAAACCTGCTAGGTTTAGGAGGGTTTCACCTGCCGCAGAGCCTCATTTTACATCGGCCTCTATAATGCCATATTTCCTGCTCCAATCTAGTATTTGAGTTCTGATTAGAATTTGACATGTTATATATGTCGCACATGCAGTTTTTGACCCTCTTTGACCTGCCGCAATTGGATTTGCGATATGATCAACATTCATTCAGTCGCGGTAAAATAAAGCCAAACATACCGGCAAAATCGACTGTTTTTTGCAGCAACTCCACAAGTACTGATTGTATTGCAAATCGGAAAGTGGGAAGTGAAAGAGCGTCAAAAACTGCATAATCAATGTATATAACATGTTGCGATCCAATCCGAACTCAAATACTTATTTGGAGTAATAATTATAGAGATGGAATCAACCAAAACCCAGTGGGTTGGGTTTGGTTACAGGTTTTGGCACAGGAAATCATTTATGATTCGGGTTTGGTGAGGTTCCAAACTCAGAACCAAACCGAACCCATAATTTGCGACTGTTGCTAATACTAATCATATGTAATAATAATAAATGGTATGCAAAATTCATCGTTTTATTGTTGTACATTATATCTTTATGCAAAATACTTTGTTTGTTCTTGGTTTCTTCTGTTGAAAGTCATTATCAAATGCAATATAGACCTCATATCAACTCAGAATATTAGGTTTGAGTAGTGGAGAAGTTAGCTGGCAAAATTCAAGGTACTTGCTGGTAGATCTTTGAACAGAGATATGTGCATATCTATTTTCACAGTATCAATAATCATATATATTAACAATTATTAAACGTTTATCATCAATACTATGATTTTGTCTAGATAGTAGATAACATAGTTGAATATAGGTGGAAAATCATTGATTGTATAAGTGTTGTACTTGGATTGCAGTGTGTTTTATCATTAACTTGAATATTATATGAAGAGTGTAAACGATTCAAGGCGTACAATATACAAAAATTTAAAAAAACAAGGCAATAATTGTTATTGAATGGATAATAATTATTGTAAATCTATCATTATAGTATATACAGCTATCCATTTAACAAACAACCAGTAATTGTGTACTTCTATTGAATTGGATATTATTTCTTTAAAAAAGATTAGTCTATATAAAAAATATATCGTTATTGAACCCAGGAAATATATAGGTTCAGGACATATTAGTTGCATTAATGGAAATTTGTAAATTATTCTTGTAGTATGGCCCTGCATATATACCTATATATATCAACTGATATTATGATTCCATATGCTGATATGTTATATAATACAGATTTAGCAATCCAGTATACTCATATCTTACTGATTCAGTATTTCTTACCAAAGCAACCATTCAGTATACATGTATCCTATTTATTCGATATATTTCACTAACCCAGTCATGCAGTATATATATATCTATCAGTTTACGATATAACTCATTTAATACTTCAATACCATATGGACTTTATTATAATTCAATACATATCATATGTGATATTTATATTCTATGCTCAATAGAATCTACATCTCAGGAAATGAATATGATAATGTTTAAATCAAATTGGATATTAAAGTGTAATATATACAGTTTTTAGTTCAAAATATATTATATTCTATAATCTACACTATATATTACAAACTATTTCAAGCATATTTTCTAAACTAGTTGCTTCTTTGCAGTTTTTCACTGACTCTGATACCGTATACCATTGCTCATTGTCATTGTCATTATGATCCATTTTTTCATTTTCATTCTAATCCTAATCTGCAACCCCAGTCCTGAGGTTTAGCTCTAGCATTGTGAACTGTGTTCTCATATCTTTAATCGATTTTTGACTCTCATGTTGTATACTGCAAGCATTGTTCATGTCGAGGTATCCATTCACCCAACTACCTGTTGTCTGCAATCAGGGTACCAGCAAATCCACAACACACAAATGTTTTCATAAGCATCGAAGTAGATCTTAAGATCTTCTTGGTTCATCTGAACATGAATAATTATGAGCTAATAGATTCAATTCCCCAATGAGGAATCAGTTCCTTCATAACTTTATCACTATGCTAAATTCTTAACTTGATATGAATTTGTTGTGGCAAATATTCAAGACTTATACTCAATTTTGACACAACTCCATATGTTTGGTTTGCAGAGAGATTCATGTGATACTCCCAAAAGTGATAGATGAGCTGGGTATAAGGTACTCAGATGAAAGAGATGCGTAAGTTGGATGCGGGGGAGAGCTTGTAAGCATTGCCTGGCACACCGGTCATCAATCGATGGCAACACTTGTCACCCATCAACTTTTCAGGTTCAGTATTGCTCACCCACTAATTTCTTATACTGTTCCATTTTAATCAAAAAGTTCATGAACAACATCATACAACAAAATTGTTGAATATCGGCTTATTGACATACACAAATAGCTTTATATCGATCAGGCAATTGATGTATCAGACACTCCATGATATATCAAGAAGGAGTGATGTGTCAATCAAAAAGAAAATCATGTGGATGAATAGTATGAGTGATTGGAGTGAGCACATATGACCTGACTTATTGTTGCCATCTTGGCATTAGAGATCAAACACCTTTGTTTCCTTTTCTCTGGATATTCATCTAGGTCAACAACTCTCTCTCATCATATTTGAAATATCATCCACTGCATTTCATACGCGCTCTCATGATTCAGAATCCTGAATGCAATGTTATACACTCGACTGTTGCCATGGCTAGATGTCACTTGTGGGGGCAGTGTTAGAATTTGAGGTTATCCCAATGAGATCATGTTTGCCCCTTTCTTATCCTCATCACCAACCATACAGACCACAACAGCATACTATAAGCAAGAAAACAGCAAGTCCTCTCTTAGAATCTCTCCATTCCGCCACAAACTTCACATGAAATAATATTCAAAGGATTATTGCTGCTACATTGGGAGATTTAACATTAGATCCTGAAACATATCCACTATGACTTGTGATGGCACATCAACTCACTGTACTGATAAACTTCACTAGATATCTCCAATAACTTTTCTGATGCATCCTCTCACACACAATCATTGCATACACCTTACCACTTGAATCCCAACTTTTACAGGTGATGTATTCATGGGACGTTTTATGACACCATGCCTGTACAAGTTGTACTGTAATGTCTTGCCCTGAACTGCTTTTCAAAATGCAGTAGTGTGCATACCTCAATGGTCAGTTGACAGTATCCGAAAACATGTATATGTCTGTCAATAGGGTATTTGGATGTACTAAAGGTTTGTGTAGTTACATTGCACACTGCTCTCCTGGTGGCATGCCTGGATGTTAGTATAAAGTTGTAAGTTATACTTGACCCTAGCCACCTCAACAGGCTGTCAGATACAGGGCATTCATATGTGTGTATGGTTCATGCAAATTGCTTGCAAACCACTCTCCTGCAGGCACACCTGGGAGTTGGTATACAGTTGTAAGAAATACCTGTCCCTAGTCTCCTCAACTGTCAGTCAGGTACAAGCGGGCATTCATGTATGCTCCTGGTATGTGCTCGCTGCTTGCATACAGGTCTCTTGCCGGAGTGCCTGCAAGTTGGTATACACTGTAAGTTCTTCTTCACTCTAGCTTCCCTCACAGTCTGCAACAAACTAATTTCAGGTATTAGGGTCTCTAACAGTCAATGGAAGTTATCCATGCATTTGGTCCATCTGGTGTGCTGAGGAGCAGCTACAGATGTATAAATATTGAAGATGTCCAAACCTCTCTCGTTCAACAATCCAGTTTCAGATTCACCATGAGTTGATTCACACCATCCAGCCATTGATTGTTCTTTTCAATTTCCACTTCCTGCTGTTTATATCACTGCCTGTTATTTGTCAATTCAATCGTACACCCCATACAAGACATCCTGAGCCATTGTTTGAAAATGAATGAGGAGGTCTACTTTGAATGGGCAGTGAACAGGGCAAAGCAGATGGAGGAGTACCCGGAACAGTTTGAAGAACAGTGTTCTTTTTTCACTTTCTTTTATCTAAAGATTCATAAACCGGGTAATTATGGATATAGGTTCTTAATTGTATGCAGGAATATGACCATGACAATGAATACTTGGATGCTGACCTTATACCCCCAGATGATTGTACTCACTGTGATAATGATCTTGGTAAGCCTGAGCCACCGGTCCGCTGGAGCAAGGGTGTAGCATATCAAACTGTTGATTCCACACAGATGAACAGAAGCTGAGCTGATACTACAGTTTCATCCCAACTAGGACTTCGCTCAACCTCTGCTGTACTGAAACATCCAACTAAGTATACCAAGTCCAACACACATCTGCAGGTGTCTCCACAGTCTGGTACTATATGCGAATCAGTGCTAGTTGTTGCTACCACAAGAACAAAAGACAAAAGCGTTCCAGAAAACAACAAGAAAATATATGAATTGGTGAAAAGCCTTCCTTTCAACTCTTCTCAATACCAAAAACCCATGCCTGTTGACAAATGAAGAACAACATGAGTTTATTGCCGAGAGTACAAAGCAATCGATTGAGGCTCAGGATTGTCAGAGGTGGGTCACCAGTGCACCATAAACAGTCCATCGGTATGTCACCATTACCAGTGGCCCCTCAACAGACATAGATTTTCAGACCTGAGAGACTGTAAGTTTTGCCTGCTGAATCAGAAATGGTCATTTGTATTATCAACATATATAGCTGCATAGGAATATCAGTTGCTTGCATGGGCAACTTGCTAAGGCTGCTCAGTATACAGTTCTGGGAAGCTACCACCTTCATATGCACTCGCAGGACGACCTAAAAATACTAAATGGCACATCTGCAAGCTGAAAACTCATATATGATGACAATTGACTGTGATATGAAAGTCTAGTTTACCAGGTTTGGGATCTTATATTGCATATGACATATTCTCTTCTTAACAGTAAACAGCTTAGGGCAGCTCCCACATCCAGTTAAATACTTTAATTCCGTATGTCCATGGATATTTGCAATTGCCACAGCTGCCATCTACAGTGTCCTATCG
>WHVE01000404.1:0-118260 GCA_015178995.1 Trichophaea hybrida | reverse complement strand
AAGAATACGAAGTGGAACGTATCGACGACTCGAGGATGTTTCGACGACAACTGCAGTACCTGGTTAAGTGGAAAGGCTATGACGAACAAAGCTGGGAACCGGCGATTTACGTGGATGGGCTCCAAGCAATTGATGTTTTTCATGCGGAACAACCTGGCCAACCCGGATCAACAGCTTCGTAGGAACTTAGCATGTGGGAGGGGGAGCTACTGTCACGGTTGTGTCGAGTGAGGATCGAAGAAGGAATAAGGATCGATGAACGGGAAAGGGAATACGAAGGAAAACAGGTTTGATAAGAAGGAATCAGGTTTTGTAGGAAGGAATCAGGTTTTGTGGGTAGGAATCAGGTTTCGTTGGTTGCGTTGTGAATATGGCGTGATGGTTATGGCGTAGGCCGCGGACTGAAAGGGTTGCGTACATAGTAGGGTGGAGTTAGGATGTATTTTGGAACGAGTGAGCAAAGGTGACGACGGTCGCGTTAACTGTATATAAGGATGTTGGATTCGCGGAGGATAGGTTTGTTCTTCACTCGTTCTCTAGTCTACAAAACAATCAATAGCTTCGGCACCACCTCTGTTCACTTCTGTCATTCCGGATTTCGAGTCTCTTGCTTGTTACGCAGTACCCGCGATCACTGCACCACCCCACCTAGTCTACGTTTAGTTCGGTTTTTATAACCCCTAGAACTCCGAGCCATGAACCCTTGACACTATTCTTTCAATCAGTGAGTGAGTAGCAGTTATTTCAGCACTATCACTGTGTAACTCTTTTGCTGCAACCACTGCTGCTGTACACTGCTTGCCCATCCACTAGCTGGGCCCTATCTCTCTGACCATCAGTGATTCCTTCCATGGTTGTTCCCAGTAGCCCTGTTCAAACTCCAACTCTTAAGAAGAACATCCATCAACAATCTTCTGCTGGCCAATGGATTGTATAAAGCAGTAGCACCAAGTATTTGTATAGATATATATACAATGCAATCTCATTTGAAATATGCCTCCTCTCTAGCAGTGATCCAAACACATTTCTGGAGTATTCCTAATAGTCAATCCAGTCTACTACCATGACATCTGCTCATTTGGAAGCTCCCAGAGCCAAAAGTTGAATGTATGTGGCAGTCGACATCACCATTTCTGGGCTTGTACCAAAGGAACCATGATACCAGCTCAACAGTGTGTCCACTGCCACTGGTACTATTTGTATGAATAAGCCTCAGTGAATGATGCACTTGTTTTCCCTGATTGGAACTGTCTCCATAACAAATGTCCATTCCTACTTGGCGATACCACAGGTATCAATTGAACCTCTTTGTTTGTTCAATATGTATGGAACTCACTAGTCTCCTGGGAGTGCCCATACAGTTTCTGCACCAATTGCTCCATGGATTCTCAGTTCCCTGACAATGAATAAACCAAATCATCTACAACTCATTTATAGAAATCGGATTTCGATACCAATATATCAATACATATCGGTATGTGCTTGTTCAGTAATACAGTATGATTGTATTATGCGGCAGAATCTAATTGAGTTAGCATTGATGGCTGCCTCTACTTACAACAATTCAATTCAGTCATTCAACTATCTGCTAATCATGACAATAGATAATGGAAATCTTGAATTCCACCTGCTAGCAACAATAGAGCGTTTGGGGGTTATACTTTCTATTCGATAGTATAGGATGATCTTCAATCACTAGTTGACCATTCTGAAATTTATCTGTTGATCCATAAATGATATTCATAATTGTAATTGCCTAGTTGACTTGTTCAGAGTCATAACCATAGAACTGTGGCTTCTGTATATTTCCATAGCGGTTTGGGAATTGTATAACCTCATTTGGCAGTTTATGACCTGTTATAATATCTATTTCAACAGCTAAATTTGCAGTATTCATAACAATTGCATTGTAATTATTGTCTTTGCCAGTAAATCACAAGAGCTTTTGCCAGCACTGTATACTTAATTTCGGTCTATCATTATAATCTTTCTCACCTCAATAGTTCACATATGATTACACTTATCAAATAAAGTTGCAAGGATTCTCTCTACTATGGCTGGTTTCAGTATTGTCTGTAATACATTTCTCAGGTTACTTAGGTTTTGGAATCATGCCTGTAATCATCAATCGACTCCAATTAATGAAGGTAAACTTATTTCATGTCATTGCTCTGGCATGTGGTAGCAATTAAAATCCTGTATTATGAAATGATTGTAATTGACTTGGTTGCAGATAGCTCTTCTGGGCAATTGCCCTCTATAATCAACTTGACATCATCTCTTGTGGGGTCAACTTCAATTGGAAATATTTATCAAGACTATTTGCTTATATAATCGGCAGCTGTTGAATTGGCACAATTTTATGTTTGAATATGTCACAACATGTTGAAATGTAGTATTTCAAGAAATCCAGTTAGCAAAACATATTCAATATATACAGAACGATATTAGTATAAGTGGCTACAGCTATATATATTCTTATATAAGAATATAAATGTAGATATAGTTGCAATCGTGTATATATTAAAATAATAGTATAGTATGGATATAAGATTATTATTGGAGTGCAATTGTATTGATATGAAGTGACTATATATGAGGCAGTTTTCAAGTCACCATACACTAACCTTGGCACTTAGTATATAATTCAAATATCCTTCCCCGGTTATTTTTGGCTTTAATCTGAAGTGTTATCAATTCATTGTATTTTATATACCCTTAAAGGGCATATATATTTTCATATTATTTACTTGCAGTGGCCAAATGTTAGTTGTGTTGACAATAATGCGGATTGGTTCAAGTTGAACAAAACTATATAGAAATTCAAATAGGATTCAATTTGGGTTCCATGCCATACTACAGGATTGGATTGAAACATTGAACTGAATTCCACAACTTTGAATAAAATAAAGTAATTAAGTTCTGAGCAAATTTGTTGGGATTATAGTTTCACTTATAGTATTTGAAGATAACTAATTGATGAACCAAACAACCAGCTAAAAAGAACAAAACTGGTTTGCTTATTATTTTTCAGATTTCTGGACTGAAATAGTAAAGTTTATATAATATTTTTACAAGAATTTGGTTTGCTAAAAGTAAAACCCACAATAGTTTGTGCGAATATTTGACTCTAGTAGGTATTTCATACTTTTCAGAATATTTGATTTACATACCAACAACTGCTGTAGCCTTTCGTATGTTTTAATAAATCAGACTTGTATTATAGTATCAATTGCAGAAATAATATCTATATATACCTGAAACAGAATTTCAACCTTGAAATATTTATCAAAATATGGCATTTCTCTCATTTGCATACTGACAATAATAGCAACATATATCTCGTATTGCCTTATAATACATTCTTGATATATCATCGACAGCTCTAGCAAAACTCTTGGAAGTTTAAATCCTTTTCTGGTGTTAGTAATGAACCAAATTGATTTGCATGAATTGTATCCATCTGTTAAAATTTTAAAGGCATGGAGTTCTAGAGGTTTTAAAAACACCGATACAAATAGGTTCTGATAACTAAAAGAGTTGACTTCAGCCATTGTTAAGAGTTTATAAACTAGTCTCTGGTATGGCAAATGCACCCAAAAGTCTCAATCTAGAATTACATGAGTGAATAGAGTTTATTGCCAAAGCTATTGAACTGTAGTATAGATGAGAGAACAAGTAGTAAGCCAACAAATCCTTCATTCAACTGTGTTATTTGTATACAGCAATTGTGACCATCGTTATCTATATCAATTGTTTTATATACTTCCAATTTTCTCCCAAACTTGTATACCTTCTATATACCTCTTAATCTCACGCCACTTCTTATCTTTTATGATTGTTCAAAGCTGTTTTACTTTACCTTAAAATAAGTTGTTCTATTTCTAAATCAAGATATCAACTTGAAAACCAGTTCAATATTTTTACAATGCATAGACTTGCTTTCTTTCAAATGAATATAACTATTCTCTATTGATTTTTATGTGATGATTGATTGACAAATTACATAACAATAATAGTAGCCACCCCTGTCATGTATTGAGTTTCTAAGATATTTATCAGCCAGGCTTCTTAAATTGTTTTGCATGAAAGACATTAATTGCCTGGAGTCTATCTAACGAAGTTGGAAGTTTCCATCGTCTATCATCATAGCTAGTTGTAACAACGGTTCCAGGTTACGTGGCTGCAGTCTGTGTTGGAATTGGACCTAAGGCCTCCGGTTTGGTTCTGGAATTGGAAATCACATCTGGTTTGGGTTTAGTAATAGATCTAAACCTGGACCATAGCCCCCAGTCGGGTTCTGGAACAGCTAACAGACAGAACCGCCCAATCATGAGCTGTTCCAACCCAGAATTGAACAAAAACACCCAGGGTTTCACCTGCAGAATAGCTTTATTTTTCATCGGCCCCAATAATGGCAGCTTTTCTGTGCTAGTTAGGTAATTGAATTCTGATTGGATCATCATATAATATATACCTCAATTATGCAGTTTCGGATCCCCCTTAATGTCCAGCATTCCGAGTGTGATACGATTAGTATTAGTTGACTTACGGTGAAATAAAACCAAAAATACAGCCAAAATCAACTGTTTTTGGCAGTAACTTTGCGAATACTAATTATATCGCAAATCGGAGAGAGGGAAGCAAAAGAGTGTCAAATACTGCGAAATGTTGATATACAATATATTGAAATCAAATTGGATTTCAATGACATAATTGCAGCAATAGTTTTCCTGGTAGAACAGTCTAAACCTGGCAGGTTTGGCTTGGTTCCAGGTTTGGAACAAAACATTAGTTATGGGTTGAGTGTCATACAGTTCTAGAACCGAACCAAGAGCTCCAGTTCATGTTTAATAATTTTTCAGAATCCAGACCTGGGGTCCCAGTTTGGTTCTGGAACTGCAACCCAACCAAATTCAGAATTTGAGACTGTTGCTAACACTAATTATAGCTTTACAATGTCACCAAATACTGAAGCTGCTATCCAAATATAGTGGAATTTTTGATAGATTCTACTTTGTACTCCTCTGCTCTATCCACTAGAACTGGGAGAAGTGGTTGTATAATTTGACCAGCAATTGAATTGTCTATGGCTTTGGATTCAAGGGTTATTGATCAATCTACATAAATGTAATTGTTTTTTTGTTATTGTGATCAATTGACCCACAGGCTGATAACTTCTCAGATTTTGTATGGCCCTGTTATACCTAACATAATATCCTTAGAGTGGAAATACATATAATCATTTGTGATATGCCTGAGTGAGATATCATTGGCTACTACTCATTTCGGAGATCTGTGTCAAGCTACAGAATCCATTTCTCTGAATAGGAAAGCTATACTCCACCAGACTAAGCTATGGAACCCACGGCTCCAAATAGCAAAGATTCCACCCATCAAATAATACCAGAACATATACCACTCGATATAGGGAAGCAACTTTCAATCGAAGATAAGAAATGCACTGCTTCCAATACCGAAGCTACTGTCCAAGAAATGATGGAAGTGAATATAATGCTATATACTGTGCAGCAACTATGTACTAGACAAAGCTAGAGAATGCACTGCTCCGAGTAATAAACCTTGAAAATGTATCGCTCCCAACAGCCAAGCTTCTCTCAACCAAAGCTAGACAATGTGCCCCTCCAATAGAGCAAAGCTACTCTCAATTGAACCATGCTTTTTCTCCTGGATATCACCAGCAAGAAAGGATAACAATTGTTCAAAGGCAAATACTGTGGGGTTGATGTCATAAATGATACAATTGGTCAAAGCATAATCCAATGATGGTAAAGGCAATATCAGGATCTGCAGATATAGGTGTATAGAAGATGTAAAGAAAAAGGCATGGGTTTGAAGGTAGTACAGAAGCTCTAGGGAAAAGAGTCAACAGAAGTATCTTGATAGGGCAAGGATGAAGATATGAAGACTATGGATTGCTTTGAGGGAAGAAAAGAATCAACCTTTTCAGCAAGAAGAACAAGGCTTAACAATATTTATATTGGAAAGCCAATTTTGTTTGCTTACAATATTTAGGTGATTTTCTATATCCAAAGGCAAGTTCCTTGTGTACCAACAAAGCAAGTCCTGAAGTGAGCTAGGATACTACTTTAGCAGTACACCTGGAGTAAAAATCCCAGTGTGATATTATATTGTTAGCAAAGAATCACTTCTATGGAAGAAATTCATGTCTTCCCAGTGTGGTTCACACTAGTGGTTTTGATGATACCTGGACATTTTTCAATTATTGTCAGAATCAGTATCCTCTTTGTTTTTATACCAATTCCCACATTGTTGAGCTAAAAAATTACCACAGTGTTCATTAGTATTGGCAACAAACTGTTGGGGCTGAAGATATTTCACAAACTAATCTGATTTGTGATTGATTTAATTTGTCCAAAAATTTGCATTGAACCCACTCAAACCACTCCAAATTTTTGAACCAAAATTAGTAAGTAAAATTTTGTATAATTGGCAGGAATGACAATTTATCTTGTAGTAATGGAAGGTAAATATGGAAGAAAAAAAATCATTCTGAACATACATGAACTCATATAGTTATGTTCGTTCAATCATTATGGTTTGCAAATCACTCTGTATAATCCATTGGATATATATAAATGTTGAATTGGACTGAAACAAAATCACAGCTCAGTTAAATCAGTTATGAACCAATTTGATATATTGCAAACTCTATTCTTTGAACACCTCTGAATTGCCGTATTATGAGATATTGAAGAATCTACAGAAAGAAGCTAAGGTACATTACCTTATGTACCAATCAACTGGACAGTTTCAGGTACAATATTAATTGCCCATGGCAGAGCCGGATCAAATAACCAGATTGGAGAAGCCTATACTGTGGTCAGAAGACATAATACATTGATTGAATTCTATGATGAAGATAAATAGGTCATGTAATAACAGCCAATTATGAAGAATGATATTCCAGATGGGGTTATTCAGTTTTTGAATAGAATCAATCGGTAATTGTGACAAAAGCACATCATCATTCAGAAAGCCAACAGGATGGATTTCAGGATTCAAATAGATTAACAGAATTGGCCAAAGCTTAAAAGGAGCTGATCAATAGGTAGAATGAGATATACAATCCCATTGGTCAGGGAAGGGAAAAGATGGCAAGGGCCCAATATGCAAAGCATTCCAAGATTGTCATCCAATTCCAAGAGATTGCAAACAATATCTGAGCAGCCTTTGCTGAGATGAAAGTTCAATTTACCAAAGCTCATAAGGAGCTACAATAAGCTCACAGTAAACAAATCCAATATTCTAGAAATGGCTGCAATACCCTGTCAACTCTGCTTGATAATAGGAAATAATTTGAACAACTCCTTGCCCTGCAATTGGACCTTCAATCTCAAGAACTCACAACCATGCAGTTCAAAGCAAGGGAAGATTGTAAAAGAATGTCTGGATTATATTCAAAGACACAAGCGGAGGCAAAAAAGATGTACAATGTTCAGCAGGAAGCACAGAAAACAGTGGATAGAACAGAGAGAGAAAGGGTGGCAGTAGAGCAAAGACTGAAGAAAGACTGTGAGTGGAATTGCAAATAATTCAGTAAAGCCTTGCAGATGAAGCTCACAAATGAATAAATGAAGAGATCAGTTGACTCTCGCGCTAGGTCCGTATTCACCCCAAATGATAGGAATAACAAATCATATGACAAGGGATTTGGCTGTTGATACACTAGAAGAAACAGAGCTGGATTTTGGGTCAGATGACATATGACTGCAGGGCGAAAAGAAAACAGTGATGGTGCAGGTGGCATTCAACAAGATCTACCTTCCAGCTCCCAGTCATCCAGCTCCAGCTCAAGTAGCTCAAGCTTCCCTTATAGTACCAAAATATTGTCCCACCATTTCCACTGTCAGAAGAACAGATTATAGCAAATCACCTTCATTACAACCACCAGTACTACCTCAGCTACAAAGAGGTTCAAATCCAATTGAAAAGCAAAAAAATGAACATTACCATCTATTCAAGGGAGACCCAATGAATATGAAAAGGCTACCAGTGTTGGATTACCGGGGTTGATCGCAATCTCAAACAGTTCATAGATGATGGTCATGATTACAATAATAAATTCATCTTAGTTGGAAGTAGGCTTTTTTGAGATAATGCTTTTGCCTGGTACAACAAACCGACAATAACATATCAGAAAGAATATGCAATTTGATATGTGGTCAGCCTTCAGTAGGATGGAGGAAAGATTCTATAACCTGGAGGAAAAAAAGAGATGTATGCACAAAAGAATATCATTGCAGTACCAGAAAGCTGTCCAGGACTATATTAGGAAAATGGAAATCTTCAACTAATATGTTTGCTTGTTCGGAATTGCATGATGGGCGGCTCAACACAGTGGACTCAATGAAGACATCAAGTATCAAATATTCTTTTCAAAGTTCACACCCAATGATGATGCCGAGTATGGGGAACTAATCAAACAAGGTGGCCACACTGAGGTGTGACACCAGCAGGAAAAATATAAGTAGCATCACATGGATCACAAGTCCAAATATAGGAAGAGTATCAAATGGCAGTGTGATGATAATGGTAACAAGGGGGCATCAAGGAAAGAAGAACTTTGTGAAAGGTTCTGACTCCAAAAAACCTTGAACAGAGCAGAAGGGACCTACACCAGTCAATATGGACAGAGGCAAAGTCCTGAAAGGCATTCAGGAATCATTGTTGGAAGCAAAAGCCAAGTGCCATGAGTGCAAGTACTGTGGTTCCTTGAATTATTGATGGGTATTCTGCAAGAATGGCATCAAAATTTCATCCAGCAAGATAATAAGCAAGTCTAGGGTGGACACTTTGACACCAGAAATAACCACATCATTTTGAAATGTCAGGTACAGGAGTCTGGTTAATGAAATTAAAACACCCCCAGCAGCAGCCACTATCTCAGAAGTACTTTATGAAGTTGCCTCTGATGGTACAGAGATTAATCAATGAATAGAGTGTTCTTGTGTCTTGCCTTTGTTCTATGGGATAGCAGTCTTTCATATGGGATTTTTGAAATATAGATGTTTCTGGTTTTGTATTTGAAGATACAGATATTCTTATTTATTATAGATTTTTTGAGGTACAAACACCTCTGGTCATTTATTCAGGGGTACTGATATCGTTATTGTTTTTGGGTTTTCATTTTGCCAATGGGATCATTGGTATTGCTCATAGGATTGCAATATGTCTGTCGGTGGTTCAGGGGCTTCAGTATCAAACATTCAGGGCTCAAGGTTCCAGGGGTTATAAAAACCTTAAGCCGGAAAGAATAAAGGATCGAGAATAGCATGTAGCTATGGGTACAAGGACTGTATGCATGAGATTCAATCCAGAATTACCAAATGCGAAAGAAGTGAAAGCCAAAGCTAATAAATTGTTTTATAAACAAGAGAATGAGTAAAGAAAGAAACTTATTCTCCATTGAACACATGGTTCATATACAGTGATGCACTTGTCCCATAATACACTCGAACTGCTGCTTTCTTTGTACACTGCATTCGAACCATTCTGTCGTTTTCTGTATAACCTGATTTGAAACCTGATATAATTCTCATCATGCTTTAGCCTCCGTTTGAAACATGATTTCGTTTGCATCTTGCTTTAACTTTTATATTCATTACCAATCATCACTCCACCATCGATCGTCATTCACACAACTTCGACAATTCCATATACTTTCCTCTCTGCCATTTGAGATATTGTTCCTAAAAACAAGTCCAATACTTGAAATATGTGGGACCTATAGTATTGAAATGTAACAAGCAATTTCATTTGAATCTGATTCCAACTTCATTGATGATTAAATTATCAGTCACCATGACCCATTGTGGCCCGAGCAGGGTTGAAATGTAGTTCCTCATAGTTTCCACTCGAAAAGATTATAAATGCAATGTTGTGGCCAATACACCTCAACCTGCACACAAGACACCAAAACAAAAATTTCCACCTTGATCAGATACAGGTACAAGATCAACAAGATAAATTTTTCCAAAAAATTTAGACAAGAAGAATGTCATGGTAATCATTGTCTTGGATTCTGTGTGCAATATACCTATGATGATAAAACAAATGGCCCATTCACATAGTCCTCTATAACTGACTCAAATTGAACCAAAGATGGTCAACAACTGCAATAGAGAAAGAGTAGAAGGAGCAGGTGGACAGAACATTATACCCATTACTCTGTGGTGTAAGTCACATTATAGAAAATAATCCTTCAAAATTGGCACAATACAGAATATGGCAGATATTATGTTATCCTGCAAATAGGGTGTCGAACATGGGGCACACCGCAAAGTTATCATAGAAAATGATTTGTCACAGTGAGCATCAAAATACTGCTCCAAATATTCTACAAAGACAGCAGTATCTTCATTTTGAATTGAATATGACCATTTCTTTTTGAAGTTTGTAACAGACCTTTGATGGATTGAAGTTCTTGGTTTCATACATGTCAGTATGGCACATGCAATTGAGATCATTTGGGAAGAGCAAGTTCCAGGGCAAGAGAGAGACTTTCAAATATTATTGAATAGACAAAATTCCAATGCTTGCCCCCCCTTATTGATTGTATTACCATGCCATTAACATGAGAGTTGGGGACCATTCTCGAGGGGGTCCCATCTATGTATACTTGGAGAAGGTGCTGTCAGATCTTAATGAATATCTTAAAGACATGCATAATTCCAGAACATTCCATTTTTGCAAATTACTAGCAGGTGCCTCCATACTCTTTGTTCCACAGTGTTACACCTAGCAAGTTCACAGCGGGGCCATGTACGATCACCCGTGATTTCCCTTATTAGAAGTTATCGGCAATCACTCGTCTCGGATGCCAGAGCCAATCTTTTCTGATGGGCAGCAAATGGACATCCACACCATTGATAAGCTTCGACGGCTAGTTAATGGCCGTGGTTGCTTTGGCTCCAAATTGCCGATAACAAATGGACAGCCAACGATTAGCTGAATGGCATCGGCCAAGAAGCTGATGCTCACCGATGACAAATGGACAGCCAGCAAACAACTGAATGGCACCAGCCAAAAGCCAACCACCGCTGGAGGCCTAAAAATATGTGCCAGCTCTGAACAGCGAAGCTGCTCTCTATCAAAAGACGTCTATTGATCTGAAGGTCCTCAGATCAAAAGGATACCACTTGTCCGGAGGCACAAGCCCGCGAGCATAATGTCAGAAAGGATAGCAATGGTCTGGCTATCCTCTAATAATGATGAGAATGATAGAGGATCGAGAGATGGACGACTGCGGCCATTGCAAATGAGCGAGCATTGGTTCGAAGGAGGTCCGAAGGCGGTCACGGTGCTGGAGCTCTGGAGACAAGTGTAGAGTGAAGTATTTGTTAGAAGCGAAGACGAAGGTATAATGACCTTGGATTCTTCAAGCTTAGAAAGGCACAATCCACCTTCACAGCGAGGCGAGCAAGCCTTAACAATATACGTATTGAAAAGCTATTTTTTTCGTTCAGATTCTTTTGGTGATTTCACATCCCAAGCAAAGCTTCCAGTGTTACACAAAGCAACAAGCAAGAGGTGTCAGGGTTTCACGGCTCGGAGTTCTAGGGGTTATAAAAACCAAACGAAAGGATACAGTGATCACGGGTACTGTGTAACAAACTAGAGACTCGAAATCCGGAATCACAGAAGTGAACGGAGGTTGGTGCCGAAGCTATTGATTGTTTTGTAGACTACAGAACGAGTGAAGAACAAACCTATCCTCCGCAAATCCGGCATCCTTATATACAGTTAACGCGACCGTCATCACCTTTGCTCACTCGTTCCGAAATACATCCTAACTCCACCCAACTATGTACGCAACCCATTCAGTCCGCGGCCTACGCCATAACCATCACGCCATATTTACAACGCAACCAACGAAACCTGATTCCAACCAACAAAACCTGATTCCTTCCAACAAAACCTGATTCCAACCGACAAAACCTGATTTCCTTCGTATTCCTGTATCCCAATCATCGATCCATATTCCTCCTTCGATCCTCACTTGACACAACCGTGACAGTAGCTCCCCCTTCCACAGGCCGAGTTCCTACAAGGCTATTGATCCGGGTTTGCCAGGTTGTTCTTTGTGGAATACATCGATTGCTTGAAGTCCGTCCACATTGATTGCCGGTTCCCAGCTTTGTTCATCATAGCCTTTCCACTTGACTAGGTACTGCAGTTGTCGTCGAAACATCCTCGAGTCGTCGATGCGTTCCACTTCGTATTCTTCTTCTCCGTCCGCAATGACTGCAGGTGGTGCGGATTTGATTTGCCCTGGCAAGGGATCTTCCGATACTTTGATCAAGCGGGAGATTGGTTGTACTGGATGAATGTGAAGATCCTTGGGTAACTGTAACCGATAGGCCCATGAACTGATGGCCTCCGGAATCTTGTGGGGTCCCAAGCGTTTCCAGTCAAGTTTCTTGCAGGGTCGTTGTGTTGTAATGTTCCTGGCGTCCATCCAGACTCGATCCCCAACGTTCATCTGAACTCCCTCCCGTCGATGCTTGTCCGCTTGTTCCGCCTGGATATCTTGCGCTCGAGTCATTTCAGCCTTCATCTGTTGCAAGATATCGTTCATGTTCTGGGAGAGGGTATTTGCGTTTACTTCCCTGATATCGTTTTCATTCTGAATCGGATGTTGACTAAAGGTCATTCTTGGGTGAAATCCGTAATTACCAAAGAATGGTGAGCATCCTGTTGTTTCCGAGGCGTGATTGTTTGACACGCATTCTGCCATTGGTAGCCACTGTGTCCAGTCGTTCTGGTGATAATTGACGAAGGCCCTGAGGTACTGTTTCATAATGGCGTTCATTCGTTCTGTTTGTCCATCTGTCTGCGGATGAAACGCGGTTGACAGCCTTCGTTCGATTCCGAGTCTTTCACAAACATGTCTCCAGAACTCAGATGCAAATTGGGGTCCTTGGTCCAATACTATGGTGTCTGGTAAGCCATGTAACTTGAACACCTCTCGTACAAACATCTCGCCCAGCTTCTTGCTGCCTGTATCGTCCCGACATGGTACTAAATGTTTCATTTTTGACAACCTATCAACCATTACCCATATGGCATTGTACCCCTCGCTCTCCGGTAGTCCCACCACGAAATCCATACTCAGATCCATCCACGGTTGTTGCGGTATTTCCAGTGATTTGAGCCATCTGTGGATTTTCAGTGAGTTGCTTTGCTGCGTTGACATACGTGGCAGTTTCGTACGTATCTGTCCACGTCCTTCCTCATACCTGGCCATTGATGACTTCTTTTGAAGAGTTTGAAGGTTTTTGTTCGTCCTGGATGTCCTGCTGCCGGTGTATCGTGATGATCCTTTATCAGTTGAAGTTTCTTCGAAGTTTCTTCGCTGACGATTTTCGTGGCGTTGGCACACAGTCCTTCGCTGCTGTCATATGGGCAGTCCTTGCATATCCTTTTAATCCAGTTCCATAACTCCTTTGGACTAGTTTCATGTGCTTCTCGGTTGACTACTTCCGCAAATGCTACCACCAATCCCTTCTGTATGCTTTGATCAAGATTTTCCGTCTTCAGCACGATTTGTTGGGTTTTTTCTGCCCCCTCCTTCGGAGGAATGTCTCCTGGCATTCTGGTGAGTGCATCGGGCTTCTGACCCTGTTTACCTGGACGGTATATAATCTTGAACTTGAATCTTGACAGAAATTCAGACCATCTTGTTTGCCTTCTGTTGAGTAGGATTGATGTCATGAAGTATTCGAGGTTCTTATGATTTGTCAGTATTTTAATAGGATGTACTGACCCTTCGCATTCCGGTCTCCATTGTTCCAGACTTTAAACGATCGCTCCCAGCTCTTGATCATTGATTTCGTAATTTTCTTCTGCTGGGGTATGTTTCTTTGAAAAGAATGCCACTGGATGGAGGATTTCTTGATCGTCGTACTGTGATATTACTCCCGCGGATACATAACTCGATGTGTAAGTTTCCAGGATGATTTCCTTTTCGTAATCGAAGTGTGCTAGGACTGGTGCTGTTGTAAATGCTTCCTTCAATTCAGCAAATGCTCTCTTTTGATCGGGGCCCCAGTGAAAAGGTACCAGTTTCTTCGTAAGTTTGGTTAATGGTTGGACCACCCTGCTATAGTTTCTTATAAACCTGCAGTAGAAGTTTGCGAATCCTAAAAACGCTTGAACTTCCTTGAGCTTGCCAGGTGCTTCCCACTCCTTCACCGCTGTTACTTTTTCCAGGTCCATTCTAATCCCATTTACCCCAACTATCAATCCCAGATACTTCACTTCCTGTTGATGAAACTCGCATTTTTCCGCTTTCAGATACAGACCGGCCTCCTTAAGCGTCGTCGTTATTGCTCTGACGTGTTCCTTATGTTCTTTTGAATTGTCACTGTAAATAAGGATGTCGTCCAGGAATGCCGTACAGAAGATGTCCAGAAAGGGGCGAAGAGTATTGTTGATAAATTCCTGAAAGCTAGCTGGTGCATTGGTGAGTCCGAAGGGCATAACGAGGGATTCAAACAGGCCATAACGGGTCCTAAATGCCGTTTTCCATTCGTCTCCTTCTGCTATTCGGATCATGTTGTAGGCATCTCGGACATCCAGTTTGGTGTACCACTTGGCTTTTGACCATCTCAACAAGGTTTCCTGGATCAATGGTGACGGATATCGATTTTTTATGGTTCCTTCGTTGAGTCCTCGTTAGTCCACGCATAGTCGTAAGCCTCCATTCAGTTTAGGTGCGAACAACACCGGTGCCCCGCATGGTGATGATGACGATCTGATGAATCTGTTTGACAAGTTCTTTTCAATCCACTCTTTTAGGACCTGAAGTTCTTCTCTTGACAGGCTGTATATTGGTCCAAAGGGTGGGGTGAATCCATCTTGGAGTGTAATCTTATGATCGTACAGTCTGTGTGATGGTAGTCTTTCAGCGATTACTTTATCAAAAAGGGGGAGAAACTCATGATGTTCCTTAGGAATTAACTGTTCCAGCGGTTTTTCTTGAAGGTCCTTCACTTCTAGCGCCTTGTTGATTTCATATAAGGTTACCGCGTACACCTTGAGTTTCTCCTTCTTATTCCATCTCATGAATGGGGCTGCTGCTATGGCGCACATGTCCAGTTTTGGTCCATCGGATTCCGTTGTTTCCATATGATTTCCCCATACCAATACGCTCGAATGATGTTGACAGTGCTTCTGGCAGTAATCGTTTTCGAATCCTATTCTTATCTTTTGAATTTTGACTGTGTCATCGTGAAGTTGAAGCCATGGTAATCCAAGTACGATTGGATTGTGTCCAAGTTTCGTAACGAATGCTGGTAATTGCTCCTGATGTCCACGTATACCTAAGCTCAGTTTTGCCATAGTGGTAATGGTTCCTGATTCGATGTGCCTTCCATCTATAACTTCTAATTCTCTTGATTCTTTTAATTCTTGTTTCTGTAACTGGTGATGGCGGACGAAATCTTTGTCAATAAATGCTATTCCAGTAGCTCCGCAGTGTATCAAAGCGTGGGTATCAATGATCTTGTCTTCAATTTTCAGCGAGCATTTCACAACGAGATGTTTGCTTTCCATAGAAGACACTTTTATTTCTGCGCTTGATATAGAAAACTGCGAAATACCAAAACTAGCATTATCTGACAACGGAGATTCGTTTCCAGCGCAATTGCCATGTTTATTGCACTGGACTAAACTTTTCCCGATTCCACCTCCTTTCCTTTTCCTGTTGTTGAGTCTGCATCCCCTTCATTCGCTGCCTTCTTAAACGGTGATACTTCTGTTTGTCCTGATGCTGCCTTCAGCTTCCTTGGGCACGATGCCGCAAAATGTCTGCTATCCCCACAGTACATACATAATCCTGCTTCCCTTCGTCTTTTCCTTTCCTCAGGTGTGATCTTCTTTCCTTTCACTGCCGAAAGGTCCATTGGAGCGGGACCATGATAACCAGCAACTGATCCCGCTGGTGCAGCGTCTGGGGCGGATGTGTTGGTTGTTGAATGGACCTCTTGTAACACTCCCATTTCCCAGATTTCTTTTCCGCCGCTCTCCTTCTCAGTTGCGAGTCTCTTTTTGACACCATCTTGACGAATTCGATCATGCGTTCTGGCTCCTCGATATGTCGTATGGAGTCCTTGAGCTCGTTGGATAATCCCTTACGTAATGCGCCAGTTGTGCATCTTCGTTCCACTTGGTGTCTACTACGTATCTTTGAAATTCCGCGTAGTATCATGAGAATTCGCGGTCTCATTGTCTGATTTTCTCGAGTTCCCTTTTTGCCGTTGCCGCTCTGTCCTGATCTCTAATTGCTACATCCAGCAGGGCAACTAGGTCTTTCAAGGTGTTGAGCTTGACTTCCCCTGATATTTCGTCACAGTGTGGCATTAACTGTGCTAGAGCCACTCCTTTTAGACATTCAACAGCATACCTCAGTTTCTTCTGTTCGTTGTTGAATGCCTTCGGTTTTGCGGCTATCTTTATCGCCAACTGCACCTTCCACCCTCAAAGTTCCTTCCTATCTTCTCCTGAGAAGCTGGTAATGTCATTTACCTTTTCCTCACGCTCCTCCCTGTCCGTCCTTTCTCCTGTTTCTCTTCCTTCCGTCAACTTCAAGATCCTGGTTACCTGCTGCCGATTTTCTTCCGCCAGGTCCCTGAATATCTCCATTTGAGCCTGAGCGTCATCCAGATCTTTCCTCAGTTCCGCTAGGTCTGGATTTGATTCCTCCAATATTTGTTTTAGAATCCGGACTTCTTCATCCAGATCCCCATGACTGCATGCCTGCGGTGCCATTTCGGCGGCTGCTGCTCGTTGGGTAAGCAGTGATTCCTGCTTCAAGTTATCTCTCCCTTGGACGACTTTGTCTTCTTCTGCCAACAACTCCGATATTCGTGCTTCCGTATTCTTCACAGATTGCTGTTCCTTGAACAATTCGTTCAATCTGCTGGTTGTCGGTAGTTGGCTCAGTGCTGTTAGCCCTTTGTTGATGTCTGTGATGTGACTCCTGAGCTGTGTTTCGTTCATGACTTCTGTATTTTTTGCTGCCACGTTTTCCAGTTCTATTTGTAAAGCTCCAGTCAACGTGACGTCGCGAGTTGGTCTCGAGGATTCTCCGGACATCTTTCTGATGATGTAGAGAGGCGGCTGTGAGGAGGCGAGGTTCTGACAAACAGTCTCTGACTTTGTCCATGTTGTCTTGGATTTGTTGAACTGCCGCTTCGATTTCTGCTTCTAGAAACGGGTTGACCATCTACCAGAAGAACACCTCGTATTTGCTGGGTGTTGTTACGATGATCAGCGCGGTTGGTAACGGGGCCGGGTGTAACTCGCGGTCAGCTCCCTTTCCCATGTTCGCTTTTCGTTCGTTGTAATCCGCCCATGAGATTTGGCTTTTTATGTCCTTCTGTGTTGCTTTGATCGTGGACTCAGATTTTGTTTCTTGGGCTTCTGCTGCTCGGCCAATTGCTGTATGCGTCCCTCCGCAGTGATGTTCGCTGTAGCACGGTTCCTCATTCTGGCAATCGACCTGAAGACCGTAATACTTGGTGCAGAAGTTTTTAAATACTGAATCGTCGATTTGGAGGCCTCCTCCGTTGCTTGCTGCTTCTGTCCAATAGCTATTCCAAAGAGATACCGCTTGTGGTTCGTCCCAGAAGTATGCTTCCAAAGGTTCCTCGGGTTCGTTGAGGATAGCGTCGATGCTATGAAAAGGTGTTCAGGGGTTCTTGTTCGAAGAGGTTGATGGTTTGACCTGCTAGGTCGAGGAAATTGATTCGGGATTGTTGAGGTATGTTGCTGTCGTATGCTGGCATTTAAAACAGCGTGGATCCTTCTCGTCGATGCTTCCACAGGCACACAATGCAGGAGTGTCTCCAAAAGCTGTGTACTGTGAGCTTGTTTTCGAAGTTTCCAACTGACTTAAACACGGAACAAAGGGGGTTGCAAGGTCCGTGGCAAAAGTAACAACCGCTTTGATGAAAGTAGCAGCACAAATACTGAATTATAACGGGTAGAATCGATTGTAGACTCGTTCTTCTGTCAGGGTTTCACGGCTCGGAGTTCTAGGGGTTATAAAAACCAAACGAGAGAATACAGTGATCGCGGGTACTGCGTAACAAACTAGAGACTCAAAATCCGCAATCACAGAAGTGAACAGAGGTTGGTGCCGAAGCTATTGATTGTTTTGTTGACTAGAGAACGAGTGAACAACAAACCTATTCTCCGCAAATCCAGCATCCTTATATACAGTTAACGCGACCGTCGTCACCATTGCTCACTCGTTCCGAAATACATCCTAACTCCACCCGACTATGTACGCAACCCTTTCAGTCCGCGGCCTACACCATAACCATCACGCCATATTTACAATGCAACCAACGAAACCTGATTCCAATCAACAAAACCTGATTCTGTCCAACAAAACCTGATTCCAACCAACAAAACCTGATTTCCTTCGTATTCCTGAATCCCAATCATCGATCCATATTCCTCCATCGATTCTCACTCGACACAACCGTGACAAGAGGCCTGCATTTGTATGTAGATCCCAGAAGCATAATGTGTATGATAATTTTACACCGATATCAATTGCCACTTAGAAATGAAATTTGAAATTGAATTGTTGGATGGAGGGTTTTTCCCAAGATTGATTTCAAGGCATGGTTCAACCTCATTTGAATTAAACCGGGTGATGAATTGAAAATGGTATTTAATGTAAGTTATGGACATTATGAATTTCTAGGTAATTCCTTGAGATTGTTGAATGTACCAGCTACATTCCAAGATATGATAAACAAGATCCTACAAAATCCAATTGATCATGGAGTAGTAGTGTATATGGATGATATTCCTATTGAAACAGAAAATGAAGAACAGAATATACGATTGTTCAAAGATATTCTTTGTTTGTACTTACAGGAACAAAACTTTGCAGTAGCTCCCAACAAGTTCAAATTCCGTCAAAAGCAAATTGAATTCTTCCAGTATATCATATTGGGAGACGGTGTCAGTATGGCCTGATACAAGATGGACATTATTGTCATATGGGAGAATCCAGAGTTTTTCAAGGATGTCCAGTCATTCATTGGGTTTGCTGACATCTATTGATACTTTATTGCAGGGTTTTCGATGATATACCATCCCTTCATAATGTCAACCAACAAAACCAATAAAATCTTTGAATGGAAATGAGATCTTCATAATCAGATAGCCATTGATATACCTGAGAATTACTTTGCAATGCCACCCATATTAAGGCCCTGTTTGGCCTGCAGTGATTAACACCAAGGCAAGTTATTGTTGATTCAGTATAGTTCATTCCCAAGTAATCGAAAGATTACTACTCCCCATTGCTTATTTTTCTTGAAAGATTGGTATGGCCAACATTCACTATGCAATTCAGGACAAGAAAATACATGTGATTGTCTCTGCATTCAAAGAATAGAGTCATTATCTTGATGACATTACCTATTCAATCAGTCTGTTCACCAATTACAAAAATCTTGAATACTTTACCACTATAATGATTTTGAATTGGAAACAAGTCTGCTGGACTCCAGAGTTGGCAGAAAATGATTTGGCAATTTTTGACTGACCATGCAGTGCAAACAGGAAATTAGATGTATTACCAAGGCGTTTGGAGTACCATCCTAAATAGATGGAAGGTAGTACTGAAAACAACCAAAATCAGTCAATCTATTGTGTTCTATAACTTGATCAGTTGGTTAGTCCTGAAGGGGAAACTGTACAAGTGACATTGATGAAGTTATAGGGTGAATGGTTGCAATTTCTTCTTCAAAGTGGAAAGCCATTCAAGTTGTCAAATTCAATTTCTCGCTGTTCAAAGCAGTGGTCAATACTACACATCACAATGCTGTATTGCCAGAAGTATACATTCAAGTGATGGAAGATAATTCCAACCCAGACATCTCTATCAACAACAATACCCTTAACTATTCAGGCAGATTGTTATTCCCAGAAAGTTCACAGTGGAGTCATTTGCGATCACTTGCAATTTGTCTTATTCAATGTCATCCGGTGTCTCTTGTTTTTGATACCAGAGTGAATCCTTTTGGATGGCTAGGAAAAAAATACCCATACCATCCATAAGCAAGAACAGCAAGATAATGACTGCAGTCACATCTGCTTCAAATTTCCGATAGTGTTGGCAATGATGTGAATCAGATGATGATCAATTCAATGGAGCAGTAATTCGATTTGAGTGTGATATGGGATTTGTGAGTTTCTGACAGTTCATTACAAAGCACTTCATAAATAAATGAATTTTGAACAAAAAGATATCAGCGAGTTCTTCTCTGATCGGCTCGAATTTTGTTTCATCTTGTAGTACATGGAGTTACTTACAAAAAAAAAAACTTTCAAGCTGATTAGACAAAGACTAGTTTACTTATTTTTATTTGAGATAGAGGGGCAAATTTGGTGGGGTTTGAGGCAAAATCTTGGCAAGGGTTTAGTTCGCACTAATCAAACTGGTTTGCCAATTGTTATCCATAGTATTCATTGCCAACACTAATTACCGATAACAAATGGACAGCCAACCCACAGCTAAATTGTATTGGCCCAGAAGCTGACACTTGACAATTACCAATAGACAAGCCTGCAAACAGCTGAGTGGTACCAAACTAATAGCGGATGGTGTTCCGAGACCTAAAAATATATCCCAACTTTCAACAACAAAGCCACTGTTTATCAAAAGAAACATATTCATCTGGAGTTCATCTGATCCACAGAATACCACTTGTCCAGAGACCGAAAGCCCATAAGCTGAATATCATACAGGATAGCAGTAGTATAATAATAATATAATGAAAATAAAGACGATGGAGAATCAAAGGATGGAGGACTATGGTAGTTGCCAAGGCGGTGGGTATTGGTCAGAACATACAGGAGCTCTAGGGAGAAGTATATATAGAAGTAATTATTTGAAAGTACTGAAAGAGGTATACAGACCTCAAAGTTCTTCGAGGGTAGAAAGGGCATCAAGATTCTCAGCAAAGAGAAGAAGCCTTAACTATACACATATTGAGAAACTATTCTTTGTGTTAAGAAATGTTTAGCGATTTCCACATCCTGAAGGAAGCTCCAAACTTACCTTCAAAGCTTTCCTGAATTATGTGCTGATCCTCTTTGACCAGGTAAACTTGCAGTGCAACTCCCGGTGTTATACAAATTGTGTATTCCAAATGATTATCAATTTCAAAAATAGAAATTCAAAGCAGAATATATTCAAAGATGGTGGCAAATATGGGATATGACAATACCATTGAGTGGGTTAGATGGAACTTCTTTTGGCCTGAAATGGAGAATTCATTCAGGACTATATCTGCTCATACCCAGAATATCAAAAACAATACAGCCGCTTGCCACACTTGGTATGGTTTTCTGCAATAACTTGAATTTGCATACTGCCTATGAAATTCAATTTCAATGGATATAATGTTCAACTTACTAGTATCAGATGTATGCTCATCAATATAGGTACTTGTGGACCACTTGATAAAAATGTCTCACTGTATACCATTTTGCAACAGTAAGAACACAGCTACAGACCAGATTACAATGTTTCTGAAAAATATATGGATATTTCATGGCCTACAATTGAACATAGTATAAAATCTGGACTCTAGGTTCACCTCTGCATTTTGGTCTGTACTGGTAGAAGACCTTGACATTAGATTAAAAGTGACTTTGCCATTCCACCCAAATATGGATGGGCCAATGGCAAAAGTCAACCAAATACTTGGATAATTTCTGCTGAATTAAAGCAACTATAAGCAGCATAATGGGTTTGAGATATTACTAATAGTAAAGTATACATATGATAAGTCTCTCACCACCACTACAGAAATGTTGCTATATTTTGCAAACCTTGGATATGATCCTTGAATGCATTGGCCCATCAATACAGAACCAAAGAATCTGGTATCTAGGAACAATGTTTATTTGATGACCAGAATGCATACACTTTGCTGTTGTTGTGCCGATTCTTCAGGCTGGCTATGTGCACAACCAACTTGCAAGAATGAAACTTGTTGAGTCTATTGCATCCAAGGTTTAAAGCAAGAGAGCAAACAAGCCCTCTATATATACCATTGCCATTACAAAGAAAACAAACTATGAGGCAGTGGCTTTTTCCAAAACAAAGGATCAAGAAAGCAAACCAGCATACAGACAGTTCCACAACCTTCCAAATGCCCAATACAAATACTTCCAGCCCTTCCGGCCCTACACTCCTCCTCGGGTGGGTATTGATCCAAACAATCTCAACTTACAAACAGTACAATACAGTATAGTACCCTGAACAAGTAAACATCAGTGATTATCCCTTATGATATTATTTAATCACATATGGGCTGAATTCACACCTGAACAATATTCTATCTAACACTTATTGTTCAGTACTCTGACCAATTATACATCAGTGTTCCAGAAACACCAAATGCACCAATGCCTGCATAAGTGTATCGCCGAGCATTTCAGTGGTTGCAATATACTTCCCATTCATGGTCGACTCAGTGGTTGACTTGTGAATCCAGGATTTCCCATTGACTGCTTATCGAAACTTGATAATGATCCCTGATGTGGACTTGCAATTGTCCATATATTGAGTATAATCAGAATGTACATACACTTGAAGTCAACCTCCTCCTGAATTTTCTCCTTTGGAACGAAGTTTCAAGTGCCTAGTACCCTCAATATATCGGAAAATGCACTTGTAAGCCACCATATGTTCCTTTAATGGATCTGAAATGAATTGACTGAAAACTCTGAGATAATCTGTGCAGATATCAATCTGGTGTAACTCCAAGTTGTATACTGCAGCGATGGCCTAGGCTAACCAAATGTTGCCAACTCTCACCATCGGCGTATAGATTTCCTTGTGAGCGATACCTTCTACTTGGTGCTTGGCACCAATGATAAGGTCCGCTTTGAATCTCTGTACATTTTCATTCCATGTCATCATCAGTTGGAATTCAAATCAATCTCTGTCAGTCTCCATATAAGTTGCTGTATTGGCCTCTGTAAGTATTCATCTTGGTCTCCATTGGTCACCATTCTGGTTTCTGTCTCAGTCTCCATCAGCATCTGTCTTGGGCTCCAGCATTGGCCTCTATATATGTTCCCATACTCTGCCTCCCATTCCCAATCATTGGTGGAAGTAGCTTGAGTATTGGTAGAGTCATTGCTGCTGAAGGTGTAGGAATTAATAGATGCATCGCAATCACTGGCTATGGATGGTCGTTTGGGGTCCCCAGAACTAATTATTGTCATCAGCACCCTCTGCAATGTATTCAAGCATCAGTTGGTATCATCCAAGTATCTGCTGTCCAAATCCCACAAATGTTTCACATCACTGTTGTCTTGTAATCGACTGCAAGTTATTTCCATAACTCTTTGGCATCCTTGATATTTATATACTTGAGCTGGAGTCATTTCTCCATGGTCAGCTGGACGGTTGATCCAGCAGTCCTATACTTGTCGATCAAAGACCCTGTATAAGACTCTGAATCAGTTTCTTGTATCAGTCACTTGCATCAGTCACTGTATAAGTATTAGCTAGTTTCCAACTTAGTCTCCATTGGTATTTGCCTATGTCTCTAGCATTAGACTCATGTGACAGTCTCAATATCAGAATTCAGTGATCTCTGTCTTGGTCTGCATTGGTCTGTCTGGATCTGCAATATCAATCTCCAGTGTCCATATCCAGTATCGGACTCCAGCATCAGTCTCCAGCATCAGTTTTGAATGTCAGTCTCTGTATCGATATCTGTTTGTCTCTATATTGAACTTGGTCAGTCTCGGTCTCAGTCTCTAGTATCGGTCTCCGGCATTGGTCTCCATATCAGTATCAGTCAGTCTCTATATTGGACTCCATCCATATCTGTTTCAGTCACTGGGTTTGGTCTCCCTCACTGTCACCTGCTCCATGAAATACTCTATAATGAATAGCCTTTTAAAATACTTTTCAGTCAAGCGTGAATCTTGGCACTCCTCTCTGTATTGATGTTGTTCATATATTAATTTTTTGAATCAGTTTGGCTATTGATTGGTCAAACCTTGTCTATATATTATTTCCATATTGATTTTTTAGACCTCAATCATTGATCAATTCCTTGAATCCTGTCTATCCATTAATTTCATAAATATTGTCTGTTTCCATATTTTCATTCCAGCAGAGGCTATTTGCTGACATATTGTTACTTTAAATGTCCAAATTTCTTCCACTTGTTGAATCTTGGCTCTCCAACTGTTCTTCATTAAACTTGCCAATATTACCATACATATCAACACTGCATCCATTGTGGCCTGCTCTGTCATTCTGTTTGAATTCCATCCAATACACCCTCCATATACATCATCCATAGTGTTAGCAACGGGTCCGCGATACCCGGCCGCAGTCCGGTTCGGAACCGCATCCGTTGCCTCGGGTCGGTTCTGGATCTGCTGAGGAATCGAACTGCCCAATCACAAGGGGGTCCAACCTGCAACCGAACTGAAACCTGCCAGGTTTTGGCAGGTTTTACCTGCAGCAGAGCCTCATTTTTCATTGGCCCCAAAAATCACAGCTTTTCTGCTGCAATTAAGTATTTGAGTTCTGATTGGATCGCGACATGTTATATATGTAGATTATGCAGTGTTGGATGTTCTTTCACCTCCCGGTCTCCGAGCTGCGATACGATCAGTATTCGTTCAGTCACAGTGAAAAACAGTCAATTGTGGTCGCATTTTCGGCTTCAATTCACAGTAACTCAACAAATACTAATTGTATCGCAAATCGGAGACCGGGAGGTGAAAGAGCGTCGAATACTGCATAACCTACGTATATAACATGTGGCGATCCAATCAGAACTCAAATACTTAATCGGAGCGATAGTTTTAGAGAAAAAACTCGCCAAAACCCGGTGGGTCAGGGTCGGTTCCGGTTCCGAACCACCCATGGAACCGAACCACCCAATCACAAGCGGTTCCGACCCAGAACCGACCCAGACCAATAATTTGGAACCGTTGCTAACACTCAGCATCCTTGAAGTTCTCATTGGGTATTAATCATACAAAATCTCTATACCACATGGCATGAACATCATGTATTGCTTGTTCTCTTGCATTGAATACATTTGAAGTCATCTCAATACTACTGTATCAATGTCCTGGATTGTCATGGTTGGGGTCATAAACATGTTCCACTTGCATCTGAGACACTGCTGCTTTGTTCCTCTATAGACTTGATTTGATATCTCCAAGATATCGCCAAATCATGGTTGCACAACAGCTCATTGCCTGTTTTACCAACCCTTCAGGGTGGCTACATACACAGTCAACTAGAAAAGATTGAACTTGTTCAGGCGATTGCATCGAAGATGTGAAGCAAAGAGCAGACACGTTCTTCATATATATTATTGCCATTACAACGAAAACAAGCTATGAGGTGGTGGCTTTTCCCAATACAAAGGATTAAGCAAGCGAACAAGTGAACAGACTGTTCAACATCCTTGCAAATCTGTAAAACACACACTGCACGCCCTTTCGGTCCTAAAGGTTTAGGAGGTTGGACTATGCAGGTGAGACAATGGATAAGTATCATTATAGCATTGCTAAGGAACCACAGAAGTAGTCCGTTCGTTATCATCTTACGCTATATGGGAAAAACCTCAACAGTAGAATGCCATCTAAGAATTTCAATGGAAAGCTTCATTGACCCTTCACGGTCTGGAATGCACTCTTCCCCACATCCATTCTTCTTGAGTCACCACATCAGTGGCGTATTCACAATGCATTCCATTCATATGTAATCGTGGGGACTGAGTGGTAGTCAAGAGCTGTGGCTGGGTAACTGCTCAGTTTATAGATACTTTGCAGGTATACAATAGTACTGCAGGAATCATTTTACCTGATAATAACATTACTTCATCCTGTATTTTTATTTGCAAATATATCTACTCTTATTCCCAAATTTGGAACCATATAGGCCCATATATGTTTGTATACTATTAGTACTGTTGAGAAATTGGATACCTTTTGTTCACACAATTTATAATCAAACCCTTTTTCAGATATATCAAAATGCATCATACATACCAAAACATACAATGACCTTGAAAAAGACGCAATCATATACTCAATTCTATGTTGCAATTTTTTGTATAAGCAAAATGACCTTGCAGGTATTGGTGGTGGCTACCAGCCATGGAAATTAATCACCAGAAGCCAGCAGATTTGAAATCAGAAACAAGGTGAAAATTGACAATGCTAAGGATTATAATTACAAGTATGTTGATCATGCCAATAAATAACATGATCATGATCGGCATCCCGGAGAGGGTTGTGGATTCACACAAATTTTGCAGAAGCAATTAATACCAACATGTTCACTATTCAATTGGCCTGGTTGACCGTTATGGCAATCTTTCTTAGCAGATTTGAATATTAATTATTTCCACAAAACGCATATCAGCAAAATATCTCAGTTGTATTCAGTATCTATCCAGGCTTCCAATGCTCCAAATGTGCCCAATAGAACTGCATTTTTACCTAGATAAGTGACATTGGCTTAGTGCTTACCACAGCAGTTCCAGTTGCAGTTGCTATTCATCAAATTGCGATTCCAATAAAATGATTGACCTACAACAATTGCCAATGGAAATTGAGTAGGTAATTGTATACTGCATTTTGATACATGTGTGCTATATATTGTACTATCCAATCAAGTTGATTGACTGTGCAGCTTTGTATATTGCTCCATATACCCTCCACCATCATTGCCATTTTACACCTGAATAACATATTTTATAAGTATCAATATTTGTATCATTACCTCCAATTGCACCAGTATTCCTCAGAATTGACATTATCATTCAAGCAGATTTGGATAGTATACGATTCATTTGCACTGTTTATTTGCCGCAACAATATTGTAATTTGCCATAACAATTTTCTATATTTGAATACTATTTCTGCTTATAGCCATTTGCTCTATCGATTTTTGTACCGCTGTAATTTGGCTCTTGTATTTCCACTACCTATGCCTCCATCTGATTGCTCTTTTCCACCTTTATCTCCTTTCTTGCCTGACATTCTCCATCTGGATGCTGCTCCCTATCATCATCCAGATCATCTACTATCAAATAATTGTGCAGCCGACTCCTACTGTTGTCCTGAGATTCTCCTGCTATTTCACAATACCCATTATCATCATCTGAGTTACAAATTTGGTCATATTGACTGTCATTTTGGAATGGGTTGTCACCATCATGCTTGTGGAGGATACTATATTCTTCATTGTTCAAACTATCTTTGATATAGCCAAGTCATTTACAACAAGTGTGTCAAGAAGATGTTGGTAAATTGGCTTCTGCTATACCTTGGTGTCATCTTGAAAAAAATAGTCAATATCTACAAGGTTGGGAAGAGGCAGTGGTGGTAGAAAAGCAACCAGTTCAGTTAGCTTGCCAATGATTAGACAGTATAGCTGATTCTTGATCTCAATCTTTACTCAGTTACATTACAGTGTAAGAAAGCCATTTCAGTACTCCATATGCCTAATGTATAGTGCTTGAGTTGTTAGTTCAATATACATAGTAAATGCGATGATTGGAACAGACAAATGATGTTCTCCAGGGAGAATGGCAGCTGCGGAGATGGCTTTATGTGTCTGTGAGAAGTCTTTCTTTCAGTGCTTACATACACTTCCTGTGGCTACTGCTGTTCAGTGGCTGACAGCACTGTGAGAGTTGATGAGAATATCTCATAGGTCCAATTGTACTGGCCCTGGGCCAGCACTCTTCCATTTCTGGTAGGTTCAACACAATAACAATAAGAACAATGAGGTATCCTTTCAGCCTGAACTGCCAAAGGAATATCTTGAATTGTTATGTGTATTTCGAAAATTGATTGAGAGAAAACATACCCATAATTCATATTTTATGATATTTTATAATGCTCAAGTATACAAATGAATCAGTCATCCTTCAGGAGATGCTGAACAATTGAAAGTTTTTCAGTATTACAGAAACATCTTTGAGGTTGTACAGCCATCTGACTATGGCCCTGGCTGTACCATTAATTGATAATCAGATGGAGCTGCAATATGATTATATCGATTTGTAGAGTCAAGTCAGCAATGCAGGAACATGTTGAAGTCATTACATATATGGTGCCCTGCTTTGTGTAGGCATGCCACGGAACCTTGACATTGTATTCCTCTTCTGTATCTTGCCATGCATGATAATCTTCATGGCAATGATTTTTCTCAGTACTTGCAATTCCCTGAGCTGAAGCTAGAATTATATAGTCTATTGCTTCATTGATTAGAAATAGTTTTTTTTGAACAATATAAAATACAATGGTTTATGTTGAATATTGAGTACTGCCCAGTACCAGTGGTCAGTGATTGCCATTATACAGAAATATGTATAACAGAATGCAGGATTTTGGATGATTGCCTTGCAAAAAGATAATGACAATTTTGAATATTGGCCTTGCAATGTGTTTGGTATGTCAGCTGTCTTGCATAATGGGCTTAATACTGTCTGCATCCTGAATGATGAACATATTTGAGATGGTGGCATTGAGGATCGGCAGTATTGTGTCAGTGCCAATGGCACCATGATTGGTTACTGCAAAATTGTTGAAAAATAGATCACAAGGTTTCAAATATTGGCAGTGTGTATGTCAGTTGCTGCAGAAATTACTGCAATGGCTTTTTGGTCGCTCAAGTGATTCAGGGTACTGTTTACAACTTCTAACTGATTGCAATACCAACTGAATGAATGATCAGTAGTATCTGGCACCACTTTGTGTATCCAACTACTATTTCAACTTTTGGATGGAATGGAATCTACTTGAAGAATTTTTGGAGCCTTAGTATTCAATGTTATAGAAACTTTGCAGGAGGATGGTCTGGTGGCTGCAATAGTATATATGTACTGCAGTAATTTCGCATTGAAGTGAACATATCAGTCAATGTCAATGAACTGAGATAATGCAACAATTGCAGATGTTGTTTGAACAATGATATTCTATATTGAGTTGAGCAGTCTCTCCGATATTGTCCAACTATTATGATGTACAATTCCCATGGACATTTTCTACTGAAATATTTGGTTTGACCACTTGAAAAATTGTCTGAAATGGACTACCAGTTGTTAATCTAATTGAATTTGTGTGAATACTTTCAAAGTTTGAGTCTATAAGATTGTATTCCAGTATCATACTAGCAAAAAAAACAAAACCTAACAATGTCCAAAATTGTTTTACCAACTGCTAAAGTTGTTCAAATCCTTCCACTTATATTACTCATAGCAGAATGGAACAAGGGAAGGGGTAATGCAAAAACAAAACACAATCTCAACTGAGAAATTGAGACCGAACAAGGCCAAATTCAAATCAAAATACAATACCAGACCAAAAACAAAAACCCTGTGCCAATTGCCAAAGTTGACCTGTCAATGGATTCAATTTTCATCCTCATTTTGTCTATTCTCAAGCTTTTCATTCTTCAATGCCAGATTCTGCTGCCACTTCTCTCCCCATGTCCATATCTTGAGACTGCCACGGAATATCATCAAAGTCGTCAGTGTATGAAGGCCTGGAAGTCAGAGGCTTGTCTGCAATTGACCTGTAGAGGGAATTGTCAGGGGTTTGGGTGAGCAGAGAATTATAAATAATACAACTTCTTGAGTTGTTGTCACCATATATGGGGTCGTCATCTTCATGTTTATCCAATTCGAGAGTGTCTACCTGCTCCATATATTATTTATCTACCCTTATATATGTTGGAAAACAATTGGTATTTCAAAACTGTTTGTAGAAGTTGTTGGAGTGTGCCAGTCAAATAAACAGCGCTATCTCACAAACATTCTGATCAGGTGTCATTTGGTTCCAATAGCATACATTATATGGAAAACTGACAAAGATGTCAATTCTTGCACTCTCATATGCAGATTGATAAGGCTGTTGTTTATTTTCCTTTGATTCAAGTCACCTGGACAACCATTTAACATGCCATACTGATTGGTAGATATTGTCAACCTGATCAATATGGTCTTTTGTTATGGGGGGAACTGGGAACTTTGGAGGCCCCTTGTCATCAATATATGCAACATCGGAAAGATATTCAACAGCATTATCAATTGTTTCCTCGAATATAAAATGGGAGGCATTGATAAAATCAAAGCTGTCTGTTATGGTCAGGTTGAATACTGCAGTTGCTGTACCACTTACAGAAATTGCCAGGTGACAAAGAATCACAAGTATGGCTGAGGGGGAATATGGTTGGTTTTGCAGCCAGACTGCAACTGCTGTATCATCTTGTAGTCAGGCAATATGGGCTGACAGAAGATAGTGGAAGATGTGCACAAGATGCACAGAGTTGTTGTTCACCCATGTTGTTAACTTGGACCCTGTTGCCCACATGCTTGCCCTGAATTCCCTGAATTTGTCAATAGTGATATCTGAACGTGGGGTGCAAAAACATTCAATTTGTTCGAAACATTTTGCCAGGACCCTATTGAATGCCAATCGTAGATATGCTGGATTGTTCAGGCAACTTGGTAGAATGGCATGCCATAGTTCATTCCATGACCTGTCAGCAGTTGCATGACTCTCTATCTGACTCCTTAATACCAATCAATGTTGTACAATGCTGATGCTCAGCCCCAACACTAACTACACTGATATCTACTGGAACCCCTGATGTGTGATATTTCCGGCCCAACTTAGAAATGCGAGTCCCAAAATGAATGCTGATGGAACCATAAGAAGAAGGTGTGTGAGCAATTTGTGAGGTCATTGGAATATTGCCAGTAGTTGAAGCCTCAGTGTTGTCAATTGGAATCCTCATTTCCAATGTGATTTGCCAGAGTGGATTGTATTAGCCTGGCAAGTGTCCAGTATGGGAAACAGGCCATGACAGGCCACCAGAATTCCTAGGTATTCTTAATATATCTCTAGTATCCACCAAGTGAGTTCTCCACACTTGCAGCCAACAATATTGCTTCAGTATTGCTTCATATAGTCCAAATAGTGGAGATAATTTGTTGAATTATTTCAAGGTCTGAGTATCAAAATGGATAATCCCCTGTTGGAGCCTGAGCCAAGTTTCCTGGCTTCCTAGTTTGGCATAATGGTAAATAGTCATAAATACAATGCGGGCACAAAGATTCTCTGAAGCAGAGGAGTTTAGTGTGTTCATCTTTGGTATTGTCTTGTAGCTATCCATGGGTAGTTTCTATTCATTCATCATTATGCTGACAACTTGAGGAGGTGGTCAGATTTTGATTAGTGATTGATTAATATTTATGAATGTGTATGGAATGAATTGTTATATATTATAAATAAAAATGGTTGGCAAAAGAACATGAAGAATTGATCTGACAATATTGAGCCATAGATTGTTTAGAGCAATGTAGACGAAAATGATAGTATCTGATTTGGCCAAGCAATCTTGAATATTTGTGAGTGAATTTGCAGAAGGGATGATTGATATGTAGGTAGTCACATGAGGGAATTGAGATTTGGTGATAGTAGATATTGCCAGGGAGATGACGAGTGAAGCTTAAAGATGATGGAGCAAAATTGGTGTATACCTGGGGACTGTACCCTTATACATCAATAGTGTTTGGCAGAGGCAAGTCATAATTCAACTGGTATGAGGTTTGATCATATTGAACCAAAGATTCATATCCAACCCATCATTACATAAATTTTGTGTTGGACCATATAAAAATCTTCCATTTTATTTAAAACACTACAAGGAGTTCACTTGAATCTTTTACGTTATTATGATAACTGGTTATATTGTCAAAAATGAATAATTATCATGATTTGGATTGATTTCAGATGATGATTAGATATCTTCCTTCATCAAAACCAAGTACCACAAATGATACTACACTCACCGGTTCACAACCCATCATGCTCCAATAACCTTGCAATAAGTAGAATATACAAATTCATCAATTTATATTGTTGTGACAACTCCATAAGTTGTTTTACTAGCTGGAAGGCCTTCTGATTTGGCTACAAACCCAAAATCTTACTCATTTGAATATGACTTGGCAGCAACACGCACGGTAGCTATGGCACCTTGAAGTACTGTCATATAGAGTTCATCGTCCATATATTACCAAACCATATAGCGAAATGAAAAAATTACATTAGCTTCCTTCAAGAACTCCACCCAGAAATTAAAAATTCTATTGCCAACTGAAGAAAGTGCTAGTCCAGTCAGTAGGATCTACTAAGCCAACAATATGCTGTGGAATACATACAAATATCAATAAAAACCATGAATCCGAATAATACTTGCAAACCCAAAGGCAACCTGGAAAATCGTTAGTACCACTGCAACACTCATGCATAAATACTGATTATAAATGGATGCTGCAAAAACTTCTGCCAGTGAATATGGATGCCTTTTATCACCTGCTCAATTCGCTTTGATATGTTGACATATTTGGCAGTTGCGGCAAACTGCTTTCATATAATCAGGATTTCACCTGTTGGTATAGCATTCATATTGTCCAGGGCTTATTGCTTTGGTATTCAGGGTTTAGGGCCCAGGGTTGCAACAGTCATAAAACTGCAAGCCGGAAAATCTAAAGGATAGAAGACAGCCTGCAGCTATGAAACAAGGAGAAAAGCCAGATGGATAAGAGAGTAGAAGGAAGACTGTATCTTAAGAGGCGAGGACTGAATACAAAAGACTCGATCCACAATTACCAAGTGTGAAACAAATTGAAGCCGAATCAATTTGATTGTTTGTAGACAAGAGAATGAGTTAAGAAGAACACTTATCTTCCGCCAAACGCCTGGTTTATATACAGTGATTTTGTCTATTATCCACTCATACTATAATACCTCCAAACTCCTGCTGTCTTTGTACACCACATTGGTACAATTCCAATGTCTGCCATAAAACCTGATTCCTAACCCTATTTTCTCTCTCTTTATGCTTTATTCTCTGTTTAAAATCTGATTTCATTCTGGTCATAAATTACCCTGAGTTTAAAACCTGATACCATCCTCATTGTACTGTACACTCTGTTCAAAACCTGATTTCATTCTTGTTGTACATTATCTTTTGTAGTGTTGGAAACGAATGGAAACGGTTCGTGATCAATTGCAATGAGCAGGAATTCGGTTTTAGGCTCGATCCAAGATTTGTGGATGTCCTCTTGTTCATCACAAACTTCCTTGTGAACCAAGATTTTCGAAACAACATGAGTAAGTGAGTTCTTGACTGATTGGCTCGAATTTTTTTATCTGATAGTGCATGAAGATAGCTACATTATGGAATAAAAATTCCAGCCAATCAGACATGAACTCACATAGTTAATTCTGTTTGATGTTTGCAAGCGAAATGGTAGAGTTCGAGTCAAAAGTCTTGGCAGGGTTCGGTTCGCCATGACTCAAACTGGCTTGAGGATTTTCTCGAACCAGGACATTTTGTTGCCAACACTAATCTTTTGTATTATTCACTGATCATCACTCCACCATAGATCGTCACACATTACAACCATGTCAGTGGCTCCCACTCTCCATGCCGAGTAACTACAAGGTACATGACCCACGTTTGCCTGGTCATTCTGTGTAACAATTGTCAATAGCTTCAAGTCCATCTATCATGGCCATGGGCTACCATCTGCACTTGTATCAACCTGTCAATTTTGTGAGATATAGCAATTGCCTTCAGAACAACCTGAAATCATTTATCTGTTCGACTTTATATTCTTCACCTCCTTTAACTATCACTGGTGGTAGAGTTCCTTGCATTTGTAGTGGAAGAGGGTCCTGAACAGCCTTTTCAAATGGAGATATCAATTGATCATTGTGAATGTGGAGTGGACTTGGTAATTCGATCCGATACATCCAAGGGATGATGATATTGGTTACTTTGTAGGATTCTTTATATTGCCAGTCAAATTCCTTACTTGGCCAGGTTATTATTATATTTTGTGTTTCCAGCCATAATTTATCACCAACTTCTAATGGTGTACTGATTATTCAGGACTTGTTGGCCTGTTTGGACTGTACAGCTTGGGCTCAATTCATTTGTGCTTTGAGTTTGCTGAATGGTTGCCCTATCTGTTGGGCCTTCTTTAAGGGGTTTACCCCACGGATATTGTTATGGTCCATAATTGAGTGTTGGCTGAAGGTCATTCATGGATGAAAACTATAGTTCCCAAATAACGCAGAGCAATTAGTTGTGTCTGAGATATGATTGTTAGCTGCAAACTCAACCAATGGTGGCCACTGGACGCAATCATCCTGTTGATAATTGACAACATTCCAGAGGTACTGTACCATTACAGTGTTGATTCTTTCAGTGTGACTATCAGTCTGGGACTGAAATGAGGATGACAGATTCCGTTTGATTTACAATCATTCGCAGACATGTTTCCAAAATGCTGATGGACATTGAGGCCCTTGATCGGACTGTCTTGTTTTGGGCAATCCATGCAGTCTGAACAATTCTTGGACATACATTTTTCCAAGTCTCGTTCCATCCACTTTGTCAATATAGGGCACCAGGTATTGTATCTTTGTTAGGTATTAAACCACTAACCATACTGTATTGAACAATACACAATCTGGTAGGTCGACTACAAATCCGTGCTCAAGTCCTTGCATGGTTGCTCTGGAACTTCAAACAGCTGCAACAAGTCATGAATCTGCCTGTGGGTTGCCAGGTTCTACTGGCCAGTGTGGCAATTTTATACATAGTGGTCCACATCGTTCCTCATCTGGTTCCACAGATTGGCTGAACATTGCTGGTCGTAGATTTTTGCTCATCCTGCATGTTCCAAAATGGGTGAATTCTGGCACTCCTGAATCCACTTCAGCCATTTGTTGTCATTTGCATGAGAATTTTGCAATTCAAAGATTTCCAGAAACTTCTTGTTTTTGCATTGTTTGCTGCTATTGTATGGGCAATATTGAAACTTGTTTTTTACCCAATTCCATAACACTTGGGAACATACTGAGTCATTGTCATGGTTAACTGTTTCCGTGAAGGCCACATGCAACGACTTGCATCATTTCTTTTTACGGTTTTGAATTTTTAGTACAATTTGCTGGCTTCTTTGCGCCCCCCCCTTCCCACGAACGTCTTCCGGCATTCTTGTTAGTGTATCAGACTTCAGTCCTTGTTTACCTGGGTGATAGATGATTTCAAACCTAAAAACGGAAGAGAAATTCTGACCACCTCATTTGCCTCCAATTTAACTGCTTCGAAGTCATGAAATACTTGAGAATCACATGGTCTGTGAGAATCATAATTGGATGTGCAGAGCCTTTGCACTCAGACCTCCACTGTTCCAAACTTTGAACAATTGCGTCTCATTTTTGATGGTAAATTTTGTAATTTTTTTTGGCGGGTCAATGTTTTTTGGAAAAGAAGGCTACTGGAGATACTACTCCATGATCATCATACTGAGAAAGGACTCCTGCTGATATGGAATCTAAAGCATCAATTTCCAGGACTATTTCTGTTTCATAGCCAAACTGGGGTAGCACGGGTATCTTTGTTAAAGCTAGCATGTGTTTGGGAAATGCTCTTTTCTGATCGAGTCCCCAGTGCAAAGGTGTTAGCTTTTTTGTAACTTTTGTTGGCAGTTGTACTATCTTACTGTGAATCCATATGAATAGTTGGAGAAATTTGCGAAGCCTAAAAATACTTGGACTTCATTATGTTTCTCCAGTGCTTCGCAATGTTCAACTGCATGGACTGTCTCCAGATCCATTCCGATTCCGTTCACTCTGACAATTAATCCTATGTATCTGACTTCTTCCGAATAGAACTCATATTTTGCTGCGTTGAAGTTGTGACCAGCTGTCTTGAGTGCAGTCACGACTGATCTGACAAATTCCTTGTGCTCCATGAGGTAATCCCTGTCGATATAGATGGTGTCCGAAAGAGTCATGTAAAATATGTCCAGGAAGGGTAATAGTGTGTTGATGATGAATTCTTGGAAGGATGCTCGTACATTCGTATGAGTGATGGGCATAACCCCACATTCGAAATATCTATTGCAGGTCTTTAAAGCCGTATTCTGTTCATGCTCATCTGTGATTCAAATCATGTTATACGCATCGCAGACATCTCGATTGGTGTAATAGCAAGCCTTTGAGAGTCTTGGCCAGGTTTCATTGATTAATAGTAGGGGGTACTATTTTTTATGGTTCCTTTATTTAGGCCTTGGTAATCTACAAACAGTCTTAAGGCTCCCCCGAGTTTTGGGGTGCAGAGAACTACAGCTCCACAAGGTGAAGAAAACAACTGCATAAATTTCTTGGACAAATCTTCTGTATGCATTCTTTAAGACTTGTAGCTCGTCTTGAGATATGCTGTAAGTCGATGCAAATTATGGTGTGAATCCCTTTTGCAGAAAAATTTTATGGTCATAGGGTTGGCACCGTGGTAGCATTTCCCCCACTTCCTTGTTGAACAGGGGTAGAAACTTGTGGTATTCCTTGAGGATGACCTCTACGAGGGGTTTTTCTTGTAGATCCTTCATTCCCAAGGCTTTATTGATTTTGTATAATATAATGGTATAAACCTTGAGTCTCTCATTCTTGAATTTTCTCATACAGGATGAGGCGGCTGCTGTGCAGGTGTCCAGCCTGGATATCTCCAGATCTGCTGTTGCTATATAATTGCCCGACACCCATATGCTCGAAAGGTGTTGACAGTGTTGTTGCCAGTAGCTGCTGTTGAAGCCAATCATACAACTTTGAAATTTGACCATCATGTCATGTGGTTGGAACGATGGTAGTTCTAACACTATCGGATAATGTCTTAACTTTATAACAAATGCTGATAGTTGTTCCTGGTGTAAAAGTATTCCTTAGTTTAGTTTGGCCATAGTGTTAATTGTTCCTGATTCAATACATCATCCGTCAATAACCCCTCATTTTCATGATTTTTGTAATACCTTCACATCTAAATAATGATGGTAAACAAAATCTTCATTCACAAATGCTAATTCCATGGCTCCATAGTCAATTGCAGAGTGTGTATTGATTCATCTGTCTCTGATTTTCAGCAAACATTTTACAACGAGATACTTGCTGTCTATTGAAGACTGCTTGATTTCTGCACTGCTAATTGAAAACTGTGAAATTTCAAAACAAAACTTAGCAACTGTAGACAATGGAGATTTGTGCCCAGCGCAACTGCCATCAGTATTGTACTGGTTTAAACTTTTCTCAACTCCACGTTCTTTTCATTTTCCTTTTGTTCATCCTGATTTTCCTTGAATGGGAGTATTTTCACCTGCCATGAGGCTGCCTTGACCTTCCTTGGACAACTAAGTGCAAAATGTTTTGAATCACTACAACACATATATAGTCCTTCTTTCCTACAATGCGTGCATTTCGCTAGAGTCATTCGGTTTCATTTTACCACCAAAAGATCCATGGGAGCAGGGCCATAATATGCTGCGACTGTTGCTGCTGGGGCTACTTCTGGAATGGGGGTGGTGTTGTTGGTGGTTTCAGGTTTCCTGGATCCTGCTGTCCATCTTCCACCTCAACTTGGGACTTCTTGAACCAGAATCTGTGAATTGCATTGTGAATGGAGTTCAACAAATTCATGGAAGGCCTCTGATATCTTGGTATGTTGTAGGGAGTCTTTGAGTTCATCGGACAGGGCTCTCCTTGGAGCATTGGATTTTGCTGCATTGTTCCAGCTGACATCACGTTCCCACCTAGCGATGGCGCAAAATACAGGGAGAATTCTCTGTCTTTCGGTCATATTTTGTCAAGTTCTGTGTCTGCTGTTCCTTCAATATCCTGATCTCCGAAAGCCAATTGTAATTCATTTTGCAAGGTTTTCAGGCCGTCCAACATGATATTGCCAGTTACCTTGTCACAATATGGTTGCAGTTGGTTGAGGGCTATTCCATCCAGTCAATTGACTGCATACCTGATTTTAACTGGTTAGTCATAGAAACAGTTTGCGTCGTCTTTCAAATTCAGTGCCAGCTAGACCTTCTACCCCCGGAGTGCCATCCTGTCTGTTCCCAAAAATTGCCAAATGCCACTGCCATTATGGCTGCCATGTCTCCCGGACTGTTCTCTACCATTACTACCATTCCCTGCGAGTGCAAGCACTCTTTTGACCTGATCCCCATATTCATTACTTTCTTCTCCTTCCACCCTCAGCTGTTCTTGTGCATCCTCAAGTTCTTGTTTCAGTTATCGGGTGCCTGCTGGTGCTCTGTTTTTCAATCGTTGTTCTAGATCTGTGACCTTGGCCTGCAGGTATCCATGTGTACAGACTGGCACTCTTGCTTCCAAGTTCTTGACTTGTTGTTGCATTAACACCAGCTCTTGGTTTGTGTTCTTCTTGTGGGTTAGGAGGTCCTTTTGTTCTTTCTGTATGGCAGAATTTCTTTTTTTGACTTCTTCGATGGTTGTTACCTGGGCAATGGTTTCTTTGATGAGTTGCATTACTTGATTCTCCGCATTGGACGGAAGTGCCTGTAGGAATTGTCTTAAAGAATTTTGCTGCTTCCCAGACTTGTTCTAGGTCAAGCTTGGTGAAATCCACCAGTATCAGTTTCCCTATATCTTCTTGATTCATACTGGAAAGCTCTATGTATCCAGCTACTTTCGCTGATGAGTTGTTTTCCATTGTTGCAATTTTTGCACAGTGATTCATATAGATGGTTGTTGATCCTCCAACCAAAGGTCTGTGCTACTTCAAGTCACTCATCACAGATGTGCCTCCAAGTATTGATTTTGCAGTATATCCAGCAGTCATTGCCATAGGGAATCTCACACCAGATACAATAGTTGGGATTGCAATACATCAATACCAATTGGCAAATTGTTCATTAATATCTGGCTAGATACTGGTAGAAAAGAGTTTTGAGACAGGGAATACAAAGGGAGCAAAGAATACAATCGTATTCTTCTATACCGTCAAAAGCAGCATGGAATATTTCCATTTCACAATCACAAGTGGAACCAACAAAGCAATTGGAGGGTGTATCACAGGCCCAGTAAATCATAGGATTCCGATAATAAAAACCAAATCTGCTAATTCGTTGTACTGTTGTACAGCTCCTTCCATAGCTGAACAACAACAGACATAAATATAGTCACAGGTGCTTTTGTTCATGTGTTAAAATAGTTGTTAGGTCTGCAGAAGCTCCAAGGACACATAATACAAATATGTTGCCAGAAATTGGGTACAATCAATTTTTTGAAGTTGTGTACTGATCAAAACCCTAGGCAGTGAGTATTCCAAAGTTCATGACAGACATAACAACTGCTCTGGTGGAGATAGCGGTGCATATACAAGAGGGAATATATTTGGTAGAACCAATTTTGGACTCGTTTTTCTGTCAAGAATTCAGGGCTTTGGTATTGAAGGTTTTGGGCTCAGGGTTCTAGGGGTCATCAAAATAGACAGCTGGAAAAGCTGAAGGATCAAAGATAGTCTTTAGCTATGAAATGAGGATCCAAGTCAGATGGCTAAGGGAGTCAAAAATAGTATGTATCTAAAAAGGCAACAACTGATTACAAGAGACTCGATCCAGAATCACCAAGTGTGAATGAAGCAGAAGTTGAAGCGATGTGATTGTTTGTAGACTAGAGAACAAGTGAAGAAGGAAACTCATTCTTCACCATACACTTGGTTTATATACAGTGATTTTGTCTATAATTCACTCACTCTGTAATACCTCTCAACTCCTGCATTCATTTTGCACAACTGTTGCACAATTCCGACATTTCCTGTGAAACCTTATTTGAAACCCGATTGTTGCTCTCTTAGTGCTTTGACCTCCATTTGGAAGTTAATGTCATTCTCGTCATACTTTAGACTGTATTCAAAACCTCATATCATTCTTATTGTACTTTAGCCTTGGTTCTAAATATGATTTTATTTTCATCATACAATATCTTTTGTATTATTCACTGATCATCACACCACCATCAATTATCAATCATCACAACTGGGACAGATAGAGCCTTGTTCTTTGAATGTCTGAAAGGTTATGATATTAAAGATATCCAGCATACATACTGCGTTTTTGTTTCAAGCACTGAAACAACTTCAGTTGCCAGGGTAACCATCAACAACTCATGGAAACTGAGGCACATCTTTCTGCACCGATTGACTTATTGATAGACTGCTAAAGTAAAGCCATCCATTCATTGATTTTGGGGTTTTCTATCAATGTGTTATTTCACAATCAATTAAAAAGATACTCACTTTCAACTATATATCAAATTGTATCAACAATGCCTAAAGTTGTTAATGCCAACAACCGAGAAGTGAAATATTGGAATGTTCATTTGCAAGGTTTGTGGCGAACATTTCAACTCTTATACTTGGTTGACTATGCAAATGGAGAACCATTCTCCCCACGAGCATTATGGAATAATGCAAGCAGCTTTTGACTTTATCCAAAAATCCCATTTGAGTATATCTATCAATGGATAAATGGGAATATATAACCTCCAGAGTTGCCTAAGCTATAAGGATAAGCAAAACTCACCAGCTGTCTTTCGAAACCATGATTCTGTGCCAAATAAACTTGATTGCTTATATACATAATGAGCAGAGCCTTTGATACCTGCAGAATCCATACCGGTAATACATACATTCCAACATACTTGTCAAGGGTTCAAGGCTCGGAGTTCTAGGGGTTATAAAATCCAGACTAAGACGGAGATAATGTGCGGTGATGCAGTGATCGCGGGTACTGCGTAACAAGCAAGAGACTCGAGATCCGGAATCACAGAAGTGAACAAAGGTTGGTGCCGAAGCTATTGATTGTTTTGTAGACTAGAGAACGAGTGAAGAACAAACCTATCCTCCGCAAATCCAGCATCCTTATATACAGTTAACGCGACCGTCGTCACCTTTGCTCACTCGTTCCAAAATACATCCTAACTCCACCCAACTATGTACGCAACCCTTTCAACCTGCGGCCTACGCCATAACCATCACGCCATATTTACAACGCAACCAACAAAACCTGATTCCTTCCAACAAAACCTGATTCCAATCAACAAAACCTGATTCCTTCTACCGAAACCTGTTTTCCTTCGTATTCCCTTTCCTCTTCATCGATCCTTATTCCTTCTTCGATCCTCACTCGACACAACCGTGACAATACTGGTCTGTCACTGTACTTTATTACCACTATGACCAAAGACCACTCCACACATGGTCATGCCTACCCATCATATCAATTGTTCAATACTACTGAGTTTTGCCTTGTGGTAATATTGACTGTAAATGGAGCAACATCAAGTGTGATTGATGATTTGTAAAGGGAAGGGACAGGGCTCCAACAGTTTTTCCAACAATCTTGAAAGTTGACACACATACACAATCAGATTATTCAACTGATGCCTGTTAGCCTTCAATATTCATCATGGATAAAGCAAATGACAAACTTTAAATAGTATGAAAGCCATCCTAGGCTGATATATTTGACTCCCAAGATATCATAATATATGCCAAATAGCTTGTGCATCAAATTGCATATGAGGAGGGTATAGTATATGCTTCTAAACATTATTTCAGAAATGATAGGCATAGTTCATACAATGAGATATACCCAGCAAACTGGGGGTGTGAAATCCTAGTATGTTAATTACCTGGAGAATTGAAAATAATTTCTGACAACATTTAAAATTGTGTCCCAGATGGCAAAACTATTATTCCCCTGATCTTCATGTCTAATTCATTATATCTCACCAATTTCACCAGCAATTGAAAAACATTGCCATATGAATAAAATCAACAACTTACAATATTGTCCTGGTAGTATAACTGCCACAGCCATTGAAATCATACAATATCCCCACTCCAAAAATGTTTTGCCAATGTACCTATAATCCAATTACCATGCTGAGTATTCTCAACTACTTTCAGCAGCCACTAACAAATACCAAAGATGGTCAGTTCACCGCATAATCTGCTGATAGTTCTTACTGATAATGCCTCATGTTTCTATCTGGATTGATTGTTGACTATCCAGAGCATACAAATCTGGAAAAGTATGGATATGGATTATATTCTTGGTGTAAAGTTGAAAAGATGGAATTGGGCAGGTATAATGACATACCAGTGGTACTCTGTGATCATAACGTTTATCAAGTATTGTACACAGTTGTTCAAACTACCTTGCAGGATATGCAAAACTCTCTAATATACCTCCAGAATCCAAATAATACCAGTATTCACCAACTTGTTGAAACCTCAAGTAATTTCGGGCCTTCAATTCCACCAGCTGTCGAGCCTATCTCTTATGACCCTGTTGAGGCTGCCTACATGAAAAGACAATATAGTATCAATCTTAGTTGCAATATATTATGGCACACTGGTTCAATTGTCAGCAATTTTCTCACACCATAACACCTTCTGACAATGCATTTGGATATGTTACACTATCTTTTGGGGTGGCTCTAACATGTCATCAAAAAGTTCAAAGAATATCCAAAACAACAACAAGCCATGGTAATCCGTGCTGGCATACTTGACTATGACGAAATCAAAGAAATCATATTAGGAGGTTAACCAGTATACTGGAAAGGAACTGGGAAAAATAATCCATTATCAGTATGTAGTTATCACCAATATTCTATGTTGTCCAAATACCTTTGACAAATGATTTATTATCAGTATGCAATTATCACCAATACTCTATGTTGTCCAAATACCTTTGACAAATGAATGATTAATTATGCCATCCAATACATCTGAGCACTTCTTGAAGTTTACAATTCCTGTCAATATCTATCTGATGATGAGAATACCTTGAATCCTCTGGATCATACTCTAGTCACTTTTACAACTTCCAACATATTTTCCTGCAAGATCTGCTGCACAAAAAAACAACTGAACAGTCAAAAAAATTGCAGAAAGAACTCAATACCATAAGAGAGGCAAATATAAACAAATGAAAAAATTGCACTGCCAATGAATGAAAACATCAATATCATGACTGGAATGATTGCATAATGTTCGAAGTGGTTAATCTCCTAGAGGAGGAGCCATAATTTAACATTCCCAAACTTCATCCAATAACATACTTGCATTATTATATCAAGCAATTTAGGGGGTTGCTGCTGTGGTCTTCTGTGGTTGGCAAAGCAGCTCATAAAACTCAAACCAAAACAAAGTATTGGGTGTCCAATCAGACCTGAGACATCCATCGACAGATTATGAATTATTATCTTCCCCAAGATGATTTTGCAGTATGGGGAATAAACTTTAATGCTAATGGTTTCAGTATTGTTACAAGTTGGCCACACAAGCTGGACAAGAGAAATCAAACTGCTGCCACCAGTGGAAGCAGTGCAGGGGGTTCAGAAGTTAAGCAACAGATGAGGTTGGACTCTGTACTGAAGAGAGTGACTATGTTCAGAGATATTTGCAATTCATATAGCCATTACATCATTTGCTAGTATTGATTGGTTGACTCAAGGTTAGTATATTTGAATATTACAAAGATATACATTGACAATGATAACCTGCATATATGCCACACCACTATATTGCACAACATTGAGATTTCTGTCAAAGAATTCCATAGCCAATTGACTTATATCAATAGTACAGCTAGTGGAGACCATAAATTGAATATGGGAATACCAAAAAATTATTGGATATGGGTAAAAATGGTCTGACAATATCACATATTTCCTGCACCTGCTTATAAACTATTGCAAGGGTACTTACCATACCAATCACTTCATGATTTATATTTGCAGTGCTGCGAATTTTATACGTGAGGTTCCATCCACCTGAAAGGGGCCTAACTCTGGTCAGATTGTAAATTGTAATCAGGATTTGAAAACATGCAATACAATACATTATATAATGGAGGAGGAGTTGAATCAAATGCTTGCTGGTGGGGGAAGATAGCTTCAACAATATAAATAGTTGTTTAGACAATGTTACAAGTTATATAGGTATTTGCCATATAGATACTAGTTATTGTTTACTTGTACCATTTAAATAGTCCAAAGACTTTGTCCAGAAATACCAAAGCCACGATGGTTGACTGGTAAGATAAGTCAATCGACAATGTAATATATACTATATATTAGGATAGTAACAGTAAATTTACTGCCAATGCACATAGTTGCCATAATATCCTTATAAGGTACATGAGCAATGGTATACAACTTGCAAATGAAATACATTGATTGATTTTCCATATCCTAGGGTTTAAGTAATGGGGAGTTGCCTAATGATGATAAAAATTGATATGTGATTATGATATGGTGTTGCAAATTGGGCTGACCTTGATTACTGTTGCAATGACAACTTCAAGTGTTACTATGCCTACAAGTATCTGCATGGTGGTCATCTATGTGAACTCCCTATGCATCCACTGCAAATGTTGCTTATATAGGTGACTTTGGTATCTACATAGGCAGAAATGTTTTTCTGATATATAAGATTATATATACTGTACTCATTCTATATGTTTATCCATTCTTAGTTGAATTTCTCTTGTATATCATTGTTTCATAACATACATCATAGTAAAAATCATTCTTATGATTGAATATATGTCCTTTCAACCAAAAGCCAAGTAGTTATATTTATTAAAAATACAAATAGAATATTATTAGTATTACTACCTTGATATTGATGATTATTCTATTTACTACTTATTTACTTTGATCTACAATGAAAGGAACATATATTTGGCTATTAATAATCCAATAGAGTATGACATAGCAATAGATTCAATAATAAAAAAATATAATATACCCTACATTTGGCTGCATGCCTGAGATTTGCAAATTAAATAAATATTTTTAACAGTCTTGAAAATATTACTCCAATTTTTATATCTGTATTCCCTGATCTTTATAGACTATATTATACTCAGAATTACTGCAACAAAGTAAAGAAGAATCTGTAGATAGATAGCAAAATATACAAAAATTCTACTATTATCAGCCACAACAGCAAATATACAGTTATTCAACTGATTGGAATATACAATCAAACTATGCTGTTACCCCAATTATGGTATCAATCATACAATATATCATGTACTGGATGGCAGCTATAACTCAGTGAACTCATAATCTCATTCACAATATCATCCTCAACAGTACTAATAGTAATGTCACAGTGGACTTCAGTATGTCTCAAAACCAAACTTTTAGAATATATAGCTCTTCCAACTTTTCCAGTCAAAGACTATAGATATTCTGCATATCTTTCTCCAGCTAAACTTCCAATGTATTTTGCAATACACTTAACAACAAAACTCTCAAGCTATACAATAATACATACAACAGTACAATTTTCAAACCATGCCACTGTTTGTTCAATTTCAGAAAAATACAGCCTATGTTATGTAACACCCCCAATGGGCAACACATAAGACCTCTGGCAGTATCTTTGTCTTCAATCAAATTGCAAACAGCCAACTCACAGTACTCTGCAGTATACTCATCCACAGCTGTATACTCAGCAATCTCATGACCACCACAATATTTCCCATGATCAGCAGTCTAGGTACAAGCAAGAAATCAAAAAACTATGTAAAAATTCAATGCATTCTCAACTAGAGAAGTCCTCCAAACTGCAACCAACAAATCAGCCAGTAACTTCTTTGCTACTATGGGATTCCCAGGACAAAAGCAGCATACTCACATCTTCTCAACAATATTTAAATTGCACTTAGCTGCCATTGACAATACTTTTACCTAAACTCCAATTGCAATAGAGGATTTCTCGAATGTTCATTCTCCTACCATCAATGCAATTTCAATTATCCTATCTGGGTTGAAAACTGGTTGACCATGAGACACCTGAAAAGTTTACAGTAGGGTTATATAAAATCATACTCAATATCTTGATTAAGATGTTATTAGCAATCACTTGAATGGATTACAAAGACAATCTTTCTGGATGGCCAGCAAATGAGCAAATACAGTTCTGATGAGTGATGAAGGCTATTTGATAGCCATAATTGATTCTGCTTCAAATTGTCAATAACAAATAGACAGCCAACATCCAGCCAAATGCAACAGGCCAAGATACTGACGACTTGTTAAAAACAAACAGACTACTGGCCACCTGCAGAATGAAGCCAGCCATAAAGCCAACAACTGTCAGAAGCAGCAGAATTTGTTTTGAACTTGATTGTTAAAGATACACTCTATCAAAAAAGGCCTATCTATTTTGAAAACCTCAGATGCAAAGAATACCACAGGTCAGGAGGCAGAGAACCATGGAGTAAATACCATGAACACTACTAGTAGTCTGATTATAATTCAATGACAATGAAAACAACTGCAGATAGACAGTTGGAGGGAAGTGATAGTTGTGAAGGAACAGGTATTGGTTTGAAGGTGGTTTGAATATAGTCCTAAGATAGTCAAAGTGTTGGAGCTCTAGAGCATAGTATTGTTTGAAGTATTGGTTAGAGTGAAGACAAAGATATAAAGACCATGGATTCTTGAATGGTTGAAAGGCATCAATCATCCCAGCAAATACAACAAGCCTTAACAATTTGTGTATGGAAAAAATATTCATTTTGTTCAAAATTCTTACAAGATTTCAATATTCTAAGTGAAGCTTGAAATCTCTCTTCAAAGCAGTTCAGAGTTCGATTTGAATACTCCTTTGATTGTGTGAGCCAGGAATATTCCTCCTGGTGTGACATTATTATGATAGTAAAAAAATGCTTTTGAAGAGGGTATTCTTTCTACCCATACTGACAAATCAAGTCACCTTGATACAATATGACTCGCACTACTACTGTTGAGTCAACTTCTGTGATTTAGTTGGAATTCTCTTATGGCTTGCAGAACTGGACCATTTCAATTTCTTTAATAGTGTCCATGCTGTGATAAACGCAACAGAAGAATCACTTAAAGATTTTATTAGAAATGAAGCTGATACCTTATTCTGATATTACCTCTGCGAGCGAGATTTCACTAGACAAGGAGATGTCATAAATATTGAGCATCCAGTCTTTGCTGATCCTGTGAATGGATTCAGTGGTTGGTATGTTGATTGTGAAAATCATATGATTTATTATTGCAAGTGTATCTGTGGAAAAACCCATACAACAATCGGACGAGCAACAGCTACTTGATTGTCTATTGATAAAGTCAATTACCAATAGAATTGATAAATGCCTTTGAATTCTGTTGTACCTCTATTTCATTATCTATGCCTATGCTGCTTGTCTGCCATCACATAACGGTTTCATGCAAATTGTCTGCAATCTGTACAGATGCAAAAAAAGATAAAGCTGTATTTTTCATCTTTTACACCACCCCTGTTGACAAACTTTTTGTATTCTTAGGATAGCAGTATTAGACAATGGCATGACAAATGCCTGCACAGAAGTTAGATGAAAAAATTTATTAATTTTATGCTACAATGAGAACAAGTAGGTATCACAATATTAGTCCATGAAAATAAAAGATATTCTAGCATTTAATATTTATCATTTGTTTGAAATGAATGTAGAGTTGGAATGAATTGATGTTTTAATTCAGGAATTAATGAAAAAGAATTTTAATGTTTGAATAGCCCTTCCAGCTTTGGCCTGAATATACAAACGGCTCATGAATAGGTAAAATGAGATATACTACACTATTTGCTAAGTTGTAAATATTATTGAAAGTCTACAAATGGATATGAATTCTAATATTATTGTTCAATTCCAATTGATTGTAGCACACATTGAATCAGCTTTTGCTGAACTGAAGACCCAATCTGCCAAATGTTATAAGAAGTGGTGATCTGTCTTCAGAATCCGTTCAACTCTGCTAGCTAAAATGCACTCCTCTCAAGAGTCTCCAACCCTCCAAGTGTATCTTCAGTCACAGAAACTCACAATGTTTCAGCTGAATACTTGAACGGATACAAAGGAGATACAAGATATTTCGAAGAAAGTACAGAAAATGGTATACAATTCCGAATGAGATGAAAAGATTGCAGAACAATAACAATTGGAACTTTGAATAGAAATTGAAAGAATTCACAACGAAATTGCAAATGAATCTCTAGGATAAAGGAATGAAGAGATCAGTCTGCTGTGTGGTCTACATAATATATCTACAAAATGGTAAATTGTTACCTGTAACTTAACATCTATTATATCACTTGCTGTGAGCTCTGGTAATTGCCATGATACAGTAAAATATTGATCAGACCAAGACCATTATGGATAACACATATAATACTTTTTGTAATACTTTCATGATATATAGTATTTTGTACTATTATTTTAACCCTATTGTAAATTCACAATGCATCTCTAAATCTATTAGCCAAAGAGTCCAGTTGTATTATACTTCAGATATCTAAGGTCTCAGTATAATCATGGTAGTCTGTCAGAATTCTCAGATATGATAGCCATTAGGATATCAGATTGTATGGTTGCTAGTCAGGGTCTACTGATATGATGGTGATAATTATGTCAAACCCAATGGTCACTTGCCAGTCCAAGACTATAATGACTATAATATCATGGTCACATCGTATTTAATCATGTTCTATAATATTCAATTATTACAATATTTTGATATTATAATATCAAGATGCAACTATGATACTTTGATATGATTACTCTCAAAACTTTGATATTTTTTTTCTCACAACTCTGATATGCTTACTATCAAAACTAACATACTTGCTTTGAAGTAGACTAGGCATAAAATGAATAAAATCACTTGTGCATGGGCTTGGAGTGATGAGTGTAGATAGAAATAGGGGGTGAAACGGACGGAAGTGGAAAGAAATAGATCAGTAGGGAAACAAGAAGGCTTGGAGACAGATCGACGCAATGGCTTACATGTGGGCTTGGAGCGATGGGTTCGATGATATGGAGTCAATGAGATGGAAATAATAACTAATGGAATCAATGAGAAATGCATTTGAAGAAAAATCACTTGTGAGAGAGTTTGCGGAGAGATCACTGAGAAGCCGGATGCAGGAAGCAATGGCCTAACCAATAGCAATATAATTGGTATGCCACTAGCCTTGGAGGATGTTAACCTACAATGGTGAAGCAAAGTAAATGACTTAACTTTGAAAGAGAACAAAAGAGAAATACATTCAATAGAGTCACCCAATGGTGTCAGCCGAAGAGAGTTAAGGCCGGGCAGATTGCATGTGGAATTAGTATATTGCTTAGCTCAGAAAATATTAACCCATGTTTATGAAGCAGACTGAAGGACTTGCCTGGGAAATTGAGAAAAAAAGCCACATGTACTGTTGAATCAATTGCTGAAGTGGACTGCAGAGCACAAAGGGCTGCCCAAACAAAGGTGGAATTTGCACAAGACCTGGCATGAAAAATGTTCACCCATGATTGGAATGTTGAGTAGATGACTGTTTTTAGATGAATGGTGAGGGCTGCATGAATGGCGCTGAGTTGGGTGTTGCACCTTGTGGTTGAAACCCGAGCCATGCATTACAAGACAGTGATGAAACAAATAATCATCAATGACAGCTGGTTCTGGATACAATCCAACTGTTGACTGGCAATGGCCAGGGGGAGAACAGAACTGTAAATGGGACAAGATTGGAACAGTGGATTGACATACAAAGAGAAATAGACATTGGGAGCAAACGAGGAAGCTGAATGAAACTACTTGTATTATAGATTCGTAGGCAAGAAAGTGTGGATTTATCTTCAAGATACCAGTTCTTAATTGATTCTGTTACATTCACATTGTCATCTGGCATCCTGTGGGCTATGCCATATATGGCTATAATGGCCGAAATTCAATTATTAATCTGTATTGAATCAGTCATTTTGGATTAGAAGGACAAGATGATTGAATCAACATATCTATTTAAGGCTTAGTTTTCATGTATAAGTCTCACTCTAATTCTTTTCTTGTGCATCTCCCATTTTCATTTCATCTATATCAAAGTACTCCCTCTACACTTAACCAGTAAACAGTCAGAGACCATCAAGAGCCTATTCTTATCCATCCTTTCGGGTATTGGCAACAAACCATAGGGGTTTATCACAATTGATGAACAATTTTGGTTTGTGGCCGATTGCAATTGCTAAGATATATGCTATGCAAGTACTCAAATCTTATAAAATTTTAGAACAAAAATATACATGCAAGTTCTTGTCTGATCAGTTTGATTTTCAATTTCACATGTACCTTTCTTCAAGCAATACAATATACATCAAACATTCTTTCAATCATGCTAGCATTAGCTTACTTGTGTTTGTTTGGAAATCAGTTGTTTGTTAATTGGTTGAGAACTAACCCGCTAATTTAACAAATTATGGATTGTATTTGAATTGAATTCATGCATGATTTGATTTGACTTGAATTCATCTGGTTTGTTGCCAATAATAATTTTGCCTTGATTGATCACACTCATATGTTTTTTGGCCATCATCCAAGCAGTCAGCTTCAGCTATAAACTACATCACAATAATTTACTGACAACTGAGTACTGTATATGTATGTCCCTGTCTTGATCTCACCACAAAGATTGCTGGTCATTAATTGTCATGGCCATAGCCTGGACTCATTTTAAATACACTTCTATTTTGTCAGACACTCACTTTCAGCAGCCTATTGAAGTAACTAAGTGTATTGGTGGTGAATTCTCCCTCTTCTGTTCCAATTTCCTATTGTGGGTTAATATGTTCTGAGCCAGGTTGTATACCGATGAACTTGTATTCTGTCAGGCCCTTGCACTGTGTAGCCAACTTCAGCAAATAACTCCACCGTAAATATGTCTTTACATCTCTACTTGGCTTTCCCCTTGCATATTAGCATCTCCCTAGCCAAGTCACATTCGGATAGATTTTTATTACATTTTGCCCTTGTTCTTGATATTCAGCTTTTGAAGGATTCAATCCTGAGCCCTCTTGAAAGCCATCTTTAGACAACCCCATCTCTCATTAACCCCATTTCTCATCAACCCTCTCTCCTATCAATCCCCTCTCTTATCAACCCTCTCTCTCATCAAACCTGTCTGTTATCTATGCCATTCCTCCCTCCAAATCTACTTGAGAGCCATTGTATCTATTGCACCTTATATGCATATCTAAGAAATCTCATCGAATCCTCTGCAAGTCTACTTTGGCTGGAGTGTATTGGAGTTGTACAAACCAAAATGTCAGAGTTTCAATAGTAACAATATCAGTATTGTGAAAATATCAGACTGGTGAGAGTGTTGGAGAGGATAAAAGTTGAACTTGTAAATAGAAGAGCCATCTTATCAAGCGTCACTCTAACTGGCCTTGATCTTCTCTGACTCTATATATACTGTAAATGAATATCACTAGAGACTGGAAGTTCAAGTACATGTATATACCAGTTCAACAAGTGGGGAAGTGTATTTAAGTATGAGTATATGAAATCACAAAAATGGAGATCAAAGGTGCAAAAACAGTATACTTAAGTATTGATCAATTTGTAATGAAATCATGATTTATTTTCGTATACTCTTTTGTAAATCCAAAACCATAACAACATTATACAGTTATACCCCATCTGCTGGAATATACTGCAATGACTCATAATAATATTCATGTAATACTATGCGATCAGTTACATCATACCATCAAATAGTAGTAATAGTGATTGCCAATGATGATTATGGTGGTTCAAATACTTTTCCTGATATGTTGACACCTAAGAAAGAGTATACCAAGCCCAAGGTCCAGAAATTCTGCCATTGATATAGAGTACAAAATCATGTGGAATTTGAATCAAAGAGGCTGCGACTTCAGAATTCGTGGTAATGGAGACAGTATAGAAAGTGTTGGAGGAGACCACCCAGGTGACTTTGATTCTTCCAGCTGCAGCTCAAATAACTAAAACTCTTCTGATAGTGGAGAAATTGTTTTTATACCTCTTTCAATACCAGGTGGAATGGATGATATCAAATTACCTGCACTACCACTACAAGTACAACCTTAGTGCCCAAAAGCTGCAAATCCAAGCAAGAAGTAAAAAAACAATCTTTTCTGCAAGTTCAAGAGAAATCAAACAGACAAAATGGGGCCCAACAACAAATGCATTACCACTTTGATTCCCATCTCAAATACTTTGAAAATGATTGTCATGATAATGATAACAAGCATATCCTCTTCAGAAGTATTATATGAAATACAGTTTTGGTATTGTACAACAACCAAGAACAATTGTTCATGGAAGTGTTTTCAGGTTGATATATGATCAGCCATCACATGCAGTATGGAGGAAAGATTGGTCAATACAGCAAAAGCAGACGAATATCTTCAAAATAGCAACATCTGAAGCACAGGAAGGATATCTAGGATTATAACATACAGATGCAGCCCTGGAACTATCATTTTCGCTTGTTAGGGATTGCATAGTGGGAGCCCCCACACAGCCGACTAAATGATGAAATCCAGGATTATATATTCTTTTTGAAGATTATACCAAATGATAATACAGATAATCAATTACTGCTAAAACAAGTTGGCCATACTTATGAAAGCTGCCTGAAAAGACTGAAAAAGCATCATCATAATTATCACAAGTAGAAAAAGTAAATGAACAATAATGGAATATATGATGATAATGGTGATAATAAGGAAAATTGAGGAAAGAAGAATGTTGAAAAAGATTGTGACTCCAAGAAACCTCAAAATAAAAAGAAGAATCGCATGTCAATCAATATAGACAAAGGTCAAGCCCTGATAAATATTTCGGAATTTTTGCCTGAAATACAATTCAAGTATTACAAGTGCAAGTTCTGTGGTTCCTGGAGCATCAATAGGTATGTTGTAAAAATGCCATCAATGTTTCATCTAGCAAGAAAAAAGAAGAAGAATAAGAAACTTAAAGTGGAAAATTCAAAATTAACCACTTCTTCATCGAAGATTCAAATCAGGAGTCTAGCTAACAGCACGATAAGACCAGCAGCATCTTGTAGCCATCATGTACCATACATGGTTGACATATATGGTATGAAGATTCATGTATGAAATAAGTTTCTTTCCTTTGTTTTGTGGCATTGCAGTCCTTCATGTATATTATTGAGGCTCAGATATCACTGGTTCTTATGGGTACAGCTATTTATAATTCTTATGGTTTTCCTTTTGGAACCTGCCAATATTGTTATTGATAATGCTTATGTGTTTTCAATATTCAATTGACTTACGTTTCTGCTGTGAAAGAAATTGTGCCTGTAAATGAGTTTAATCATCAAAATATGTCGATCATGTAGTATCCAAGTATGCCACATGACAAGCAATTACTATTGAACTTGATAATAGTCATTCAAACTGCATTCATCAAAAATTTACAAATTATTTGTTACTCTAACCTACTGTGGCCATAGTTGCATCTAAACACTGTTCACCATGTTCTCTATCTAAATAAATCAATCACGCATCACTATAGTCAGGGCAGCTCAGCATGTCCCCATGAAATTCCAAGAATTACCATCAAAACCAAAAACAGATTCAAAATCTACAGTATACATGTTTGCAAGCATAGAAGACAGAAAGAATATCCTGATAAATGTTCCATAGGATGATTGGTGTGATATATCTAAATTGTGAAAGCAATGGGCTAATTGATATTGTATTTGATTATAGATTCAAATGGAACCAAAGTTGGTGAAAACCTTTGATGAAGAAAGAGTTGAAGGAGCAGGTTAGCAATATACCTCCACCATTACTCTGCAGTATAATTTAAATTATATCAAAGATGTCATTGAAATTGGTTCAATTGAGATTTCATCTGATATTATTTTACTTCACTGGTGGATCATCAAGTATAGAGCACCAAATGTATTCACCAAAGAAAATAATTAACTACATATCATTTTGAAATACTGCTACAAATATTGTAGATAGTCAGCTGTACCATCAAATTGAATTGAATATAATGATTCTATTATACCATATAGTATAAACGTTTGATACATGAGAGTAATGCGGTCAATACAGATCAATCTGGTACACGAAATTGCAATTGAAGAAGTAGATCAAACTCCATGGCAGTATTGAGACTTTCAAATATTATAGTATAGAGAAACTACCCATGGTGTTCCATCCTATCAAATCTATAATCAAGTTAGTTTGGAGCCACCTCCATGGTATTCCATCAATGTGTTCTGTTCCAACCTATTTGTGGAATTGGCTTATAAATAGAACAACCAGAAAAACACATTTATAAATGAAATTTGAACTACTAAATAAAATATTGAGAGTTTGTAATTTGATTGTCGGTAAAGTTAACTAAGTAAAATAATTATGAATGAAATTAGCGAAGCTAGTGAAGCCAGCAAATCCAATAAATATATCAAATCCTGCAAAGCCAGCAAATCCAGCCAATCAAACAATGTTATTTATGATTTGCTATACAAATCATTTCAAGTTCAATTTATACTAATATTTGAAGTATATTGAAAGTAACTTCTGCATGATGAAAAATTTGTTTGCACTATGGTTACCAAGTTAGATGAAATTTCACAGTGATTGGAGTATATTGGAGACAACTGTTTGTAAAAGAATACAGAGGAGCAAAGCAAAGCTAACTGACTTATATGAGATTGATGGAACAGATGTAAAGATTCCTGACTTGTAAAAGAGATTATAGAAGTAAAGCGAAAACTGCCAATATATTAAATACACTTATAAATGGAGTGTGAAGTAAACACAACAAATATATAAAAGATATTGGTAACAGTAAAGCAAAGATCATTGATTTGTGAAAGATATTAATAGATATGAAGCAAGAACAACTGATATATAGAATATAGATAACATTTAAAAAGGAAAAGAGATGTGAAGACAGCTTGCTTGTAAGAGATTTATAGAAGAAGGGCAAAAACCAATAATTTATAAAATGAATTTATAAAAGGGAACCAAAGCTGATATGTAAAAGACATTAATAAAAGAAAAGCACAGCTAGTTGACTTGTAAAAGCAATGGATGCAAATAGGAGACAACAGATATATAAAGAAATAATATTTATAAAAGGAAAGCAAAGTGCAAACAACTGGCTTGTAAGAGATTAATTGCAGAAAAGCAAAGACAATTAATATGTAAAAAATATTTATAGATGCAAAGTGACAATTGACTTGTAAAGATAATTTATAAAAACAAAGCAAACCTAACCAACTTGTAAAAAGAATAGAAATAAAGTAAAGACAACAGATATGCATATAAATAATATAATTAAAAGAAAAGCAAAGCAATGACTTTTTAAAGTGAAGATGGCTTAAAGGAGTGATATCTTAGAGCAAATACAACCAATTTATAACAGACTCCTTCAGAAGTAACCCAAGGAGTTTTACTTATGTTTTTAAATTTTTTTATTGGCCAAGCTATTTAATTTGTATATTTTCAATTGACATATTCATGAAACCATTTTGTCTTTGGATGATATGGCCCATCCATAGATTGGCTGAAACTATCAATTGGTCAAAACAGCTTTCAGCAATACAGCATTCAGTTGTAAAAGAACATTCAATGGAACTACGGCATACTAAAAAGATCGATTCTAGCAAGCAACCGGTGAGTGTCCCCATACTCCTTATTCCAAAGCGATACTGATGATAATTACCACAGTGTATTGATTATATGGGCTATTATTGTTTGACAATTATTAACAGATATGCATTGCCATATATGAATGAACAAAGAGACAGGGTTGCTGGTTGAAGAATTTTCATATAAATTAATTTGAAGGCAGAGTACAACTGCATTGAAATTAAACCTGGTAATGAATAGAAAACAGCATTGTGTATGAGATATTGATATTATGAGTATCAACCTATACCCTTCAGATTGGGGTCCATACCAATTATGTTTCAATATATAATAAATGATATCATGCAAAATCTAGTTCATGATCAGGTAGTATATAAAATGATTAATATCTCAATTTATATAAGAGACCAAAGAAGAGTATGTGCATTTTACTAAAGAAGACCTTTATCAATTACAAGAAAACAACTTAGCTATAGTATCCATTAAGTGCCAATGGCACCTCTAGACAGTTGGATTCCTTGGGAATCTCATATGAGAAAAAGATATCAGTATACCACAGAATACAATTGATATGATTTTCAAATTGAAAGTTCTAGAGTCTGTCAAAAATATCCAGTCTTTTCTTGCAGTTGCTAACATCTATTTACAATTGATCAAAGAATTGTCTAAGACATACTATCCCATAATGGAGTGAACCAAAATAACCAAAGAAAAATTTGATGGAAACACAAACCCTGCAAATCATATAGCCTTGAATGAACTTGATAAGTACTATATCAGGGTACTCATATTATGATATTTGGAGTATATTTAGCAAATAGTCAGTGAACCTAATACAAGTTATTTTGAAATTGATAGGCAAGGTCATTAATAGATAATTGCACCCTATCATATACCAATTTCAAAATATTCACCAAGCTGAGTTCAACTGCAATATCCATGACAAAGAGATAATTGCAATGGTATTGAAATTCAAAGAATGAAAATGTTATCTTGAAGGTGAAACAAATCCAATCAGTAACTTTACTGATTTCAATAATCTGAAATACTTTATGACAACAAAAATCTTAAATTACAAACAATTTTAATTTGTACAATGACTGGAACTTTCTTATTGGAACATGATTTACGGATCCAGGACTGCAATTGCCAAGCTTGACACAGTATCAAAGCATTCGGAGTACAACTCTGAAAATAGGCTTGACATTGCTAAAGAAAATCAAAATCAGCCAATCCATTATATTATAACACATGATCAGTCAGTAACTGCTGAAGGAGATACAGTGCAAGTGACAGTAATAAATATTTGAGGCAGACGGATTGTGATTTCTTTTGCAAAGTTGAAAGCAATTCTAGTAGTAAAGTTCAACAAATGGCTGTTGGAAGAGGTCTTCAGCACCACTAATAACAATGATCTATGGAAGAAGAGTATGTCCGAGCCGTGGAAGAAGATTCCTCTGCAATCATTTGATTCAAAATAAAGTTCTAAATAAGATTGATGAATATCGATATTGGATGATCTGCAGCTATTGAAACAGATATATGAAGCAGAGTATGATTCGTAGGGGGCTCAATATATTGGGCTGTATATTACAATCCAGATGGTCCAAGCAAATTCGTTTGGACAAGAAATGGAAAAAATCAATGCATATTAAATCCAGTTATGTCATAAATAGCAGAAAAACATAGCTAAAAGTTATACTCATGATGAACTTCTTCAACCACTGAAATATACTTACCACCCATGGATATGATTTCCGTACAAATGTTCATCAAACTATTGATATCCAATGGATGCTCATCAGAGTGGGCAATTATCAACCAACTGGCAAAAAAGAATTACTGCATTCCATTGTGATATGGTGACATGAAGGCTATGGACTTGGCCAATTGCTTCTTGAAGAAAGTAAGGAGATTTCATGGCCTACCATCCAACATAGTGTCGGATCAGGGGGCAAGATTTGCCTCCTTATTTTGGTAATTATTGATCAACACTTGTAATATTGGACCCAATATATTATGACCATTCTACCCTCATATGGATAGAGAAATGGAAAGGGTCAATCCAAAACTGAAATGTTATCCAGAGAACAACTGTAAGAATAGGTAGGATAATTTATTCGATATGTTATTGATGGCAGTGTATTCCTACAATATTTGTATCACCACTGCTACAGGCATGTTACTATTCTATAAAAACTGTTAGTTCAATCATTACACGAATTGCTCCATGAAAGTAGTAGCTCACTGTCTCATATTGGGGAATATTTTCCAGATGACTTGCTGCCATGAACTTTTCAATTAAGGCTTTTAGTATATATAATAGACAATGGCAAATCACCATGATAGAAATGCTAAAGAATCTCCAAAGTCTTTGGTTGGCAATCTAGTTATACTAAATAGAAAAGACCTCACAACTTGAAAACCATCAAAGAAAATATATGCAAAGCTTCATGGACCCTAAAAGGTATTGAAGGTACTTCTATGCAACGGAATTAAGCTTTACTGACCAATTTGGTAGAATATTTACAATGTGTTCTATGTATTACTCATCAATTCTTATTGACTTGCCACCAACCCTACAACGTCTCCACCTGTGCTTGTTTCTGCCAACAAGAAAAATACACCACATTATCATATAGATGGCCAGTAGTAGAAAACAAGTTATAAAGTTGAGGACATTATTGGCAACAATTATAGGTAGAAATGAAAATGAGTATACTATCCGGTCAAGTTGAAGGGGTACTTGGAACAAGCTGATTGTCAATGGTTGAGGGCTTCAGTATTGAGGGCTCAGGGCTTGTGGTTCTAGGGATAATAAAAACCGAAAGGCAGAAATGGTAAAGGATTGTGAATAGCCTGTAGCTATGGAGCGAGGACAAAAGCCAGATGGCTAGAAAATTTGAAAGTAGCCTGTAGCTATAGAGATAAGGACAATATGCAAGAGACTCTATCAGAATCACCAAGTGTAACAGAAGTGGAAGCGAAAGATATTTGATTGTTTGTAGACTGGAGCAAAAGTGAAGAAAGAAATTTATCCTCAACTGAATGGCTGGTTAATATACAGTGATTTGATCTAGTGTTAACAACGGGTCTGGGTGACCCACCCTCGGTCCAGTTCCGAACCGGAACCGTACAAAACCGGACCCAGCTGTAATTTCCAGTTCCATACCCGGAACGGAACCGGCCAATCTACAGGTTTTACCCCATTTAGTTTTACCTGCCAGATCTCACTTGCGGATTCTAAAAACCGGTTGTTCTGAGTTTTGGGAATGGAAAGCATTGCGCATGTGTCAAATGACATTTCACACTTTCTGCCCAGTTTTTTATTGTATACAAATAATTTCAATATGGTGATCTTTTCATTACTTATGCTTTCAGAGATAGTATTGGTGCATTATTGACAACTTTTCAATGAACAAAAGCAGTCAGAAGTTAGAAAATATAAATGCAGTTCATAAAATCCCACGATCTAGAGGTGTTGTGCGACCAAAAATCGTTGACGCTCGGTTTACGCTCACTCTTAGTCATGTAGCCTATCTAACTGGTTGCGCGCAAATAGCATAATTACCCGTAGAAAATGTTGTTCATACATAATTGATCATAATATGTCCTGCGATACCGATAAATTGTGATTTAACAATTCCTGATATGCACTGTTAGGGAGAGCATCAGTATATCAATGAGAATTGTTCAGTCGATAAATGCAGTCAGGTGTTGGAAAATATGAATGTAGCACATGTAATCCCTTGCACTAGAGGTGTTGTGTGACTGAACATTGTTGATGCTTGGTTGACACTCGCTTTCAGTCCTGTAGCCGATGGGTATGGTCAAGCACAAATTTCAGAATCAATTGTAATCAATGGTGTTGGTCTATACTTGATTATGATGCATCCTGCAATACTGATAAATTGTGATTCAATAATTGCAGATACTCATTTTCAGAGATAGCATCGGTGTCTCATTGAAAACTTATTATTCAATAAAGGCAGTCGGAAAATAGAGAATATGAATGTAGCACAAATAATCCCTTGCACTAGAGGTATTGTGCGACCAAAAATCGTTGACGCTCACTTTCTGTCCCATAGCCTATGCTTATGTTCAAGCGCAAGTATCAGAATCTACTGTGATGAATGGCATTCACCCTTATTTGATTATGATGTATCCTGCGATACCGATAAATTCAGATTTAATAATTGCAGATACTCATTTTCTGAAATAGCGTCAGTGCATCATTGAGAACTTTTTAGTCGATAAAGCCTAACAGAAAAGAGAAAATATTCACGTAGCACATATGATCGCACGGGCTACAAGTGTTATAGGACCAAAAATCGTTGATGCTCTGTTGACGTTCACTTTCAGTCCCGTAGTCTAAATGTATGTGTATTCACAAAACAGTTTTTCATTGATAAAGATGGCTTTCATTCTAATTTGAGAAGAAGGTGCCTTGCAATATCAGCTTGATTAGTCAAAAGTAAATTTTCGACAGATAATGACAGAACTCCAATAATACTAACATTGCACACTTCACAGAGTAAATTGCATTTCATTCACTATTATATTGCGAGTTTTGACAGCTGAAACTGTGTAAATAGATTGAATATCAAAATTAAATGTACCCATAATAATGATGCACATAATATCCAAAAAAGTTGCTGCAAATTGAAGCTTTAAGTATACCCAATAGACCCACTTGTCTATTCACTAAGATTTTCTATTGCTTCATCGATGCTGTGATTCTCTGTGAATGAGTTAGTAATATTTCATGTGAAAGGTGGGAGTGCATACGTAATTCATCGGTGCCATAAGTACTACAGTCAAGAAAATTGTAAACGTCATCGTCCTCAGCTTCTTCTTCTGAATCTTTGAGCAGCGTAATTTTGTTCAAAATCCTGAGGTTAGACTATCTTTCAGGACTACATTGTGCTGCAGCGGGTACTGTAGTAGTGGAAGGTTTTGTGGCTTTGCACCTCCAGCGAGTGAAAGGATTTCGAGCAACCTTCTTTTGGCAAAGAAGGCAGCCAGCCAAGTGATTATCATACATTATGGATGGATACTTTTCAATGACCGCCTTTACACTCTTATGGCATGGCAACTCAACACCCCGGTCCTGTTCTTCACGAATCTCTGCCCACGGCTTTTTGATCACATTCTGCATTTCCTCGATTCCCGTGCGTGAAATGCCATGTTTGGCCATATTGACCATATTGAGCGCGATGCGTATGTCTGCCTGCTTGAGCTGTACACACCCACCTTGCCTGGCCATGGTTGCAGACATGGTGAAAACCAATTATCATTCAGTTGCTGTTGCCAAAATTTCATGGCGAGCAATTGCACATACTTCAATCATATACTCTTCTGTGGCTTCCTTTAATGCTCTTAAAGAAACTCGTGTCCATTCCCGAGGTTGTTTGTCAGAAAAATTGTCTGCAAAAACTCCATAGTTGTCAACATCATGGTGTTCAATTTCACAGACTGTTCAGACGAATGCCTTGGTAGACTATGGAGGGTTGCGGTTGTGGCTCTGGTTGAACTGCTCACATAATTCTGAACAAATTGCAGCTGATTGAATCTCATTGATTGAATATCGTTCTTGAAGATTATATAACTCACATCTGATGGCATGGTTTTTCCGGTGTTTCTTGGTGCCAGTTTTGTATACAATTTTCAACTTTTGGTCCTTATGCATATTTCTCGTTGCAATATCGGTGGCTATTTGGTGTGGATTCTGTGCACGTCGTTGGAACAATGTTTGATTAATTGAGGTACTCACAGTAGAGGCAGGCATGTGCGTGAATTCATTCATGGATTTACTGCTAGATGAAGGTTGTTATGGTTCAGCCATCACTTGAGAATATTGTATGTGAAGAGAGAAGAATTTGAGTATGGAGAAGAGGGAGAACCTGAAGAATTGTCAAGGGTTCAAGGCTCGGAGTTCCAGGGGTTATAAAAACCAAACTAAGACAGAGGTATTGTACGGTGGTGCAGTGATCGCGGGTACTGCGTAACAAGCAAGAGACTCGAAATCCGGAATCACAGAAGTGAACAAAGGTTGGTGCCGAAGCTATTGATTGTTTTGTAGACTAGAGAACGAGTGAAGAACAAACCTATCCTCCGCAAATCCAGCATCCTTATATACAGTTAACGCGACCGTCGTCACCTTTGCTCACTCGTTCCAAAATACATCCTAACTCCACCCAACTATGTACGCAACCCTTTCATCCTGCGGCCTACTCATAACCATCACGCCATATTTACAACGCAACCAACAAAACCTGATTCCTTCCAACAAAACCTGATTCCAATCGACAAAACCTGATTCCTTCCAACACAACCGATTCCTTCTATCGAAACCTGTTTTCCTTCGTATTCCCTTTCCCCTTCATCGATCCTTATTCCTTCTTCGATCCTCACTCGACACAACCGTGACAGTAGCTCCCCCTCCCACATGCTAAGTTCCTACGAAGCTGTTGATCCGGGCTTGCCAGGTTGTTCCGCATGAAAAACATCGATTGCTTGAAGCCCATCCACGTTAACCGCCGGTTCCCAGCTTTGTTCATCATAGCCTTTCCACTTGACCAAATACTGCAATTGTCGTCGAAACACCCTCGAGTCGTCGATACGTTCCACTTCGTATTCTTCTTCTCCGTCCACGATAACGCAGGTGGTGCCAATTCGACTTGTCCTGGCAAGGGATCTTCCGATACTTTGGTTAGGCGGGAGATTGGTTGTACTGGATGAATGTGGAGGTCCTTTGGTAATTGTAATCGATAAGCCCACGGGCTGATAACTTCCGTAATATCGTATGGTCCCAGGCGTTTCCAGTCAAGCTTCTTGCTGGATCGTTGTGTTGTGATATTCCTGGCGTCCATCCAGACTCGATCTCCAACCTCCATCTGCACTCCCTCTCGTCGATGCTTGTCTGCTTGTTCCGCTTGAATATCTTGTGCTCGAGTCATTTCAGCCTTCATCTGTTGAAAGATATCGTTCATTTTCTGGGAGAGGTATTTGCGTTTACTTCCCTGATATCGTTCCCATTCTGAATCGGATGTTGGCTAAAGGTCATTCTTGGATGGAATCCGTAATTACCGAAGAACGGTGAGCATCCTGTTGTTTCCGAGGCGTGATTGTTCGATGCAAATTCTGCCATTGATAGCCACTGTGTCCAGTCGTTCTGTTGATAATTGACGAAGGCCCTGAGATACTGTTCCATAATGGCGTTCATTCGTTCCGTTTGTCCATCTGTCTGTGGGTGAAACGCGGTTGACAGCCTTCGTTCGATCCCAAGTCTTTCACAAACGTGTCTCCAGAATTCTGACGCGAATTGGGGTCCTCTGTCTGATACTATGGTGTCCGGTAAACCATGTAACTTGAACACTCTCGTAGAAACATCTCGCCCAGCTTCTTGCTGTCTGTATCGTCCCGACATGGCACAAATGTTTCATTTTTGACAACCTGTCAACCACTACCCATATGGCGTTGTACCCCTCGCTTTCCGGTAGTCCCACCACGAAATCCATACTCAGATCCTTCCATGGTTGTTGCGGTATTTCCAGTGGTTGAGCCATCCGTGGACCTTCTGGTGATTGCTTTGCTGCGTTGACACACGTGGCAGTTTCGTACGTACCTGTCCACGTCCTTCCTCATACCTGGCCATTGATTATTTCTTTGAGGAGTTCGAGGGTTTTTGCTCGTCCTGGATGTCCTGCTGCCGGTGTATCATGATGGTCCTGTATCAGTTGTAGCTTGTCCGAATCTTTTTGACGTCCGTTGCGTTGAGACACAGTCCTTCGCTGCTATCGAGTGGGCAGTCCTTGCATACATTTTGAATCCAGTTCCACAATTCCTTTGGATCGATTCGTCCTGATTCACCACTTCTGCGAATGCTATCACCAGTCCTTGTTGTATTCGTTTGTCGAGATTCTCCGTTTTGAGCACGATTTGTTGGGTTTTTTCTGCCCCCCCCTTCGGAGGAATGTCTCCTGGCATTCTGGTGAGTGCATCGGGCTTTTGACCTTGTTTCCTGGGCGGTATATAATCCTAAATTTGAATCTCGACAGGAATTCGGACCATCTGGTTTGTCTTCTATTGAGTACTTTGACGTCATGAAGTATTCGAGATTCTTGTGGTCCGTCAGTATCTTAATAGGATGTACTGACCCTTCGCATTCTGGTCTCCACTGTTCCAGACTTTTAACTATAGGCTCCCAGCTCTTGATCGTAAATCTCGTAATTTTCTTCTGCGTGTGTGTTTCTTCGAAAAGAACGCTACCGGATGAAGGATTCCTTGATCATTGTACTGGGATAATACTCCTGCAGACACATAGCTCGAGGCATCCGTTTCCAAAACGATTTCTTTCTCATAGTCGAAGTGTGCTAGAACTGGTGCTGTTGTAAACGCTTCTTTTAGCTCGCAAAGGCTCGTTTCTGATCGGATCCCCAGTGAAATGGTACCAGCTTTTTCGTTAGCTTTGTTAACGGTTGGACCACCCACTGTAGTTTCTGATGAATCTTCGATTAAAATTGGCGAATCCTAAAAACGCTTGAACTTCTTTGAGCTTGCCAGGTGCTTCCCATTCCTTCACCGCTGTTACTTTTTCTGGATCCATTCTAATCCCGTTTACTCCAACTATTAATCCCAGGTACTTCACCTCCTGTTGATGAAACTCGCATTTTTCCGCTTTCAGATACAGACCGGCTTCCTTAAGCGTTGTCATTATTGCTCTGACGTGTTCCTTGTGTTCCTTTAAATTGTCACTGTAGATTAGGATGTCGTCCAGGAATGCGTACAAAAGATGTCCAGAAAGGGCGAAGAGTATCGTTGATAAATTCCTGAAAGCTGGCTGGTGCATTGGTGAGTCCGAAGGGCATAACGAGGGATTCGAACAGGCCATAACGGGTCCTAAACGCCGTTTTCCATTCGTCTCCTTCTGCTATTCGAATCATATTGTAGGCATCTCGGACATCTAACTTGGTGTACCACTTGGCTTTTGACAATCTCAACAAGGTTTCCTGGATTAACGGTAATGGGTATCGATTTTTTATGGTTCCTTCGTTGAGTCCTCGATAGTCCACACATAATCGTAATCCTCCATTCGGTTTGGGTGCGAATAACACCGGTGCTCCGCATGGTGATGATGACGATCTGATGAATCCCTTTGACAAATTCTTTTCAATCCACTCTTTCAGGACCTGCAGTTCTTCTCTTGACAGGCTGTATATTGGTCCAAAAGGTGGTGTGAATCCGTCTTGGAGTGTAATCTTATGATCGTACGGTCTGTGTGGTGGTAGCCTTTCAGCGATAACCTTGTCAAAAAGGACAAGAAACTCATGATATTCCTTGGGAATTAACTATTCCAGCGGTTTTTCTTGAAGGTCCTTGATTTCAAGGGCCTTGTTGATTTCATATAAGGTTACCGCGTACACCTTGAGTTTCTCCTTTTTATTTCGTCTCATAAATGGGGCTGCTGCTATGGCGCATATGTCCAGTTTTGCTCCCTCAGATTCCGTTGTTTCCATATGATTTCCCCATACCCATACACTTGAATGATGTTGACAGTGCTTCTGGCAGTAATCGCTTTCGAATCCTATTCTTTTCTTTTGGAATTTGACTGTAACATCGTGGAGTTGTAGCCATGGTAGTCCAAGTACGATTGGATAGTGTCCGAGTTTCGTAACGAATGCTGGTAATTGCTCCTGATGTCCGCTTATGCCTAAGCTCAATTTAGCCATAGTGGTGATGGTTCCTGATTCGATGGGCCTTCCATCTATAACTTCCAATTCTCTTGATTCTTTTCATTCTCTCTGTTGTAACTGATGATGGCGGACGAAATCTTTGTCAATAAATGCTATTCCAGTAGCTCCGCAGTCTATCAAAGCGTGGGTATCAATAATTTTATCTTCTATTTTCAGCGAGCATTTCACAACGAGATGTTTGCTTTCCATAGAAGACTCTTTTATTTCAGCGCTTGATATAGAAAACTGCGAAATACCAAAACTAGCATTGACTGACAAAGGAAATTCGTTTCCAGCGCAATTGCCATCCTTATTGCACTGGACTAAACTTTTCCTGATTCCACATCCTTTCCTTTCCCTGTTGTTGAATCTGCATCTCCTTCATTCGTTGCTTTTTTAAACGGTGACACTTCCGTTTGTCCTGATGCTGCCTTAAGCTTCCTTGGGCATGATGCCGCGAAATGTCTGCTATCCCCACAGTACATACATAGTCCTCCTTCCCTTCGTCTCTTCCTCTCCTCAGGTGTAATCTTCTTCCCTTTGACTGCCGAGAGATCCATTGGAGCGGGGCCGTGATATCCTGCAACGGATCCTGCAGGTGCTGCGTCTGGGGCGGATGTGGTGTTGGTTGTTGTATCGGATGTTTCATACCCTTCCCATCTTCCAGATTTCTTTTCCGCGGCTCTTCTCCTCAGCTGGGAGTCCCTTTTCGACACCATTTTAACGAATTCGATCATGCTTTCTGGCTCCTCGATATGCTGTATGGAGTCCTTGAGTTCGTTGGGCAGGCCTTTCCGTAGTGCGTCCAATTGTGCATCTTCGTTCCATTTTGTGTCTACTACGTATCTTTGGAATTCCGCGTAGTACTGGGAGAATTCGCGGTCTCGTTGCCTGAGTTTCTCGAGTTCCCTCTTTGCTGTTGCTGCTCTGTCTTGATCTCCGAATGCTACATCCAGCAGGTCAACTAGGTCCTTCAGGGTATTGAGTTTCACTTCCCCTGAGATTTCGTCACAGTGTGGCATGAACTGTGCCAGAGCTACTCCTTTCAGACATCCAACTGCATACCTCAACTTCTTCTGTTCGTTGTTGAATGCCTTCGGTTTTCCGGCTATTTTTAATGCCAGCTGCACCTTCCATCCTCGAAGTTCCTTCCTATCTTCTCCTGAAAAACTAGTGATATCATTCACTTTTTCTTCTCGCTCCTCTCTGTCCCTCCTTTCTCCTGTTTCTTCCCCTGTTCCTTCCGTCAACTTCAGGATTCTGGTTACCTGTTGTCGATTTTCCTCCGCCAGGTTCCTAAATATCTCCATTTGAGTTTGAGCATCTTCCAGATCCCTTTTCAGTTCCGCCAGGTCTGGATTTGCCTCTTCCAATGTCTGTTTTAGAATCCGGACTTCTTCTTCCAGATCCCCATGTTTGCATGTCTTCGACGTTTCTGCAGTGGCCGCTGCTTGTTGAGTGAGCAGTAGTTCCTACTTCAAATTGTCCCTTTCCTGGACTATTTTTTCTCCTTCTGCCAACAACTCCGATATTCGTACTTCCGCATTCTTCACAGATTGCTGTTCCTTGAGCAATTCGTTCAGTCTGCTGGTTGTCGGTAATTGGCTTATTGCTGTAAGCCCTTTGTTGATGTCCGTGATGTGACTTCGGAGCTGTGTTTCGTTCATGACTTCCGTGTTCTTTGTTGCCACGATCTCTAGCTCTATTTGTAAAGCTCCAGTCAACGTGACATCGCGAGTTGGTCTTGAGGATTCTCTGGACATCTTTTTGATGATGTAGAGAGGCGGCTGTGAGGAGGCGGGGTTCTGTTAAACAGTCTCTGACTTTGTCTATATTGTTTTGAATTTGTTGGACTGCTACTTCGATTTCTGCTTCTAAAAATGGATTGACCATCTACCAGAAGAACACCTCGTGTTTACTGGGTGTTGTTACGATAATTAGCGGAGTTGGTAAAGGAGCCGGATGTAATTCGCAGTCAACTCCCTTTCCCTTGTTCGCCTTTCGTTCGTTGTAATCTGCCCACGAGATTTGGCTTTCTATGTCCTTCTGTATTGCCTTGATCGTAGATTCTGATGTCGTTGATTGAGCTTCTGCTGCTCTACCGATTGTTGTATGTGTTCCTCCGCAGTTATGTTCGCAGTAGCACGGTTCCTCGTTTTGGCAATCGACGTGAAGACCGTAGTACTTGGTCCAGAAGTTTTTGAATACTGCGTCGTCGATTTGGAGGCCTCCTCCGTTGCTTGCTGCTTCTGTCCAGTAGCTATTCCAAGGAGATACCGCTTGTGGTTCGTCCCAGAAGTATGCTTCCAAAGGTTCCTCGGGTTCGTTGAGGATAGCGTCGATGCTGTCAAAAGCGTTCAGGGGTTCTGGTTCGAAGAGGTTGAGGGTTCGACCAGCTAGGTCGAGGAAATTGATTCGGGATTGTTGAGGTTTGTTACTGTCGTATGCTGGCATCTAAAACAGTGTGGATCCTTCTCGTCGATGTTTCCACAGGCACACAACGCCGGAGTGTCTCCAAAAGCTGTGTACTGTGAGTTTGTTTTCGAAGTTTCCAACTGATTTAAACACGGAGCAAAGAGAGTTGCAGGGTCTATGGCAAAAGTAACAACTGCTTTGATGAAAGTAGCGGCACATATACTAAATTATAACCAGTAGAATCGATTGTAGACTCGTTCTTCTGTCAAGGGTTCAAGGCTCGGAGTTCCAGGGGTTATAAAAACCAAACTCAGACAGAGGTATTGTACGGTGGTGCAGTGATCGCGGGTACTGCGTAACAAGCAAGAGACTCGAAATCCGGAATCACAGAAGTGAACAAAGGTTGGTGCCGAAGCAATTGATTGTTTTGTAGACTAGAGAACGAGTAAAGAACAAACCTATCCTCCGCAAATCCAGCATCCTTATATACAGTTAACGCGACCGTCGTCACCTTTGCTCACTCGTTCCAAAATACATCCTAACTCCACCCAACTATGTACGCAACCCTTTCATCCTGCGGCCTACATCATAACCATCACGCCATATTTACAATGCAACCAACAAAACCTGATTCCTTCCAACAAAACCTGATTCCAATCGACAAAACCTGATTCCTTCCAACACAACCTGATTCCTTCTATCGAAACCTGTTTTCCTTCGTATTCCCTTTCCCCTTCATCGATCCTTATTCCTTCTTCGATCCTCACTCGACACAACCGTGACAAGAATATATGAGAAATTCTGAGAAATTGAAGTCAAATCAACATTTCAGGCGGTCATTATATACATTCTAGTATTATAGAATTTCATGATGGACCCTGCTGTATGGCGGCAGGTTTGCAAGGATGTTGGCCTTATACATAAACTGTTGATTGCTGGTAATAATGAATGAAAATGAACAGCCAGCAATAGGATGTTTATGTCACAGCTGCTGATGGTTTTATGTTCAGTGTAATAGCTGTTAAAACTGAAGTGATGTCATGTGAAACAGTTTCTGCAGTCATGTTGAACGGATGTTGCCTTGAGGTTGAACATAGGGCAAAATCAATCCTGCTCCAGCGCCTGCAAGTATTCTCATTTCAGTTGTCAAACTGGATCTAACCTACATCCATAATGACCCACTTTCCCCTCACCGTCCAAATACCATCATCTCCAAAAACCAAGTCCACATGAACCACACCAAAGAGCAACACATATGGTCTACACACCCAAAAAGAAGTTTTCGAGACTCCTGGCTGACAAATACAGCAAATCAACAATATGCGCTACAAAACGTCATCATCACGCAGACCAAGGCAAGACTGGTGTCGAGGCAGAATGGGTCCGACCACATGGTGCTTTGCATAGTCTCAGTTCCAAAAGAAAGCGCGCAGCAGAGCGCAGACCTGAATCACACTTTGTGAGCAAGGAAGCAAAGGTGCAGTGGATTGACAAATTTGAGGAGAGTGAAACAGCAGCGGCAAGAAAGAGGGTTGCAGAAGCGGAAGCAGTGGTAGAGAGAGAGCAAGATACGATGTTGAAAAGAGCAGTGGCTGATTCAACTAAAATGATATTTGAAGAGATGTTGGAAGCAATTGGAGATGGCATTGACAATGTTGCAACTTCAGACAAGATAGATGATGAAGATAAGGAAGAAGATGGAGAAGACAATGAGTATGCAGATCTTAGTAATGATGACAAACCTAACTGGGTGGTTGGCATGATCAGCAAATGAGTGCAGGAACAGTTCGACACCTTTCGCACAAATTGAATGAAGCATGAGGAATCGACAACTCCGGGATGGGCAGATGCAGAAGATTACTTTCGTAAGCACGAGAAATAGTACGCCACTGCTGAATTGAAGGGTCCGGTGGTGTTAACACCAAATATAATTTCCAAACCTGCCACATCATCTATGGCCCAACCACCCACTTCTCCAGAAAATACTTATTTGCTATGAGGAATTGGAAAGCATGATGAAGAATTTACACCAGTTGAAACAGTTGAATCAGTACAAAATTTTCCCTTGTATGCCTTGTCCCCCACATATTGTTATACAGATGTCTGAACATATGGGTATAGAGCATGATGACCTGTAAGCATAGATCATCATAGTGTCATGGATTGTCATAATGCTATTTTTGACAGTTTCTTAATCCTAAATGCGTTTTTTGTCGCATTTGGTATTTGTTAGTTTTCAATGATTGCTGTGACACCTGAAAAAATTGTCTGTGCATGTCAGGTCAAAGATAAATTGATACCACTCAGATATTTTCATGAGTACCAGATGAAAATTGTGAAAATGGTCAGTGCACCTGAACATGGATGATTATGAGCTGATAAATTTGAGGAAACTGTTCTCTTATAACTTTATTACTAAGAATGATCGGTAAATTATTATGTATTAGTCATAGTAAATAATTATGACCTACTTATACTGAATTGAAACTGAACGGCATATTTTCTGTCTGCTGAGAGATTCATGTGCTGCACATACATGCAATATATAGCCTGAGTATGTAATACCGGTAGTGTCACTCGAGATTAACCCAGTCAAAGAGTCTTTGTACTAAATTCGGGACTGCTGTTAGGGTACGTTAGGAGCTTCACGCTGGATATGGAAATCACTGAAGAATTCTGAACGAAATGATTAGGCTTTTTCCAATTTGTATATTGTCAAGGCTTGTTCTCCTCACTGAAATGGTTGATGATACTGTTCTACACTGAAAGAACCCAAGATGTTTATTCATTTATCGTCGCTTCAAACAAATACATCTATCTGGGCTTTTCTCTAGAGCTCCAGCACTTTAACTGCATTCAAACCTCCTTCAAACCAATGCCCGTATGTTCACAACTGCTACCCCCTCGATCTGCCGATCCTCTATCGTCTTTATGGTCATGAGATTATAATCAGACCATCGGTATACTTTGAAATATACAGGATGTGGGCTTGTACCTCCGAACTATCGGTATCCTTTTGATTTGATTACCTCCAGACATTTAGATTTAATTCCATAGAGAGTAGCTTTGCTGTTCAGAGTTGGCACGTATTTTTAGGCCTCTGGCAGTTGTCAGCTTCTGGCTGGCACCATTGAGTTGTTATTTCTGGCTGTCTGTTTGTTGGCAGTGAGTTGTCAGCTTCTTGGCCAATGCTATTCAGCTGTTTGTTGGCTGTCGATTGGTTATCAGCGATGGAGAGAAGAAGCGACCATCGCCATGAACTCGCCATCTATGCTTATTGGTAGTGTGGATGTTTTTTTGCTGGCAATCCGAAAAGATTGGCTCTGGCAGCTGAGACGAGTGACAGCCAATAACATCAAATCAGGGAAACAGTGGGTGATCGTAAATGACCCTGCTGCAAACTTGCCAGATGTAACGCAGTCTAGGATGCTCGAATGAATAGAATACATAAGCTAGATTCGTGGCCGAGAGTTAGAGAATGTCTTGGTGCACCAGTTATCAATTGATGGCAATGCCTGGTGCGTGTAACTTTATGGTTAAATGATGCTCACCTTGTGATTTCTGATAGTTTTCTATCTTCATTCATTAAACTTTATGAAAAGCATTATATGCCAAAACTTTTGGACATAGGCTCATTGACTTGAACAAATTGTATGTATACAGACCAATCAATTGACAGATTAAATGCTCGATAATACCTCCATGATGTATTCAGAAAGTATCCAGTATTAAACTAAAACACAATCATATGAATTGATGATTTTATCAATTGGTGTGAATATATATATGACTGGACCTATCAATGTCATATTGGTATTGCATGGCCAAACATCTTTATTTCCTCTCTTTTGGATTTTCTTCCAGGTCAACAACTCTCTCTTGTCCTACCTAAAATATCATCAGCTGCTTAGCATATGCTTTCACATCCTTTTGTCTGCTGAGCGAATTACTATATACCAACAATTGCCACAGCAAAATAGGTCTTGTATGATGAGTGTCAGAACTTGAAGTCATATCTACAAAACATTATATTGGCCCCCTTCTGACAATTATTACCCGCTGCATAGACCACAATGGCATACTATATTCAAGTCAACTACAAGTTCATCCAAAGAATGTCACCATTCGACACCCAATATCTTCGTCTATATCTACTGAGCCACTATTATTCGCTTGAGCTCATCACATAGAATGATATTCCATGTATAATAGTTGCTACTTTTAGAGATTAAATGTTAGATCATCAAAGTTATCCACTATGACTTGAAGCAGTATATCAACTCACACTACTGGTGAATCTCATTGGACATCACCAAAACATTTCCAGTGTATATGCCAATACAGGGTCATTGTACACACTTTATCTATGTTCATCCCAAGGTTTACAGCCAATGAACTGATTGGTAGTCTTAAGATGATACACCCATTCAAGTTCTAATATATGGTCTTGTCCTGAACTACTTTACTAACAGCAGTAGTGTCTATACTTCAATGGTCTGTTTGTGGTATCCAAAAACATAAATGTCTTGCAATGGGGTAGCTGGATATGCAAATAGTATGTGGAATTAGCCTACAAACCACGGATCTGCCAGCATGCCTGGAAGTTGTTATACTGATAATAGTTATAGTGTATAATAACTTTTTCATCTGTCTGTCAGGTAAATGGGTATGTGTAGGCACTGATGGTCTGTAGAGGTTGCTTGCACACTACTTTTCAGCCAATGTATCTGGAAATCAATATACAGTTGTAACTCTTGCATTACCCTTGCTCTGTCAACAGTCTGGCAGATAGCAGGTATACGTATGTGCTCATAGTCTGTGCTTATTGCATTCAAACTGCTTATCTGCCCCATATCTGGAAGTTATTATACTGTTTTGAGTCTTGCTTGACCATAGGGAAGTTGGTATATAGTAGTAAGTTATGCTTCACCCAAGCCTGGGCAACAATATGTCAGATGCTGCAGCATTCATATGTGCTTATGTTGTATATTGATTGTTTGTAAACAGCTTCAGTTGGATTTCAGTTGTATAAATATCAAATGAGTTCAAGCCTTTCAATCAACAATCAAGTTTTGGGTTCACCACAAGTTAATCTACAATATTCAACCATTCATTGTTGTTTCCACTTTCCACTGCTGGCTTTCAATATTTCTTCCTTTCATGTGGCAGTTAATTGAAATACTCCATATGAGATATCCAGAATGATTATTTTCAAAAGTATCAAAAGGTATACCTTGAACAGACAGCAGCCTGGACAAAGCAGTTTGATAAGTACCTGGAACAGTTTGAAGAAGTTTGTTCTTTTTTTACTTTCTTTGATTGCAATAGTTATCAGATCAATTCCTATTGAGATAGCTTTGTAATCGTACGCAGAATAAATAATCTAGAGAGGATAAGCTTGACAATGAATGTATCAACTCCAACATTATACACTTGAATTCTTCCGATGATAAAGATAATGATATTATTGGAAGGCTTGAGCCACTAGTGCCCTGAAGCAAGAGCACAATGTGTAAAACTGTTGTTCCAGTACAGAAGAATAGATATCAAGCAGATACTGCAGTTGTACCCCATTCAGAACTTTGCTCAACATGTGCTGTACCCAAATCACAAACCAAGTATACCAAGTTTGAGACACATCTACTGGTGTCTCATCAGCCTAGTACTACATGTAAATCAGTGCCAGCTGTTGCCACCACAAGAAGTGAAGAATGTAGTATTCTACAAAACAATATGAATATGTTTGAGCTGGTAAAAGCCTTCCTTGCAACTCATCTCTTGAGCTATTACCCATGGCTATTGACAAAGCTGTATAAATATCAGCTTATTTTACAAAGCTGAAAGCCATCAATTGAAGCTCTGAAGTGTCAGAGGCAGGTTGCAGGTATACTGGAATACTGATTTCTTTACCCAATGCCCATGGCTATTCACAAGGAAAGAAAAATATAACATTGTTTCAAACAGGTGAATGCTACCAATTGAGGCTCAGGAGTATCCGAGGCAGGTTGCTAATGTACTTGAAAAAAGACCATTATTATGGCAGAAGACTAGTGGCCCCTCAACAGGCAAATATTTTTGGACTCGAGAGACTGTAATTTTCTCCTTCCATATACAAAATACTGGTTTGTATCAACTTCAATCAATTTGGAGAACAATTGGTACATTGAAGGGGTGACAGATTGAAGTAGCTCAGGACACTGTTCTGGGAAGCTTTGAGCTTAATATCTGCCTGCAAGATGATTTAAAATACCAAATCATATATCAACTAATTGAATATTCTTATATAATGATATTTGTGGGTGATGAAACAGCCTGGTTTTCCAGGTTTGAAATTATTGATCTCATATACCATATCTTCTTCTTTACAGTACACAACATGGAATGGCTACAATATAACGTTCAATTCATTCATCTGGTATGTGCATGAATGTTGGAAATGGCTACAGCAACCATCCACTATATAATATCAAACTATGAACAGGGTACAAATGGTACCACAAATATTACTGGGGAAGTTTATCAAATTAATTGTTTTTATTTCATATCTATTTCATCTATACCAATCTCTTTTGGAAGCACCTGGTTGTTTGTCTCAAGTTTTTCTCTATTTGATTGGACTCTGTTTATATATATACATTCACCTCGATACTAGAATAACTAACCAAATTTGGATTGCAGCTGTTGCTCTGAAAGCTTAAAATTCTTGGCATTCTATCCATTTGACCATACACTATACCATAATTGAAAAGTACAGGGAATACATTTTTCATCTATGTTATGAGAATGCTAATAAAATAGCAGGATTGCATGGAGTGAATAAAATTGATAACAGTGTTGGTGATATTGATAATTTGTTTGATTAATTGAATTGGACAGGTATTAGTTGCTGTGCTTTATGTTCCTCACTGTCTCTTTTATTTCATTCCTTAGATTTTTTTCCTTGCTGTGCTTTCTAAGTTCCACTCTATATTAATATATATTTCTATATCATCATTTCATACTGTCTCTTTTTCAATATCAATATACAGGCAATATACAGTTATTCCAACAGTCTCTATATAAACTAATCAATTTAATCAATTATCCAAGAATTGGAAAAGAATATAGAATATTTAGCCGAATGATTGCATATTGTGCAATGCTGCCGGAGATTCCTATATCTTGTACCAGCTGCCCCCAATGACTACAGAACCTGATATCAGCACTCTTGGAAGGTTCTGAATTGTATACTGGCAGGTCTGGATGATCGACAACCTTACCCCCATGCTTTGGATATATTCAGAACCTTATACCACCACTTTCAAAGGCTATAGAGCCTAATACTAGCGCTCCTAGGCACTCCAGAACCTTGCAACCACACTCCCAGAGGCTTCAAAACCTTATACCAGTGCTCAGGAAGGATTCAGAACCATCCACCAGTGCTTCTAGAGAATCCAGATCTATTCAATGGTGCATTCAGCAGCTTGGAATTTGGAAAGTTCAAATGTGAATATATGGTACAGGTGTGTGCATGAACTGACCAGGTTACCTGGCACTGGCATGATAAACCTCTGCATTGCCAACTAGCTAATAAACTCAACCTTGTGTGTAACACCGGGGGCTTCGCTCAAGGTTTACCCGGTCAAAGTAGTATCTGTACTTAATTCGGGACTGCTTCGAAGATAGGTTAGGAGGTTTGCTCGTGATGTGAAATCGCTAAAAGATTCTGAACCAAAAGAATAGCTTTTCAATGCGTATATTGTTAATGCTTGTTCACCTTGCTGAGAAGGTTGATGCCTTTCTACCCTCGAAGAACCCAAGGTCTGTATACCTTCATCATCGCTTTCAAACAAATACTTCTATCTACGCATTAGTCAAGAGCTCCAGTACCATAAGCACCTTCGAACCAATGCCCGTTCCTTTGCGACTACCACGGCCCCCATCTCTCCATCCTCTATTGTCTTTATCATCTTTAGTTTATACTCAGACGATCAGTATTCTTAATGACATCATTCTCGCGTGCTTGTGCTTCCAGAACAGTGGTATCCATTCCATTTGATGACCTCCCGACGAATTGGATTCTTTTGATGGAGAGCAGCTTCGCTGTTCAGCGTCGGCACATATTTTTAGGTTGTCGACTTCTGGCTGGCGCCATTCAGTTGCTTGCTGGCTGTCCGTTTTGCTGATGGCGAGCGTCAGCTTCTTGGCGGATGCCATTCAGCTGTTTGTTGGCTGTCCGTTTGTTATCAGCAATTCGGAGCAGAAGCGACGGTGGCCATTAACTAGCCGTCGGTGCCTATTGATGGTGTGGGTGTTTGTTTGCTGGCCATCCAAAAAGATTGGCTCTGGCATCCGAGATGAGTGATAGCCGATGACGTCAAATCACGGAAATCGCGGGTGATTATACGTGACTCCGCTGTGAACTTGCTAGGTGTATCATTGTGCCATACCCTCAATTTGTATCAACATCGAAATTCTTCTCTCTTTTGTTTATATAATGCTCAACAACTTTGAAATTGAGTGATCTGGCAAATGAGTGGTGCATCAGAAGGGTCCCTGAAAAATTTTCGATAAATCCTGATGCAATAATGATTCTGCATGTATCACTACAAAGACACAGTGATGATCAGATACTGCACCTACTATGACAAATGATTGGACATCACATCGTACAACCACAAGCTTCAAGCTAAGAATTGTGGTTGGCCAGTACTCTGTTCTGGCTCTGTTGGGCAAAGCCTTGAAATGTTACAGTAAAAACTTACATGAATCAGAATGGAAGCAGAAGATTTTGGTTGGTGTCTCCCAGGAGCAGCCAATGATGATGGCCTGATTCAATAATTTCAAGAAACATTTCACACATCCCAGAATATTGCCAACGTCAATATTATCTTGATAAACCTCCAAGAACCTACCAATTTCTATGCAACAATCTATCTGCCCTACTGCTCCAAAACCAACAATCTCCAATGCCTTATAGATCATGTACAGTCACTGGAGGATCAGCTTGACATGGTTACTACTGTGCACAATAATGCACTGGGGGAAGTTGACACTTCACATGGCTGATTCAATATACTGTTTTGAATAACAGAGTGTCTTTGTGCCGGTGGCAATGGTGAGGGAGGAAGGTCTGTCTCAAAATTCTACCTTGAACAACCTCAACCTCTATTGTCATCTGGGGACCTCAAGTTGGAGACAATCAGTTTCTTCACAAGGTTGAGCACTGGGTGTACCAAGGCAGAGTGGCAATTGATACTACAGAGGTAGACAAGTACATCGATTTGGTCTAGTGATTCATCGATATGGGGCATACAGTTGATTGATATACTGGATTTGTCACCAAGGTGTCACAGTTATTCCACCTGCAGACAGCTCATATACATTAGTTATCTCACTTCCTTTTCAGTCTGCTTTTGGCCATTATTTTGTCCCAGAAGTTACTATTACTACTGGTCAAAAGGAGATCTGTGCACTCTGCAATTCCGGAGGGGTTAGAGAAGTTGTACACATTATCAAATACTTTTCTGAGGTCATCCATATGCTATACAATGAGACCACTATTATAAGCAAAGATTTCCTCTATCACAAAGACTGTTTCAAACTGCCTGCAGGAATCACAGATGAGATCATCACCTCAGCTGTCATGCAAAAGTAACTGCAGCCAAATCCCTCATACATATTGGCTGAGGCTATGGATATGGTCAATGAATTCTCTCAATATACATCTTCGTATCTGGCTATCATGGTGATGCCAGTATACTATGGATCCTACCTTGTCTCCATGAATACCACCACTATTGCAATCCCTGTCAGTCCAGAGCCAATGGATTTTACTGTAACTAACATGAACAGCAGGTGTTGCCACAATAACAGTTTTGGAAATAAGGCTTATAATTGTGTGACTTCAGATGCATGGGGCCCAGCCAAGCTGACTGTGCAACAACTGGTAGGAACCAGAGTAGAAAGGACAGTGGTTGAGAATACATTGACATTGATCGTGGCAGCCCAGCGACTTTGATCACATCCCAGCCCAAAAGCATCGATAATATTGAGGTGGCCACAGTTGACAATGCAAGTATGAATGATCATGAGAAGAATTCAGCAGTAGAGCAGCAGATTGGGGATCAGGGGGATGGCCAGAGAAACAGCAATTGGAAGTGGTGATGGAATGTCCTACTATTCTGAATATTATTGGAAAAGTGAAAACAGTGCGGAGTAAGGAATTGGGGGCAGGCAAAAAATCACACATTCAGCATTTGAAATTGTACTTGAGCCGCTTCGCAGATCATGACACTTCTGCTCCTTCTAGGGCACTCAATATTGAATTACTGCATTTTAATGCTTCCGTTTTAACATCCACTATCCCAATTTATTTAGCATATTACACATTTCATTGTGGTGCCTCCCAATGTCATGTGGATACTGCCTATGCCAATTCTTTGCACTTGCAACATCAACTTTGGAGGCATATAAATGTCCCAGTGGCTGGGGAAAAGATGACAGGAGGATAGATGGCAAGATCAGTTCAATTTGTCAATAAGAGGCATTACCAATAATCATCCTGTCTTCTGTGGATAGTACACGACTTCTAGTTTGGAAGGCATCTACAACCCAATGGTGGGTAATGATTGGATGGCCATGAATCTGCATATTATAAATCACAAAACTGATACTCTATATCTGCTGGAGCCTGATTTGACTGATTTGCTGCAGGGTTCCAATTTTTCTTCAACGATTGTCAGGATTTGACTAGTAGATTGGTGATCTTACCAACTGCAATTGAGAGAAGTTTGGGCCCCTTTGGAATACAGTGGCCTGTAGATCAGTATTCAATATGATTTCCATGTTCTTTGTTGCCAAGTGCAAGGTATCAGAGATCATTATTGGCAATATTGGAGAATGTATTAACATGATCATAGAGGAGACAGAGAAGGCTACTCCACACAAATCTGCAGACCTTGGTGCATGGGGGCTCCACATTGGGAAGGTATTTGCAGACCACTTTCAACTGCCTACAAGAGTGTCTCCAGCTTCAAAATATGACATATGCATTGCCACCGACCCAACAGCAAATCTGCCTCATTGACAGCCACTCTCGATGTCAGCTTCAGAGTACTAGCAATTGATATCACCGACTGCCAAGTCACTGGCCAATGGCTAGGTTACTGCCAGCCAGTGCTAATTCACAGCGACTGTGATCTTTGTGATAGAAGTGGATAACTCTGGTCTTCAAATGTTTGTTGATTAAAAAGACCTAAATGGAATCACTATGAGAGACTGGTATTCACTTCCATACATAAAAGATCCAATTGACTTGCTATTCAGTTCCAGGGTATTTACCAATCGTCACCTAGGCAGTTGTAATCAACAATTGTGAGTACACCCCAATAACAGGCACAAAACACCATTGATCACCCCAGATTGCTTCATGAGTAGAAGGTGATTCTGTTTGGTCTGGCTAACATGCTATCATCATTTATGCATGACATGCATCAGATTTTGGACCTGTACAATAATTTTAGACCAATACAAGAAATGTGCAATTATATATCCGGATGATGAACTAATTTTTTCTTACAGTTTGGCTGAACACAAGAAACATGTTAACACTAGTCCGATTGCAATTTGGGTGGCATATCTTTAAATGACTGAGTAAAAATTCATTTGTGCCACTACTGAAATGTCATTCATCAGTTTCAAGGTGAATTCAACTGGAATATACTGGCGGCCGGGTAACCGCCCAGGATATAGTCACTTCACAGCGGTACAATTGCATACCAGCAATATTCTTACCTACATACTTCTCCATTAGATTTGTATATCCATGTTTGCAACCATATCTACCCTTATACTCTTATACAAGGCACTACATGGATATACGCTCTTACACTATTATCGCTCTTCATCAGTTGGATACGTTTCGCTCACAGAATTTCACCAATTACCGCTTCTCGATGTGTCGCAACACATCCAAACCAGAGATCATTCGAATCTCAGAGCTATCATTTGCCGAAGCAGAGTGTCTGAATAAGTATACTCAATTGAGGTTGATGGTAGCAGAGATGATTTCGAGCTGATGCCAGAGGCTAATCAGACAAAGACGCATCAGCAATGATGTTAGTGGATATCTGAGTTAATCAACATTTCAGAAATAGGTTACCGATCGTGAAAGCCATCAGATCGGATAAGTTTACCATGCTCCACTTGAGTCCATTGACGATTACAGAAATGATTCCGAAGCCCATTTAACCACGAAAGATGCATCACCAGCAATGCTAACACTGCCTGTGCTCTGGAGATTCTCTCCAACTTCATCTGAAGAACACAATCGTATGCCAACGATCCAGATGAGTCAGATGGTATTGAAGGAAGTCAATAGAGTATGAAGCACTGGCTACGCTATAATTGACGACACCCGTGAGTTTGTTACTCTTCAAAAATCAAATGCCACATCAAGCCGATAATGGTACAATTCACAATGCACCTACCAAGGATCATCATTTGGCCAATGTATTTACACACTGTTGAGACTAACAGAGCCGATTAGGCCGATTACTATGAGCGGATGTTAGAATGGTCGATGCTGATTGATTTTACTGGCAAAGATAATAATTACATCGGAAGCGCTATGGATGCTGGACGGAGTTTTCGGCTCTGGCTATGGAAGTCATACAGGATCCTACACGGCCTTACAAGATTACGCAATTGCATACGATTGAAAGGAGCCATGGAGGCAAATGGAAGCCACGGCTATATGGCTATAACTTTGAAGGAGTCAACTAGGCAATTATAATTATGGACATTATTCATCAATCAACGGATAGAGTGCAAGATCATGGAGTAGTGATCGCAGAACATGCTATAACTGTAAATGGGAACAATAACCCCCGATGGTTCCAAAGTGGCTAGCAGGTACGATTCCAGATTGCTATTATCAATTGCCACGATTCACACCTGATTGAATGACCGAATTGGATTGTTGTGAGCTGAGGAAGTCATCAATTGTGCCCATACAAGGGCATATGAAGCAGATTATTACGAATACAATGGAGATGATTTGCTTCATTGATAGTCTGGAATCTGTCGACCCTCGGGGCTATTAGCGGAGGGACCATCTGCACACCAGTGTATTCCGCATGTATTAAACACGCGAGGAGGTTCAATTTATAGTTGTTGTATCTCCATGTGGGCATGAACGTTGTTTGGTTGTCACACAGTCCCAATCGGGTGAGACATGTATGTGATTCGCTGAGGCTCATTTTCTGCGGCTTATTTGCTGTGGCTTATTTGTACAAATCATGGTAGCTGCGGTGGACACACTGTTGTGCTGGTGTCTGGGTTGCCTTGGTACAAGTCTAGGAATCCTGATGTCGACTTGCAAACGCATTCAACATTTGGCTCTGCAAACCCCAGGGTAAGCGGAAGAGGTGGCAGTGGACTGGGTAGACCATTAGGAACGCCCCGGGAATGTATCGGGATCATGGCTCAGGAGGAGACGTGTTCCGAACGAGACTGTTCTCCATATATATATATATACAGATACTTGGTGCTACTGCTTGGGATAATCTATTGGCCAGGGAGAGGTCATCGATGGACAATCTTTCTAAGTGTGGGAGTTCATACAGGGCTGCTGGGAGCGACCATGGAAGGCATCACTGATGGTCAGTGAGATAGGCCCCAAGTACTGAATGGGTGAGCAGAGACAAGTGGTGGTTGTTGCAGCAGAAGAGCGTCCACATGGAAACCTTGAATTACTGTTACTGGCTTGCCGAGTAAAGAAAGAAGTATCTGGATGGCGGGGCTTCGCCCTCTTGTGGCGAACCATTTTACATACAGGCTCTTGGATTCCACAACATCTACAGCTTCATTTTTTGCACATACAATTGGCTAACCCAGATATGGAGTAGTTACAGAGTCATACAAACCAGTACAGATATGAGAAACGAGTTGCACATGATACGAATTGCCATCAAGCATTCCGATTTCCAGTGGAATCACCCGAAAGACACTCGAAATGCTAAATGCAACGATAGTGCCACGCAGGTTTGATCTGCCATACATGGCTCACGGAATGATTTACCGCACGGAATTATGTCCAACATGATGTAATGACAATCGAAATGATTGTCCCTCAAAAGACAATTTTCCGATGGACATATAAGTGCAGACTGCAACAGTTATCATGGCACAATGAAACATTCTTTTGGTGGTCATAATCGAACAAGCCGATTGCTCAACAATGATCTGATATGGTGGCGCAGAGTGGTATTCCCAAGATTGTGTGGAATATGATTGCATACTCAAGAGCCGGATCCTGGATTTGGGCTTGAGATCCCACGCCATTTGGACGAATCGATGTGTGGGTATTTTCCTATGATGGACGTTATGTTACCGGATGGTTAACAGGAGTGTGATGAGAGCCAGCGGTTGTGTCAAATGGGACTTTAACTATTTGGAGGTCAGAAAAGAAGACCTTGAGAGAACTTATACAGCTATAGGAGAAGCCACAAAATGTGGACCGTACGAGTGAAAATTTGCACATTCCAGAAATAAATAGTTGGAGATGGATAGTTATGGATGAATTTACAATTCATCAGCGATCAAATTGAGGATGTGAAAAACGCTTACATTGAGGCAAATCTAGCCAATGCAATCATTCAGCAGTCTGCCGGCAGTGGCACCGATTCCCTTTGCACAAAAGATGGATGGTGGCCTAAAACTTTGTGTCCATTACCGCACACTCAACTTAGCGTTGGTTAAAAATCGGTATCTCCTGCCTGTAATCCTTCAGATGCTTAACCGTGTTTGCAAGGCCAAGATATTCACAAAACCGGACCTCCGTGGTGCTTATAACCTTATACAGAGATGGCTGGAGATAGATGATATTAAGTTCATTTGCTTATATGGCGAGGCGAGGTTATATTTGCCACTTGCTTCTTTTCTTATGAATGTCGCATTTTTGATAACAAGCTACACGTCTAGCAATTAAGTGCAGATTCAAAGATTTTACAATTCAGGACATACTGACGAAATGATTCGAATCATGATCCCTGCTATGATCTACAAATATTTACTTATCATAAAACAATTGTGATTTGAGCTAAAAAAAATCAATACAAGAATCCATACGAGAATCAGTATTGGAATTGGTGTCGTTGAAGGAGCTCCAACTACAAAGAAGGGGATTACAATACCGGATAATCAGAAATGACCCCTACTGGAAATAATTATGGCACAGGAAGTGCTGGCATAAAGTACCGTTACTGATGAAAACCAGAGAAGTCAATGATTATGATGGTGAAGGTTTATTAAGGAAGCAAAATCTTCCAATTGGGCTATCGACATACAGTCGATATGGCTACTGGATCAGAAATACTATATGAAATGGAGTTATCATGGAACGAAGTTCAGAGCCGTTCTCAAGGATAACAGCAATTGGGTCATTTACCAGGATCAATGGAACAGCATGCAGAATGACCAAGAGTCGGCGAAGCCGTCCATTGAGATATCAATATTGAGCAGAGAATTCGCAGAGACCACGGCAGTCAGCCTGGAAGAGATACACGGAACTCTCTGAAGCAGCCTAAGCTTGTCAGATGCAATACGCCGATGGCAAAGTGATGTTCAAGGTTGAAGATATGGATCATTAAGCTCTTCGGAATATGCATCTCATCACAATGTATGGTATATTAGAAACACACCTACATTGAATCAAGGTGATGGGAGCAGAAGCTCCAGGTTAGATGTTCGAAGCTGTAATTCATCATACAGGCTGCTGAGGGTACAAACATAGCAAGAGTGTGAAATTGCTGGAGGTTATTGACGTGGTAAGTATGATCTTCATATGTGATGCTTACAAGTTAGATACATCGGAATGAGATGTGAACTTAGGCTACTGATCAAATATATGAGGCTACCATTTGTTTGTTTGTCTGAATCATACTGTATTCGGCCACTTGAGGCCATGACATATTCTAATCATTTTCCACCACACATCGCCAGTGTGAGCCTTGGGTGTCCCCTCAGTCCTCTTGGATCCAAGTCATGCACTCCTTATCTCCTTGCCCCCTAGAGGCTGCCGTGATGCAAGCCTCCCGGAGTTTCCAAGAGTGCAACAGTGCTGGAATTGCATGAACATCCAAATCTATGACTGTAGTGGGTCAACGAATCCGGATGTCAAAGGGATGAGAACAGAGGAATTGATACCTTGATGCAACCGAAATGAAAGCATACTTGGTAACATTGTAAGTAAGACCTTTTATGGCACACAAATGAGTTAGATACCACAACTTGAACACGTATGTATAAAGGCATGTCGATGTTTGATCTCTGCAACTGAGGACTGGATGAAGTCGACAGCAATCAACCAACAACCATTGCATCTTAGGCCGAATGGCAACCCAAAGTCAGGAACAAGGGATATTCGAATCACCGATATACCAGACAATCAGAAGCCGATCAATAAGAAATACAATCAATGCTGAGTGCAGATGTAATTACCAATGTGGTCTGCCGTGCAATTGGAAATCCGGATCTGGATTGCTACAAAGGAAGTTGAAAATTGATTTGGGCATGCCCTCGGAGGTGGCTTGCTGGATCACTACAGATATTGCCTTGGATGTTTGGAACCATACACTAGAAGACGTACTCAAAGATTTACTTGGTGGTGTACTCGGATCTGAGCTGCACCTGGAGCCGATGGAAGCATGGACTGTGGTTCAACAGCTATAATCAAAATAAGTATATCCATTGAAGTCAATTAACTGCTGCAGAGACTATTCCGAGCCTAATTGGCTGGGGTGGCCATCTTGGATTCTCTGAAATGAGTTCAGCGAGAGAAATCATATACAAACGATTGATGGCAGAAGCCAATGACTATATCTGCTCCACCGAGCCGACAATAGTGAGGGAAAAGACTTGAATTCAGAGAAATAGGAAGTCTGCTGGGATCTTCGGAACTACAGAGTTGGATCGATGCCAGCTCCAGCAGTGGGCTTGGATTCGCAGATTCGAATCCAGAGAGGTGGGCTTGGAGTAACGGAGGTTATTGGTTTCAATGGGACGTTTCCTTCTGTTCTCTTTACGTTTCTTCTATTGTTAATGGATGTCGGCCCAGTCCAAATGGCATCAGCACAGGTTTTGACCACCTACTACTGGAGGTGGAGTTTCCCCATGCCCCAAATCCACTGAAAGGTCACCCCTGAGCAGTACTGATCAGTTGCGGGATTTCTGAGGCTGTACGAGAGCGTACAAGTCAGAATCTTCACTTTTTTCTCTTTCATATACGGGTATGGCTATGGCAGCCCCGGGGGTCTACCGCTAGTGGGGGGGAGGATGTAATCGTGGCTGGGTAACTGCCCAGGATATAGTCACTTGGCAGGAGTGCAATTGCACTCCAGCGATAATCTTACCCATATACTACTCTATACTATTCGGATATCCATATTTGCAACCATATCCAATTTTATACCGTAATACAAGGCCATACACGGATGTATGCTCTTACATGGAATCTATATGGAGAACAGGATAATCGCAGCAATCAATCACCAACCGTTACCAGAATGCCTAGCCCAGCATCGGTTGTTCCAGGGGTTGGGAGGCTACTCCAGAAAATTTGTGCACAAGTAATACATCAGGCCACACAGTAATATCCATTGACTGCCAATCAATGCATGTTTTGGTGGGTTTGGAAGCATCAGACAGATTTCAATGATATTTGGAGGGCTTTGGTATCTGCTCTTGAACTGGCACTCTGCAATCTTGAGCAAGACTACATCCTGCATACTAATATATCAGATGTAGCAATTGGAGGTTTTCTGGCTCAAAAGCAACTGTGCAATCCACTGGGCTACCTGATGGAACATTCACTGAACTTCTTCCCTAAAAAATTAAATGACATTGATATGCACTATACAGAATATGACTGTGAGTTGTTGGTGATCTAAAACAATTCAATCCACTGGGAGCCTTATTATACCAATTGACATATATCAGTATATACAAACCATGTATTGCTGCAGTTTATCGTGAGTCAGCAGAAACTTTCCAGCTGCCAATGAAGGCACCTGGATGAACGACAGCATATTGACTGATTAATCGGGTATGTTCAAGCAACGGCCAATATAGTAGATGACGTATGCAGTGGAATTCACCATCCAGATTCAGCTATCCCAGCAGCCACTTTCTGTATAAATACCATGAAACTTCAAATTATCAGTATAGAGGAATGGAAGCAAGAGGTGTGTGAGCAACAGGTGGAAGATATATAATTCAGTCCAATTGTCAATGTTCTTTACACAAAACCGAAAGTGACTGATGAAGCCATACTTTGGGCATCTCAGCATTTGAGAAAAATGTACGATTGGAAATATATAGTGTGAGCAAATTTCTTCTGACTTCATCATGGCCTTCTTGTTCCCGGGGATAATGGTACAGTCTGCATTCTCTTGGATGTGTGGAGCAATATTATCTCAAAAGCTCATGACTCTCCACTTGATGGCAGCCACCAAAGGGGTGTTGATATAGTGGTAGCCATTACATCACAATTTTGTTGGCCTCATTCAATTCAGTCCATAAGCAGATGAATTCTTGATTGTGATGTTGGCCATCATGTCAAGCATTCCAATCATATCTCATATAGCTTGCTGGAACCACTTCCAATGTCTGAAACATGGGCTTTAAGAGTTGATATTGATATCATGACTCAATTACCAGCTACGGCTGGAGATGGCTATGACTGTATAATCAAGATTGTCTATCTACTATCTTACAGAGTGTGATGGAAAGCAGCCACTGAAAAGGATTAAACAGCAGAAGTATTCACTTGGGAGTCTCGTGAAATATGCATTTGTCAATAGGAAGCTCCAGATAACAGTATCTGCAATAGGGATATGTGCTTTATATTATGTATCTGGAAGTTCCTAAGGGCCCGACTCGTAACCAAATACAGTAACAGTACTGCCTATCAGCTGCAATCAGATAGCGGAGGGGGGAACAGAATACAGTCATTGAACACTATTAGCAGTTGTATTTGGCTCAGTGCCCAAAGGAGTAGGACAACCTGCTACCATTGGCTGAACTAATTTACAATGCAGAGTACCATCATTCTCTCAAGACTTCTCCCTTTTGGACCAACATCAGATTTGTGCCCAGGATGCCAGTTAATCTGCTGGTACCACCCTGAAGTGCCAACTGGAAGCTGAAAATCGGCCTGAATGCAAACAAATTGGCCAAACTGATAATGGCAGATCACTTCATATTGGAAGCATAGTTGAAGGAAGTACAAAAAAAGATAATTGTGGAAGCTAATAAGTCTTACTGCCCACACAATTTCAAAGTTGCAGATTCAATTATTTTCCACGCCAGGCTCTGCATGATAGGCTATTCAAATCTATCTCAATTGGAGTTGGCAAATATCAATTCCAGAACGTTTCAACAGTCTGTTTGGAGGCCATTTTGTATTACCGAAGCCATCAGTACCAATGCTTTCAGGTTGAACACCCCAACTTACTATTAAATATCCACTGTTTTTAACATCTTCAATCTGAAAGCAGATCATGCCAATCATGGCTAGGAACATTGTCCACCACCACCACTATTGCTCATAAGGACTGACAAAAATCTGGAGCATAACTTTCAGGCCATTCTGGGGTATAAGGGCACTTCAGTCAAAACAGTACAATATGATGTAAAGTGGCTTTGATATTCTGAATGGGATTGGCAACTATTCTCCAATTTGAAAGATTGCTGCAGAGATTTACTGTATCATTACCATAGAGAAAAGGGTCTTTTAGACTTTAGATGGATGTTGAAAGGCTAAGAAATGGATTTTTGGGGCTTCTTATAGCTATTGATGCACAGGAGGCAGGATGGATGGGTTTTAAGCTGTATTTTCATGTTGTATACTTCATTTCGGGGGCAGGTACTGCTTTGCTTGGAGCAGAAGTAGTTGTACAAGGTTCAGTCATGTGTATAAGGTGTGGCACTGTGAGTCTCTATTGAAGTGTACTGATCTGGTTGTTCAATACTGGCTCAATTGGCCTCTCAACTACTAGATAGCTAATAGACTCAACCTTTTTGATACCCCTTACCAGCTCCTTGTACCAGCACTCTCACAGGCTTCAGAACCGTGTACTGGTTCTTCTTCCAAAATCTTGAACCAGTGCTCCCAGAGGCTCTCAGAGGCTCCCAGAGGCTCCAGGAGAGTTCTTCTATTCTCCAGGAGCCTCAGAAATCTTGTATTTACTACAAACAGCTCTGAATTGCTCCAACAACTCTGGGAGACTCAGGAAGCCTCCCTGCGCAACAATTACATTTTTTTGATGCAGAGCAAATCAAATACAAACAGCCACAAGATATTTTTAAATCACTGCAAGTTCAACCAATACACATAAACAAGCTCAAATATAGCAGCAAGTGCTACAATTGATCTATCACAGTACATCCAGGCAAGGCAAACACTTGTAACTTGTGGTGTAAGAATGACTCAGAGTAACAAACATGTGAAGATGGGAACAACTAAATATAAAACTGCGACACATGCTAGTAGTCCAAATAGTATTGGCAACGAAGCAGATGAATTCAAGTGGAATAGAACCGAGTCTAGGTTTGCAGAGTGTTCAATTCAAACAAACCCTAGCCACCAATTGATTGGTTTCATTCGCCACGAATTGATCCATACTACATGGCAGTTCATTAGCCATTCATGGGTAATCTGCAGCACAGTATGTGGAGCTTGGGACAGCAACACTGGGATTTATTCAAGCTGACATATACTGTTATATATTTCTATTGCTGATTCTGTCCAAGCCACAATGCTATGGATTGCATATAAGCTTATCCAAGCAATTTCATATTCATATGAGAATCAATTTGGTTTATCATCACTCTCTACTTGTGGTGAAAGTAAACTACAAATTTAATGCAATGTCATGATGCAATCAGTTGTATCATACACACTCATACAAGCTTTTTCATTCTTCTACAAATATCTATGTACTTTCATAGTCACCATCAACTTACAGTAGTCAATTGATTATTTACTATCATGCACATGATTTACAAATTTGTTGATAACCATACCAAGGTAAATCTTGAATATACTTGGAACAGCATATGGCCATGATTTAGCCTGGTTGGTACTTGGCTGGTATGATACCGGCAGCATCACTCCAGATTCACTGATCAAACTAGTAGCCATGTTTGGATTGGGACTTGCTCCAATTGTGGCAGATCAGGAGCTTCACTCAGGATGTGGAAAATAACTAAAAGATTCACAACAAAAAGAAATGGCTTTCCAAATACATATATTGTTAATGCTTGTTCTTCACACCGAGGAAGTGATCGTCGATATGATGATCCTTGAGTTGATGCCTTTCTACCCTCAAAGAAACCAAAGGTCTTTATATCTTTGTCTTCACTCTTAACTACTATTTGCACTCTTTACCCTAGAACTCCCATACCTCGACTACCTTCAAACCAATACACAGCCCTTGCAACTACCACTGGCCTCGATCTCCCAATTCCTTGATATCGGCATTATTAAAAGATTAGACTCAGACCATTCTCATTCTTTCTGACATCAACTCCACTGTTTCTGTCTTCTAGACCAGGGTATTCTTACGATCCAATTTACCTCCAAACCAGTAGGCTTGGTTCGATAGAAAGTTGCTTCGTTGTATGGTGTGGTGAATGCTTTTAGCTTTTGCTGGGAAGTGATGAGATGTCTCTAGCATTCGTTGCGTAGAGATTAGCTTTCTCTAGCTTTGTTGTTCAGCGCGGTCTGTTCCCTAGCTTTCGTTGCATAGAGACTAGCTTTCTGTAGCATTGATGTTCAGAACGGTGTACACTCTAGCTGTTGATGCGTAGAGAGTTTTGGAGCGACTCTATTCTTGCCTTGCTTTTGCCAGTGAGGTGGATTCTCAAGATTCGTTCACAAGAGAGAAACTTTGCTGGTTGAGAAGCATCGCTGGTTGAGAATTGTCGCTGGTCAAGAAGCATCACTGATCAAGAACTTCACAATTCAAAATGCTTCGCAGTTTGGGAGGCTTCGCTAAGGCTACCGAGACTAGTGAAAGCCAATGCTGTTGAGAGTAATCGTATGTGTCCCCAATCTGAACATATTATGTTAAGTATAACACTACCTCCTCCCTTGGAGAGTTTGTCTCTGAATGACCTTATTGCTCCTTGCCTTTTGGTATTATATGATCCAGCATGCCCAACAAGTGCTTTCAAGATCCACTATGTTTGTGTGTCTGCACAGACCATTTCGCTTCGACCGCTTGCTGAGACATGCAAGCAAAGTCAACCAATCAAGTTGCTTACGTCCAGCTGAAACGTGGCAGCAACAAAGTAGTCCAATCAGGTTACTTGCATCCTCTGCTTTCTTTTTAATATGATGCTCTGGAAAACCGTGACCCTGTGTACCCTTAAAACCACAATCATCCTTCTCTTGATCTGGAAAAAATTATGACCGCTTGTGCTCTGAAAACCGAATCCATCTGTCATACATCATCTGGAAAATATGACCCTTTGTGGGGACAAGATTCAAGCTCAACCATCTGATCCTGCTATCTTGTGCAGCTTGAGGATCCCGCTTATAATACATCTTCAATAATCTTTTGTCCTTGAAGTTCTCATCAGGTTCCTCTATCAAATCTGCTATGGCCAGATACCCCTTCCACTTGACCAGGTATAAAACTCATTTCTGTTCCTTGCTATTCTGGCTGCCCATGACTTTCTCAACTTTATAGCCTATTTTGTACATGTAACCATTTACATCATAACCAATCTCATTCTGCTCAACGGCAGAAGCCAGCTCGGGTGGGGATCCAGTAGGGTTGGTGGTGAGTCTGTACGGTTTGATAAGTGATACATGAATAGTATTCTGAATTCGCCATCCATTTGGTAACACAAGCTTATTAGTGGTGGGCGAAAGCACATTTGAGACTTTGAAGAACCTGTCAAGCTTCGGATCTAATTTCTTGGATGGCCATGCAGTTTTGTGGTTCTTTCCATTTAGTATAACCACATCATGTGCTGAATACTTCGGAGGTTCTTTCCAACAATCGTTGTGGTATATCCCCATTGTCTCCAGTGCTTGATCTAAGTTCCTACAGCAAACTGTATGAACGCTGCTCAGCCAGTGAACATAATTCTTGGACCCTGCATTCTTTGGTTCTGCTTCGATGGCCCAATTCTTTCGAGGATTGAACCCAAAGATTGCAAAGAATTGTGACCTGTCCATCGCAGTGGTGTGGGAGTTTTTATCAGCATTCCCTGCCATCGGTAACATTTCAGACCAATTATTTTGCGCATCATTGGAGTAATTCCACAGATAGCATTCCAGGTTTGGTTGACTCTTTCCGTTTGCCCATCTGTTTGAGGGTGCAATGGCGAAGACATCCTCAGTCTAATGTCAAGAGATTCATCCAGAGCTTTCCAGAATGTGGAGGTGAACGTAGAGTCACGATCTGACACTATGTTCGATGGTAGGCCATGAAATCTCCATACTTCTATCAGGAAAATTCTGACCAAGTCAGTAGCTTTCTTCACACCATCTTCATCAGCAAGCTATCCGAGTTGTGTTTGGTACCTACCTAGGCTCCCAACGCTCCCAATGCTCCCAATTCAACTGCGCCCTTACCTAGGTGAGTGTCACCGGATTAGTGCTTACAACTGCAGTCCCGATTGCAGCAGCAACTTGTCACATTACCATCCCAATGAAACAACATATCAATTGGCAATCACCAATTGATATCAAATAAGTAATTACACATTACATTACAAAGCCTGTGCCCTATGTAACTTACTATCCAATCAGCAAGATTCACTGTGCAACTTTGTATGTCACTCCATACACATTCCACCATCATTGTGATTTCTCATCTCTATGTTTCATACCATACAACGTTGGCAATTGAAATGGCAACTCTGTTTGTTGCTCAATATACATCACACTTCACATCAGTCATTTCTAAACGATACTGTATTTGTTCAGTATCAACTTTTGTATCATCGCCTCAAATTGCAGTTGTATTCTTCAGAATTGACACGGTCATTACAGCTGATTTGGATAATATATGGTTCAATTGCACTATCTATGCCACACAACAATGTTAAGAATTGCCATAACAAATTTCTACATTGTAATACTGTTCCTACTCATAGCCATTCACTTCATCTGTCTCCTCACGTCCATCCTCTGCCCCCTCCTTCTCCTCTACCTCCTCCTCCGCCTCATCACTCTTCTTCAACTGTAACTTCTCCCTGACCTGACATTCTTCAACCAGAAGCGGCTTATCATTGTCATCCGAGTTATCTACTATTGAATGATAGTGCAACCGACTCCCATGATTGGACTGAGATTCCCCTGTTATTTCACGATACTGGATATGAGAATCCAAATCATGAATTTATGCAGATCAATAGCCATCATGGAATGGGTTGTCACCATCATACTTGTCATCGATACAATGTTCCTCGTTGTCCAGACCATCTTCAATATAGCAAAAGTCATTCACGACGGATATGTCAGAAAAATGTTGGTAAATTGGCTCCTCATGCACCTCAGTGTCATTCTTGAGAACATCATCAATGGCTGCAAGGTTGGTAGCAGGCACTGGTAGAAGAGGAGCAACTGGCTGAAGTGGCTTGCCAACGATCAGGCGGTTTAACTGATTCTTGATCCCAATCCTCACTTCATCACAATACTTTCAGGGCAAGCCATTCCAGCGCTCCATATGCCTGATGTCCAACGCTTGAGTTGTCAATATAACGCACATAGTAGACAGAACCACTTTAACTTTCAAATGACATTCTCCTGAGAGAATGGCAGCTGCGGAGATGGCTCAATATGTGTGATTGGAGTCTTGCCCTCGGTCCTTACATTCACTTCAAGTGCCCACTGCAGTGCAGTTGCTGTAACCACTATGAGAGTTGGTGTGACAGTCTCACGAAACCAATTGTACTGGCCTCAGGCCAGCGCTCCCCAGTTCTGGGTTCGTTCAAAAAAACGAAGATGAAGAAAATGAGAAATCTTTTCGGCACATAATGTGGAAGCAACATTCTGAATTGTTTTGTCAATTGCGAAAATTGATAGAGAGAAATCATACCAATAACGCACATCATATTACTTATCACAAGCTTCGGATATCCAAATGAACCAGTCCTCGTTCAGGAGATGCCGAATAATTGAGAGTTTGTCAGTGTCGCAAGAGCAACTGTTGAGGTTATAAAGCAATCTGACTATTGCCCTGGCTTTGCCAATCATTGACAATCAGATGGAGTTGAGGCACAATTTCATCCATTTGTAGATCCGAGTCAGCGACACAGACAATGGTTGAAGTCACGTGTATATGTGATGGCTTTTTTCTCATGTGCATACCATGGAATCCTGAAACTGTACACCTCTTCGACATCCTGTCATGATTCATTGAGTTCCTGGCAATGATTATTCTTAGTACCGGCAATTCTCGGAGTTGTAAAGAATATTACCAAAGCTATTTCTTCATCCGTCAGGAATGGTTTCCCCACAGAATACGAGACTCAATGGATTATGTTGAATGTTTGAGTATTGCCCCGCACTTATTGTCAGCAATTGCCATTACGCTGCGAGACGTTTTGGGGACTTCAGGATTCTTGATGATGGCCTTGCACAAAGGTGATGACAATTTTACATGTTAGCGTGCCAATTTGTCTGGTGTATCAGCTCTGTGGTGTAATGGGCTGGTGACTATCTCTATAATTGATGATGAACGGATTTGAGATAGTGGCTTTGCTGATGAGCAGTCTTGTGTTGGTGCCACTGGTCACGTGTTAGGTAGCTGGAGAGTTGTCGTATCATGGATCGGAAGGTTTCTAATAATGGCGGCACATCAGTCGGTTGCTAGAGAAGTTACTGTAATGTTTTTTGGGTTGCTTGAGCGATTCATGGTGTTGTTTCCCACTTTTGGCTGTTTGGAATGCCGACTGGATTGCTGATCAAGAGTATGTGGCACTGCCTTGTGCTTTCCACTGATAATTCAACTTTTAGATTGAGAGGAACTTATCTTAAAGATTTCTGGAGCCTTAGTATGCGATGTTGTAGCAACATTGGGAGAGGATAGTCCGGTGGCTGACATCGTAAGTATGGGCTGGGGTTATTTCAGATGGAAGTTAACATATTGGTCAATGTCAATGAACTCCAATAGTGGAACAATTTTAGAAGTCAATCAAACAATAATATTACAGGTTGAAAGTCAAATTGAGTTCGTGTGAGTGCTCTTGGAGTTGGAGCCTATATGATTGCATTCCAGTAACATACTAGCAAAAAAAACAAAACATAACAAAGTCCAAAATTGTCTTGCCAACTACTAAAGTCGCCTGAACCTTCACACTAATATTACTCATAGATGAACGAAACAGGCTGCAACACAAAAACAAATCAAAATCTCAACCGAGGAAAGACAGACCAAATGAACCAAGAATAGAACCAAAAACAAGACCAAAAACGAAAAACCCCATGCCAATTCCCAATGTTGTCCTGCCAACGGATTCCATTTCCCTCCCCATTATCTCCATTCTCATGCTCTTCATTGTCAAACTCCTGATCCTGCTCGCATCTTCTCTCCCCTTGCCCGTATCCTGTGACTGCTGCTGGACATCGTCAAAGTCAGCGTTCGAGGGCCCAGGAATTGGAGGCTTGTCCACAATTGGCCTACACGGAGGATTGTCTGGGGTTTAGGTGGGCGGAGGACTACCTAGCATACGATGTCAGAAGTTGTTGTAAGCATATTGGGGGTTGTCGTCCTCATGTTCGTGAAATTCCGGAGTGTCCACACGGGCCATGTATTCACCATCCTCCCCACTATATTTGGGGAAAGGATTGATATCTGGATACCGATAGTAAGAGTTGTTTGAGCGACCAGGTCAAATAAACACCGCATTTGTCTCAACATGCTGCTCAGGTGTCATGCGGTGGCCATACCATGCTTCGTGTGGATAACAGACAAGGTTTCCGATCCTTGCTTTCTTATCCGCAGTTTGACCAGGCCATCTTATATTTGCCTTCGATTCGAGTCACCTGGACAACCTCCTAGGTCGCCTAACCACTTGGTAGATTCTGTCAACCCTATCCATGAACCCTATCATTGTGGTGGGAATTGTAAACTTTGAAGGTTCCTTGACATCATTATTTGCAATATTTGAAAGGTATTTGAGGGTATCATCCATTGTTTCCTCGAGCGCCAATTGGGAGGCATCGATATCCTCAAAGCTGTCTGTGATGGGCGTGTCAATTCCAGAAGTTGTCGTGCCCCTTACAGAAATAGTCGGGTGACAAAGAATTGCAAGCATGGCCAGGGGGAAATATGTCTCTGTTTCCAACCAGGCTGCGACCGTTACATCAGCTTGTAATCTGGCAATATGAGCTTATGAGAGATTCTTGAAGTTGTGCAAAGGACACGCAGAGTTGTCGTTGGCCCAAGTTGCTGCCTTGGACCCTGTTGCCGTTGTCCCTGCCATGATTTCCGAGAATCCGGCAAAAGTCATATCTAAGCTTTGGGTGCTAGAACGTTCTATTTCCTGAAAAGAATTTGCAAGAGCTCCATAGATCAACCATCATAGAGGAGCTAGATTACTCAAGCAACTTGGCAGAACAGCACACCATAGGTCATTCAGTATTCTGTCAGTAAGTTGCGTGACTCCCCATCTCACTCCCAGATGCCAATCAAAATTGTCGTACAAATGCTGATGCTCAACCCCAACTCCAGCTACGTTAACATCGATTGGAACCCCAGATCTATCCTGTTTCAGGCACCGCTCAGGGAGGAGAATCCTGAAACAAATACGGGTGGGCCATGGGCAGGAGCTGGGTGAGAAACTTGTGAGCTTGTTGGGATATTGCTAATAGTTCACGCCTCGGTATTGTAGTTCCGGATCCCCATACCCACCAGGATTTGTTGTGGTGCATTGTGTCGGCCCAGCAAGTTCCCGGTGCGGCCAGCAGGCCATGATAGGCTGTCAGAATTCCTTGATGTCCTTGATTCATCTCTGATATCCACCCAGAATGTTCTCCAAGCAAGCCACCAATGATGTCCCTCTGGTGTTGCTTTGTGTTGACCCAACAACGGGGAAAATTGGTTGAAATTTTTGGCGGTCTTGGCATCCGAATAGATAATCTCCTGCTGGAGCTCAAGCCAAGTTTCGCAGCTTTTCAGTTCGGCATCATAGTGAATAGTCAGGAATGCAATGTTGGCACGTAGATTCTATAAAGCCCAAAAGCTTTGGTCATTTGGCTTCAGTGTTGCCTAGTAGCTATCCGTGGACGGTTTCTGCTTGCGCACCATTGAGCTAACAACTTGTGAAGTTGGTCGGACGATGATCAGTGATTGATTGATTTTTATCAATGGGCATGGGAGGGATTGACTTGGATTATAGTAATGATGAGGAGGGTTGGTGAAAGAACTTTAAGGATTGATCTAACAATAATGAGCAATAGATTGATTTTACCGATGTGCATGGAAAAGATAGTACCTGATATTTCCCAAACAATCGTTAACATTGTTGAGTCACTGTGCTGAAGTGATCATTTGTTTATGGGTTGTCATGTAATGGGATTCAGACTCGAAGATGGTTGATATGGCCAGAGAGATAACAAGTGAAGCTTAAGCAAGATGGAGGAAATTGGGCGAGGGTCTTTTTATATCAAAATTGTTTCGCAGAAGAAAGTTGTGATTCAACTGGTACGATGTTTGACCATGTTGAACCGAAGGTTTGTATCCAACCCATCATCACATAAATTTCAAGTTGGACTGTATGAAAACGTCGCATTGTGTTTAAAATGCTACAAGTAGTCCACTCCAACCATTTAAGCTGTTAGGGCAACTGTTCGCATTGTCAAGAGTGAATGCATGTCAATGTTCGAGGTGGATTTCTGATGGTCGTTTGATACCTTTCTTTGTTAAAACCAAGCATAACACAGGATACAAAGCTCACTGTTTCACAACCCACCATGCTCCAAAGATATCGCAATCAGCAGGATGTAGAAATTTATCGATTTACATCCTTGTGATGACCCTATGAGTTGACTCATTAGTTGCCAGGCCTTCTGATTTGGCTATAAACACAAAATCTCACTCATTTGTATATATCTTGGCAGCAACTTGCAGGGTTGTTGTGGCACCTTGAAGCACTTTCACATAGACTTTCTATTAAATATATTACCTAACCATATGCCGCAATCAAAAAATCAAATTTGCTTCCTCCAAGAACTCCACCCAGATGATGAAAATTGTGCTGCCAACCCCAGAAAGTGCTAGCCCAGTCAGAAGGGTCTACTGAGCAGGAGAAATGCTCTCAAATACATACAGATGCAAATGAAAACCACAACTCCGACTAATGCTTGCAATGAAATGACAACCTGGTAAATCATTAGTACCACTTCAACACTTCTGCATGAGTACTCCTCACCTATGAACGCTGCGAAGACTTCTGCTGGTGAATACGGATTCATTTTGACACCAGCTTGTTTGGCTTTGCCATGATGACATCTCGGGGAGTTGCTGCAAACTTCTTTTAGGTAGAAAGTATTTCGCCTGTTTGCATATTGTCGATTGAGCCTTTCGTTTGAGACTGTGAACAGTCATGATGAGGGAGATGTCCAGAGTACGTACTCTTTATTCGTTTCAAGTACTGACACAACTTCAGTTGCCAGGGCAACCATCAATGACTCCTAGAAACTCAGGCGCGTCTTTTCGTACTCATCAACTTATTGATTGAGTACTTGAGAACTGCCATCCATTCATCCATCTTAGAGTTTTCAATTAATACGTTATTCCACAATCGATTATAGAGTATTCACTCTCAACTATATACAAAATTGTATCAACGATGTCTATAGTTGCCAATGCCATAAACCAAGAAGCATTATGTCGGAATGTCCATTTGCAAGGTCTGTGGCAAGCGTTTCAACTCCGATACCTGGAGGACTAAGCATATGGAGAACAATTATCCCCAAGAGTGCAATGCAATGATGCGAGCCACTTTAAACAGTACCTCAACATCACATGTGAGTTTAGCTATCGACAATGAAAAGCGGAAGCAAAAAGTGCAGAGTTGCCCAAGCAATAAGCATAATCGAAACCCACCCACTTTTTTTCAGAACAATGATCCCATGCTACATACACTCGAATACCTACAATCACCATCACCACAGCCTTCGGCACCTGAAGAATCTATACCAGTACCACATGCATTCCGAAATGCTTGTTTGCCACTGCACTTTGTCCTCACCAAGATCGAAAACAACCTCACACATGGTCATTCCAACCCGTGGCAGGTGTTTTCCGAGGCTATAGAGTTTCGCCTTGTGGCGATATTGACTGTGTACCGAACGACATCGAGTCTGATTGATGATTTGAGAAAGATAGACTCGTGGCTCCAACAGTCAGTCAAACATTCTCTAAATTCGACACACATACTCCATCAGATGATTGACCTAATGGCTGATGGCCTTGGCCATTGATCATGGATAAAGTAAACGACACATTTCTTATGGAATGAAAGCCACCCTGAGCCGATCGAGTTTTAAGCCCGGAATATCATTTTATGCGCCATTTGGCTTTTGCGTCAAAAAGCATACGAGAAGGATCAAGTGTAGAATCCTGAGCGTCATTTCAGCAATAATGGGTGTCATCTATATAATGAGATATACACAGCGGACTGGTGGTTGGAAACTCAGGTAGGTCAATTGCCTGGCAAATTGAACGAATTGTTCTGACAATGTTTAGCATTGTCTCCTACAACGCAAAACTGTTTTTCTCCTGATCTGCTTCTCCGATTCGACACATCTGACAAATTTGTATGGCAATAAGACAACATGGCCGGTATAAATGACCATTGCAACCTCTCCAGCACCGTATAGATGAAATCAACAACTCACAGTGTTGTCCTGGTAGTACTTCTGCCACTGCCATTCAAATCAGGTGATATCCCCAGTCCACAAAAGGCCTGCCAATGAGCCCATGATCTACTTGTCGTGCAGAGTCATCTCAACTACTTGCTGCAGCCTCTGACCAACGTGGGAAATTGTCATTTCACTGTTTATTGTGCTGATGGTCATTACTGGCATTGCCATATGTTTCTGTCTGCATGGGTTGCTGACTATCCAGAGCATGCGGTACTTCAAAATTATGGATATGGATCATGTCCTTGGTGTGAAGTTGAAAAGAAGGAATTGGGCAGGTATATCAACATACCTGTGGCGCTCTGCAATCATAATATTTATCAAGCATTGTACCAAGTTGCCAAAGCAACCTTACATGATGCGGAAGACGCTCTAGCAAGCTTGCTGAATCCTAATAAGACCTGAGTTCACCAACTTGCTGAAAGCTCCATCGATATCGTTTCTTGAACCCTGCCAGTTTTCTAGCCAATTTCTTATAACCCTGTTGAGGCTGCTTGTATTTTTAGAGAGCGTGGCATCAATCTTGGGGACAATATATTATGGCACACCAGTTCATTTACAAGCGATGTTCCAAAACCAGACCTTCTTCACACAATGCAGTTGGGCATGTTATAACATTTTCTGGGGTGGCTCCAACAACCCATGATGATGATCAAATGACTCCCAAAATACAACGAACAGTGGTTATCTGTTCTGGCATACTTGACAATGACCAAACCCAAGAAATCATATGAGTAGGTTAGCCAGTGAACTGGATAGGAACTTAGAACAATGAGCTGCTATCTGCTTGCAGTTGTCACCAAAGATTTACGTTGTCCGAATACCTCTCAAAAATGGACATTTGATGATACCATCCCATGCACCCAAACACTCCTTGAGTTGTACCACTACTACTGATACCCATCCCATAATGAGAATACCTTGAATCTAGTGGATAACTCTCTGCATCATTTCCACAACTTCAAACATGTCTTCCTGCAATATTGTGCGCACAAGAAAAGAACTGAACAATTGAAAGAATGGCAGAAAGAGTTCAATAAGGAGTGAGATGCAGATATGGACAATTACGGAGATTGCTTTGCCTACGAACAAAAACGTCAACTTGATGACCTGAACGATTGGATAAAGTCAGAAGTGGTTGATCACCTGGTGAAGAAGTCATCATTTAAATTTCCAGAACTTCATCTGATGACACACTTCCAGTGATGTACCGAGCGATTCGGGGGGTTGCAACTGTGCTCTACTGAAGTTGGCGAAGCAGCTCACAAAACCCATATCAAAGAATGATATCGAGCCTCCAATATGACAAAATTGTCTATCGGCAGATCATCAATTATAATCTCCACCGAGATGCGGTTGCAGTACTGCGAATGAACTTCAATGCAAATAGTTCCAGCAAAGTTTCGAGTAGGACACCCAAGCGGGGCTACAGATAACCGAGTGTTGCCACTGGCAGAAGCAGTGCAGGGGGTTCTGAAGTCAAGCCACAGTTGTTGTTTGGCTTGATACAGAAGGGAGTAACTACGATCCGTGAAATTTGCAATTCGTATAGCCATGACAACATTCTTCAGACTTGTCTGGTGAACTCAATATTAGTATATTTGAACGTCTCAATGATATACATCGACATCGATAACCTGCAAACATGCCAGGCCCCCTTATTCCATACCATCAATATCCCTATCGAAGAATTCATTGGCCAATTGACATATAAGAAAATTGGAGCTACTGGAGAAAAGGAATGGTATACAGGACCACCAAGAAACAATTGGTTATGGGTGAAGATTGCCCAACAACATCAGAGATTTCCCAAACCTGCTCATGATGTATTGCATGGGCGTTTACCATACCAATTACTTTGTGTATTCAAACTCCAAATTCCCAGTCACATGTTATATTTGGCATATGTGGATGTGACAAAACCATTCAATGCAGGATTGCCAGATGCCATCTCTTCACTGGTCAGAGTTGCTCCAGCATCAGGAGAGAATGCCTACCAGGTACTGGCTGCAGCCCACATCTGCAGCGCGGTTCATCACATATCCGAGGTTCTATCCACTTCAAAGGAGACTAACTCTGGCTGGATTGTAAATAGTCATATTGATTTGAAAACATGGAATAGAATTTATTATGTATTGGAGGAGGAGTTGAACAAGGCGCTCAATGGTGGGGGAAAAAGGCTTCGGCAGTGTAAATTGTGGTTTATACAATTTCACAAGTTTTACATGTGTTTGCCAAGTAGATTGTTTCCATGTGCTATTTATACACACCAAAGACTTTGCTCAGAGTTGCCAAAGGAACTCGGGGCCAGATGTAAGCTAAGTCAATTGACGATGTAATTTATACTAAGTATAAAGATAGTAACGGTAGATTGACTACCAATGTATATAGTTGTCATAACAACATTGCAAGGTGCATGCACAATGGTATATAACTGGCCAAAGAAATTCATTGATAGAATCTTCATAACCTAGGGCTTGAGCGACTGTGAGTTGTCTATTGATAAAGGGAATGGGTGCCTAATTATGATAGGGTGTTGCAAATAGGGCTGACCTTGCTTACAGTTGTACTAACAACTCCAAGCGTTGCTACGAATACGACCATCGGTATAGTTGCCCTGTATATATGCTCCGAATGAACCCACGGCATAAGTCACTTACATTGGCAAGTCTGGTTCCTACATTGGCGGCAATTTTTTCCTGATATGACAATGGCATGAAGTGAGCCATTTGTGTGAAGTGATCAATGATAACCCATACCGATGAGCATCCATCTGACACTGATAAATTGATAATAAAATCCATGGAAATCAAATCCCATGGGCGGTATGCTAATTGGTGAGATTAGATGAGTCAGTTGTGAGTGTGATGAGCTGCTTCATTGCTTTGACGCGCCAGGCACGAATGGAAATAATCTTCAATTAATTTCTCCATTTCCAGTCAATTGAGGTTTTGTCTGACCAGCTCAATTGTGTTGCCCTGTCCCATATGTCCTGCCACTTTTGAATTGTGCTCCGCATCCAGTATATCTTTTTTCAACAGCAAATCATGCGGAATCCACATTCTGGCTTTCGAATAAATGGCTGCATTTTGGAACGGGATGTCTGTGCAAGAATTGCCTGCCTTCGCTTGGATGTACTGTTCTTTCCATACCACATCGTCATCATCGGCGCTGACCACCGCTTCTAACAGCTCTGAGGTGAACTTTACTACTGGAACTGCTCTTAACTTTCCAGAAGATATCACAATTCATCTGCATCATTACTTGATCACTTGTAGTGTTTACCTTTGAAAAGTTACCAACTGATCGGGTCTCAGAACACGGTGGATTGACTGATTTTCATTTTCTTCAGCACTAGCCCCCCCCCCCTGTTTTTAGGACGGTACTTCGAACACCTGGATAAAGCGTCCGGCTAGCTGTTTGCACTCCCTGGCCGGTAAAATATCCCTAAATTGTAACCTCCCAGTTTTTGTGCCCACCAAGCTTGTCACCTATTGAATATCTGCATGGTTCTGAAATATTCGAGATTTTTGTAATCGATGTATACACTGATTAGATCAGCAGCTCCTTCAAGATAATGTCTCCAATCATTGAATGCAGGTACAACCACAACCATTTCCTTGTCGTCAATTTCATTGTTGATCCTGACTTTGTCCATCTTATAAGAGTGGTAGGCGATAGGGTGCAGTCATCCATCAATAACTTGGGTGAGATCTGTGCTGATTGCACAATCACTTGCATCAGTTTCAATGACTATTGGCCAAACAGGCTTGATATGCAGTAACATGGATGACTCAGTAAAGTACTTCTTGAGCTTGCCAAAGGCTATCCGATTAAGCAGATTGGCTTTCCAATCAAACATTGTGTTGGTTTTCTTGGTTAACTCTATTAGCGAATAGCATATCATTGAAAATCATTCAATGATGTGCTGATAGAAGTTGGCGAACCCGAGTAAAGACTGGACGTCTTGGACAGACTCTGGAATCTTCCATTTGGGAAGTGTATCAATCATGTGCAGGGCCATGCTGACACCTTCTCCTGATATGATATACCCATGGAATTCAACTTGTTTCTGGTACCATTTGCACTTATCGGGTGCAATAGCCAAATTGTTTTCATGGGATTAACATAGAACATCTCTGGTCAATCGCACATGCTGGTCTTCATTTCCTGTATACATCAGGATATCATCCATATAGACCACTATTCTATGATCGATTCGATCTCGCAGGATCTCATTCATCATATCTTGGAATGTATGTGGCACATTCACCAGTCCGAAGCACATCACTAGGCATTCATAATATCCACATCTGATACAAAACGCTGTTTTCCATTCGTCACCAGGTTCAATTCGAATACAGTTGTACTCTGCCTTCAAATCAATCTTGATGAAAATCCTCAATCCAGCAACCCTGTCTCTGAGTTTGTTCATAAGCGGCAATAGATACCGGTTCAAAATTGTCGTACAATTGTGGCCTGTGTAATTCACACACAACCATAAGCCTTGTCCTTGTACCATTGGAACTAAGAGTATGTATGCACACGCAGGCGACTTGCTAGGATGGATCTTTGCTGAATCGACCAGGTCTTTAAGATAATTTTAAAGGACTGAAAGCTCCTTCTCAGAGAGGACATAAATGTGACCCCATGGAGGTTGCTCCCCATCTTTCAAGTCAATGGCATTATCATATGATCGATAAGGTGGAATGGTGTCAGCAGTTTCTCCATTGTAAACTGTTTGGAAGTCTCTGTACTGCCATGGAAGTCACTCCATCCAATCGACCTTAATCACATGCACTGCATTAACATGCATTGAACCGATAACCCCAATCCCTGGAGGATCTGTACGAAACTTTCAAATGGAATCGTTATATTAGATTGAGAATGAAGAAACCACTGTCTTTGGGCAATGTTAATGGTGGTATTTTGACGTAAATTGGAGCTAATTGTTTTCTTCTGTAACACAACTGAGTTCTCCATGCATGATGATTCCCCAATAAGATAACATGATATCGGATGAATCCTCTATAGGACCAATTTCAAAGTTTTGTTCGATAGAATGTGATTCATACCACTGAGTAACGGTGAAGATGTACTGCTAACCAGCTCCTTCCACTCTTTCTCCTTTGAAGATTTTGACTATCTTAGGTTCCTTTCAAGTAACTAATGGAAAACTATTAGACTCGGCCCACTGCTTTGACATCATGGATTCATCGCACCCAGTATCCAAGAGAATCATTACAACGACATTCTTCTTGTCTCAAAAGCTTTCACACCTGCATACTGTGGGTTTTGTACCTGTTTTCAGTTCAGGTGGAAGTTGCTTTGTTTACTTGGGTTCAGGTTGAGGTACACTGGCCGCAACCTTGTGTTTTTGATGTTTTCAAGTAGAAACAATAATGAACTGCCTTGCGATACAGCTCCAGCCGGAATGGGTTGCTGTAACTGATATGTACATTTGTAGGTGAACGAGGTTCGAATGAGTATCCTCAAGTGTGCTTGTCATGCTTGGATGCTATATTACCAGCATATTTTGAGTATTGAACTCATCTTCAGATACCCATTCTTGAACGGCAGAAAAGACAATTTATTATTATCAAAAACCCATATGCAATACCAATGACCACATTGGTAATGCCCAAAAAGAAAAGCCATCAGCAATGCCAATAACTGCATTGGTAAGCCCCAAATTGAAAACCCAAAAGCAATAAAGATGTCCATACCCTTCAATACAGAAGAAATATGGATATCTATATCCATATACAACAACAGGAGGTGTGTATACCTCCATGATCATAAGAATGACTGCAATCCTTAGCTCCACAAAAGACCGAAGAAATTCATTTCATCCGTCAATTTCCATTCCATCAGAGTCAACGTTGTAGAGCACTTGTAAGCTAGAGGCTGCTGCCGGTTTCTTAATTTGATCAGCCAGATTCCTGGTCCTGACCTTCGAAGAAGAGGTGGTTACTTCTGGAGTCGAAGTATCTACCTTAGTCTTCTTTTCCTTCTTGATCTTGCTGGACAAAGCTTTGATCATATTCTTGCGGAATACCCATCGATGCTCCATAGAACCGCAGCACTTGCACTCATTTCTCATGGTTCATGGTTCCAGAAGAGATTCAGGAATGCCTTTGAGGGCTATGATCTTGTCTGTATGGACAGGCGTAGGACGCTTCTTCGTTCGAGGTTTCTTGGAGTTCGAACTCTTTACAGAGTTCTTCTTTCCTTGATCCCCTTAATCACCATCGTGATCATGCTTCCACTTTTTCATTTTGTTTTTGGGTGTGTGATCTTGGGGATGGTATTGGATTTTTTCTCGCAGACGTCTCTGGTGTGCGCGACCAATATGTTTGAGCAGTGATTCGTACTCTGTATGGTTGTTTGGCATAAGTTTGCAAAAGAATAATTGATCCTTGATGTCTTTGTTGAGGCCACAGTATTGAGCCTCTCACCAGGCAATTCCCGATGAGCAGACATGGTAGTACCGGTCCTCCATCTTTACCATGTAGTCTTGAATATTTCCCTTGTATGGCAACTCCTTCATCATCCAGAGGTTTTCCATTTCTTTCTTCGTATCGATGAATTCTTCCTCCATGCTACTGATGTAGGCTTGCAAGGTATTGACATGAAAAAGTTTCTTGAGCTGTTCCTCACAGTTATTGTACCAGGTGAAGGCCTTTTCTCAGAGGAGGGTTCCGATGAAGATAATCTTATCATTGTCAAAGGTGTACTTGTCCTTGAAATAACTGAGATAGCGATCCAGACCTCGAATCCACTGGCAGTAGGACTCCGTTTTGTCTGTAGAATCTCCTTTGAACTTGTGCAGGACGTCGACCTTCTGCTTCTTTCCTGGGTTCGAAGGTCGTGGTGGTTGCAGATGTGCTTGTGGTAGTGCCTGAGATAACGGATAAGGTTGACCATAATCCATTCTGCTCAATGGTGGAAGTGGTGGACGATCATTATCTTCTCTATCATACAAGCTAGAGCTACTTGAGCTGGAGCTTGAAGACTCCAAGCCACTAGGTGTACCATCTCCAACACTGTCTGTGCCGTCTCTGTTGCCCTTAGGCCCTGGAGTCTTAGCTTCTCTGACCCAAATTCCTGCATGATCTCTAACTGTATATCGATGGTGGAATTCGTCACCATCTGGCTTTGTATCTCCTTCTTTTGGCATCAACACTGATTTGGCAAAGGAGGGTACTGATCTTTTCATCCTGTTGTCTGAGCGCTGTGTCTATAAGACTCTTGTAATCTGCTTCAGTTTCCACTCAAAGTTCTTTTTCATCTTTTGATCTGCCACCTTGCTCTCCTGCTCTGCATCGTTAGCCTTGTTCTGTGCTGTCCTCTGTCCATCCCGCATTGTCATAGACTCCGCTCTAGCTTCGGCATATATCCTGGACATCCATTTGCCATCCTCTCTGGCTTTGACTTGGATGGTTGCGAGTTCCTGCCATTGGTGATGTACTTGAAGAGCTAGGTATTGTTGGGATTGTTCCCATTCATCGAGCAGATGGGAGAGAGTATTTCAGGCTTGACAGGAATGATGGATTTGTGCGCTAAAACCTTTCCAGAGGTCCTTGTAGGCTTCAGTAGATTGGGCTCTTATAACAGCAAAAGCTATTTGAATATTTGCCGCAATTGCTCTGGATTGAATAACTATGTTGAAATTCTTTTCAAATTCAGCCCATTGCTGCTTTTCCACTCCCTAGCGGATAGCATCGTATAACTCATTTTGCCAAGTAATGAGCCCTTCGTAAGATTGGGCCAACTCTGTGAGGGCCATCTGTATGTCAAATTTCCTCCCCCTTGCTCCTTGAATAAAAGCATCCATTCGTCCCAACTCCCTATGGATTCCTGCCAAAAGCTGAATAACCCAGTCCGGAATATCATTGTTTGTAAAGAGCTGGTATTGCATCACTTGCTTTTCCATATCGGTGGATAGAATCAACCCATTTTCTCTTGAAACAATGGTGTAGGTATCCTCCATCAGAATATCCAATCCAGCTCTGCTTTCAAGCATTATAATTATTTCAGAATGCGACTGTTCAATAGAGGAATGAGGTAATAAGTCTTAGATTCTCGGTGTAGTGGCTACGATGGCTCGTTGTCGGAACATTTGGAGGTAGAAGATGTAGATGGTTTTCGTACATGTCATCGAGTCAGGTGTTCCGAGATGTTCATCAACAGGGGACTAATGTTGATGATGGAAATTGGTTCAGGGACGTAAAACAGCACCAACACCGCTTGATGTATATCAATGTGGATAGAAAAGAATACCTTCCTCAGAAGCGATTCTTTTGTCTAACAATATAATGTGACACTGGGAGTATCACTCCAGGTTGACTGGTCAAATTGTAGCCAAGTTCGATTCGGGACTTGCTTTGATTGCGGCGAAATAGAAGCATCCCCCAGGATTTAGAAAATATCAAAAACATTCACAACAAAAAGAAATGGCTTTCTCAATGCGTATATTGTGTGGGCTTGTTTTTCTCACTGAGCAAGTCATCGTTGATCTGATGATCTTCAAGTTGATTTGTTTCTAACCTTACAGAAACCGAAGGTCTATATACGTTTGACTTCGCTCTTAACTACTATTCACCCTCTTCACTCTGGAACTCCTGTATCTCAACAACCTTCGAACAAATGTACAGCCCTTGCAAATACCGCTGGCCTCAATCTCCCGATCCCTTCATATCTGTATAGTTAATAGATTATACTTGGACCATTGGTATTCTTCCTGACATCAACTCCACAGTTGCTGTCTTCCAGACCAGGGTCTTCTTGTGATCCAATTGACATCCAGACGAGTAGCTTTCGTTCAATCGTGAGTAGCTTCATTGTATGTCTCGTCTCATGCTGTCAGCTTTCGCTGGATAGAGAGTAGCTTTCTCTAGCTTTCGTTGTGTAGAGATTAGCTTTCTTTAGCTTCCTGGTTTGGAGTTGTGCGTTGTCTAGCTTTCATTGCGTAGAGACTAGCTGTCTCTAGCTTTTATGTTCGGAGCGGTGTACACTCTAGCTTTCATTGCATAGAGAATTTCCGAATGACTCCGTTCCTACTTTGCTCTGGCCAGAGTGGTGCAATCTCTGGATTCATTCACCAGAGTGGAACTTCGCTGGTTGAGAAGCGTGGCTGGTTGAGAAGTGTTGCTGTTCAAGAACATCGCAGTGCAGTATGCTTCGCATTTCAAGATGCTTCACTCTTGTTTCCGTGACCTATGACAGCCAATGCGGTCGCGAGTGATTGTGTATATCCCCACTCCAAGGTATTTCATTAGGTATAACAGATAGTTGTATATGATCGAACTCGACTGGCTTTCAATAGGCTGGAGATGCTCAACCTGGACTGGATCTTGGCTGGTTCATAACTGGCAGGATGATGTCGAGCTGTACTGGCTCTCAACAGGCTAGAGATAATTGAACTGAACAGGCTCTCATCCGGCTCTCAGCTGGCTCTGAGTGGGCAAGAGATGATTGAGTCGGGGTGGCTTTCACCTGGCTGGGGATTACCGAGCGAAACTGGATCATGACTGGCTCACAAATGGCTGGACATGGTGGAGCCAGGCTGGCTCTCGATTGGCTGGAAACAGTTGGGCTGGGCAGGCTCACTGCTGGCTGGAGATTATTGAGGTGGGCAGGCTCTCTGCTGGCTCTGGGCAGGCTGAAGATGATGAAGCCGAACCGGATCATGGCTGACTCTTGGCTGGTTGGAGATGATTGAGTTGGACTGAATTTTCGCTATATCTCAGCTAGCTGGAGATATTCCTGTTGGGCTGCCTGTGGACTAACTGGACAAGATTGAGCTGGGGCAGGCTGGAGACAGTTGAGCTGAACTGGCTAGAAATGGTCAAGCTGGGTGGGCAGTCGGCCAGCAGGACATGATTGAACTGGGGCTGGCTGTAGATAGTCAAGCTGGGCTGGCTCTGACTAGCTAGATACTATTGATCCAGGGCTGGCTGGAGACAATCGACTGGGGCCAGCTCTCATCCAACTTGAAGAACTGGCTGCATAAACCTGCATAAGCATATTAAAACTCAAATGTGCAGGTTAAAGCTTCTATCAGTAATGATGATACTTAGTGCAAAGTTCTGCAACTAGTTTCTACGAACCCAAAAATTTGACAGTAATTTGTGCCAAACCTTGAACACAATTGATTTCCATAAATCTTGGTTTAATTGATGCCAGGATTCATGAACCCCAACCTGGATCTGATTTGAGCAAATCAAACTAGTTACTCAATTTTTTGAAACTAATATGGTTCGTTATGAATACTACAAACAAGGCAACTTATAACCAGTCTCATGGCCTCTAACAACTGTCGGAAATTGCAGAGGAACCATGGCAGAACTTAATTATGTACTTCATAGTGCAACTATTTGAAAGTAAAGAAAACAATACAGTAGTGGAAGCAGTCAATTGATTAATGATGATTTGACACCTAGTACCCTATAGTGCCAAAGTTGTTCAAAAGATGCTGGGAGGAATGTATATACAAACAGTATTCAGACTGTATAGACTGCATGAAATGATATTGAATCAAGTACCACAATGTACTTCAAAGTTCTGGGAATATTTCAATAAGAGACTTTGAATCAAATAAAGACTGTAAACGGTATTGCAACCTCACACCAACAGCCAAACTGAGAGAGTCCATATACCATTGGAACGGTATCTCTGAAAGTTTGTTTATTTTCAACAGGACAATTGGGTTCAGTGGCTACCATTGGCAGATATTGTTGATGATAATCATATCCTAGAGACAACTAATTGCTATATATTTTTTTGGAAATATGGCTTTCATCCATGAATCACTATCGTTCAATATCGAAATAAGGACTCCAACAATATTTGTGAGATTAAATCCCATCAAATGGTTCAATGAATAGAACAATTCACCATCCAATACAGAGCAGTAATGAAATAAGTCCAGGGTGTTTGGTTCAAACAGGCCAACAAGTTTCCAAGGGTCAGTACACCAAAGTAGGTGACACAGTATGGTTGGATACATGAAGCATATTTACACTCTGACCAAACAAGATACTTAACTGAAAACATATGGAACAGTGCAAATATACCAAGGTCATCATCACCTATACTTATTGAGTCATGGTATCTGGTCAGTTATATATTTACTACAATAAGCCAATATCTCAATTGAAAGAAGTTGTTCAAAACTCCTTTCCACTGTAAGAACAAGGATCTCCACCATCAGATATAGTCAAGTGACAAATCAAGTATGAAATTGAGCTAGTAGACAACTCCAGTCTGTATCTACAACAGTTACAGCATTTTGAAAAATGCAAAGTGTACTATAAAAGTAGTTGGGAGCCAGTGGTTAATGTATACAGACTTAACTATCAACATGTTTCATAGCTAACAAGCTGGCAACCCCTGTTGATAAATCTTATAGATACTTGGAATTAAAAAGAGAGAGCAACTGTCGTGGTTGTTCTAGGTGAGGATCATTAGCAAATTGATGATATACAACAAATCGAGAAGTTTATGAACTACGAAAAGACATTCCAGTTTCAAATATCAAGATTTAAATTTCAAATTACAAGCATCAGGTTTTACAGGTACAGTCTAAGTGGTACAATAAATGATATATGACGAAAGCAGGAATCATAATGTAGTATATAGTAAGTAGATTATGAACAAGTTCATAGAATATATACTAGACATTTGGTGGAAAATATGTTCTCTCTTTACTCATTCTTTGGTCTACAAAACAATCAAATCGCTTCAGGTTCCTCTTCTCTCATACTTGGATATCCTGGATCAAATCTCTTGCATACAGTTTTCATACTTTTGCTACAAGCTACTTTTGACTCCCTAAGTTCTCTGACTTGCAATTCAGATAACCCTATGAACCTCAAGCCTTGAACCCTCAATATTTGAGTCTTGAACTATTATCATATGATGCTTTCAACTCTTGAAATCAAGACCAATAGATCTTTCAGGATTTAAATGAAGAATAATTATGGTAGTATAGTATAAGTGGTAGATGAAAGGAGGATTATTAATGTACTTCAAATATTGTAAATATTTCACAGCAAGATGTCCAAGGTAATTGCAGGTTCAATTAAATCAAATGGAAGTAAATATGTTTTGGACAAACAGAGAAAAATAGAAGCAACCAAAATCAAAGTTGGAAAAGATTTAAACAAGTATGATATGAATAGCTATTGTACTGGAAATGAATCATCTTTGTAATCTAATGTTGGTTCTAATTTAATAATTTGATAGTTTTCAATTCAAAGGACCAAGATCTGAAAATTGTGAATTAAAAGCTAATAACTTATTGAAAAATATTTATTCATATTTGCTAGCAAAATTATTAATATTCATGCTTTGACTGGTTGTAGATCTACTAAAACAGAAGTAATATGAATTGATGTCTTTTACCTATATGAGATATATATAAAAATATTAAAAGAGTGTGAAGAAGTGGAAGTAATTCATATAGAACATCAATACATAAATTGATAACTGATCATAGATTACTTTCAATATATTATATAACTTACCTTATTCATTGATATTAACTTCAAAGCCAGAAAATTGGAATTGGCCCAAGCCCATTATATATAACTTGAATAATACTCTCATAATATTTCCATAATATTCAATAATTATTCAATATTATTGCCGATTCCTGATTCATCATTAGATGCAATTGCCAAAGACTTTGATTTTATTATATCAATAATATCAAAGATCTCAATACACTGATGGTAGCATGATGGAACTTCAGATATGATTAGTATTTTACAGTCTGACTGTATAGTTACTTGTCAAATTCAACAGTTAAAAAATTGAAATTATATTTGATACCATAGTTATATATCAGTTAAAAATTATAATTATAATAAACTCTTAATTGCTTCATACTTAATTGTGGTTTATTTTATTTGCTTATTTCTAAATAATTAGCTATAATATTCTGGTTCCAACTTTGACCCACTTATAATCTTGATATGATTACTCTTGAAAATCAGATATTTTTGTTTTTATAACTCTAATATACTTACTCTTACAACTCTGACAGATTTACTTTGAAATGGTCTTGGAGAAAAATAGATATGATAATATAGTTATAGAAAGAAATGAACAAAATTGCTATATTGAGTTTAAATAATTTAATATTAGAACTAAACAAATATTCCCAAAGTACATTGTATATGATATACAATTGTTCAATCTTTGAATATTTTTAAATATATAATATCTTGGCTATCTCTACTTTCAATGTCAAAGTATATTACCTACTTCACAATTTCCTTCCATAGTTAGTGGGTGCTACAGCCCATGAACAATCTTGAATAGTATGTATAACTATTATGAATTTTCAATATTTTTCTAGGTATTTTTGGAAAATATTACCAAATAACCATCAATAAAAGGTTAGAAGCAATTGATATTTTGTATTTAAAATGTTATCTTCTATACGAATTTAATATGATTGACTATATTTGAATCATGTTACTATAAATTGTTTTAAAGAATAGAATGTTCAATATTACAAAACAAACAAAATAAAATAAGATAAATTTTGAATTAACTTTCAAAAAAGTAAATTTGGAATGTGAATTAATATATGAAACAAAACTAGTACTTTGTATGACAATTTTAAAGGTAATCAAAAATTGCTATTATTCTATTGAATTGTCTTATAAATAAATAAAATTAGTGAAAAATAAAAAATAAAAATAATTGCAATTTGTTTCTGCTGATGTATCTAAAGATGGTGATCTATTGGATTATATTTTTTTTATCTACTAAATATGTTTTTTTGTGATTATCCTATCTTCTAATTACAATTATACTACTGTGCATATTACTACTACTTTGCTATTACTTTACAATTGGATATGATATATAATAGTATACTATTGATTTTTCATAGATTATTGATTCTTATTATGCTCTTCCTATTTATTGCTTTCTACTGGAAAGAACCATAATCAATATTTATCATTAATAATACTTCTGATACACAGCACCTGACACACGGTGGCAGATTTATCGCTGTGAATGCACGGCAGTAGACTCAGGTACACACTGGCGGATCAGGATACACAGCAGCGGATACAGAGTGGCATATACAGTGACGGATACACAGCTGCGGTCAATCTGTAGCATACATAAATATACAAAAGCAGCTACACGTTGGCAGATAAATAGTGGCGGATACATAGAAATAGCAAAATGTGGCAGGGTTACTCTAGATATATATCAGGCGATATGCAGATAGTAGTGGAAACACTATGTAGATTCAGATAAGCAGGATAGACAGTAGGAGATACACTGTAGAAGATTGTATACAGCACTTGATAGTATATGCTACTGGATATGTGGTGGCAAAGTGGCGAATACGCAAGACACACAGCAATTGACCCTCAATTTCTCCAGTTGCAGATATGCTGGATATATACCCGGTAGCGCATATATAGGATACACTATAGCAGATCCAGGTACACGGCGGCAGATACACGGTAGTAGATACACGGCAGGAGATACAAAGTGATGGACTCTCAATCTCTGCAGTATTCATATTCTTAGGCCGGCGACGCCGCCTCCCGTGCTTGTTATCTCCCAAAATTTATGGTCGGAATCACGATTGTTTCGAGCCATGGGAATATCTTAGTCTAACACATCGCCCTACAATCGTCCATAGACGGTCTTCAACACCACCCCTTGTATCAATACTGCCTTCCGTGTTAAGACTTATTTTTCGTTATTTGAGGACCAAGCATTGTCTCGTGCTCAGGCTCTCCCCCTAACCTCACTCACCGGCTCGCTCGACAGTTTTTATCTCCCCCTGCTGACTGAGCCCGCGACCAAGGTTAGGGGGAAAGGACAAGACCAATCTTGCGAGTGACGAAAAATTCCGAACGAGTATATATCAGCAATTGTATGGGAACTAAAGGCTCAATGTGATATATTCCGCAACTAAAAATATGCCGCACTTGCATTGCGGCATAATTGTGCGGCATAATATTGTAGGAGAGGAAACAATGTCGCAAACTGGAATATACCGCACTGTAAAATATGCCGCAAATGCACCCTGAAATTAATTGGACAGTGCGAGTAATCATATAGATCTCTGATGGAATGGTTCCGGAATAATTCACGCAGATTCGTCCCGCTATCCAGGTGGACATTCCATGGGAAAGTATCTGATTGTCTCAGATAGAAATTGATGTCAAGAGCAGATGCAAATATACTGCAGCATTGATGCAATTATCGGAACGATTGCCGGTCTGGGTATTGGAATAAGTTGTATGAATTAAAGTATTGGACACACGGAAGGTAAAAGCACGGGGTGTGAAACAGATTGGACGCGCTGAATGGTTGTTACGACCGAAATATTTAACACCCGTCTCTCCTCGGGCCTCTCGGTGGTTGTCTTTATCCCCCGCCAGGTAGTCCAAGGTCTTGTCCTCTGGGTATCTTTAGTCTGTTGTCATTTCCGCTCTCGCCAGTCAATATGTCAACCGCCATTCATGATCTTGAGGGACAGAGCTGGGTTCAGAACCATAGCACCGACAATCTCAGCCACTGCACAGTGCGCCCAGGGATATCATCGATCCCGCACGAAATCTTTGAAAGATTTGACTCAGCAAAATACAATTATGTTAAGACGTTCGGCAACCCTACTCCATTGTAAGCAAGTCCGAGTTACGATCTTAAACGCATGTTTAATGGATGAATTAAGGGCTTTGGCTGGACTCGTTATGTGTTTGACTCCTTTGTCATGCCAACTAATGGGATGGCGGGGAGCCGACGGCAGCGGTGCTGCCAACAAGTGTGTCCACTATCCAGACAATGTTGAACTTTCAAGCTGACATTAATGGTAACAGCGGTGTCAATTTCTTTTGTGGAGGCGTCCTCATGCTTCTCGGTGGTTTCCTAGAATTCTTCCTAGGTAACACGTTTGCCTTTGTCGTCTTTTGCTCTTATGGTGAGCGCCTGCTATAATTTTATTCGATGAGAGGATGCTCAAAGCATAGGTGGATTCTTTTTATCCGTCGGCGCAACACTCGCGCCTGGGTTTGGCGCGCTAGGAGATTTCGAAAATACAGCTGGAAGTTTGAACGCGCAGTTCTATAATACATTTGGTACCATCCTTCCCTTTTCTTAGTACGGTTTATAATCAAGTTAACATCTGTAGCGTTTTTCCACCTCTTTGTGGGACTCCTCAGTCTCGTTTTCTTGATATGTTCGATCCGCACCAACATAGTTTTCGTAGCCGTGTTTCTAGCATATTCAATTGCATTCCCGCTGCTGGCAGCTGCGGATTGGCAGCAAGGTGAAGGGAATATGGAACTGTCTCATAGATTGAAGGTGGGAGGCGGTGCCGCGTGCTTTTTCGTTGCTATGTTAGGGTGGTATGCATTCCTTTCAAGCTTATTGCAATCCGTGGATTTCCCTATTGAGCTGCCTATGGGAGATCTAAGTTCTGTTTTCAGCGGAGCTAGTGAGAAAAAGAAGAATATGGATGAAAAGTTGAAGGGAGTATGAATGAAACTGGGGTTGCGGGATTTTTAGTTGCTCGCCACAAATATATAATATACAAGTGAACAGTCTCCCAGACTTCCCCACAGCTTAAAATGATAGGAGTGGTTAAGGATTGTGCCGTACCTCTGAGGGTGGGCACGAGAAAGGGTTGATCTACAATGCAATTTATTAAAATCATTCGAGAGTTGTCCCCAACCCCTTGTTTTTTAATTTCCAAAAGGTGAAACATATTGCCTCGGATCCCTGCGTTGTGTAATTTTCGTTCCAGATCCTTTCTGATTTTTGCTTCCATACCCGAGTACTTAATAAAAAAAATATTAAAAGTTAGCAGTGAAAATAGAAAAGCAAGATTAAAACTTTTATGGCCACCACCAACAGAAATCAGTTCATGTATACACTGTGGCATACCTTCTACAAGCCATTTGATTTACTGTGGTGTGGTAGCATCCCACTCTTCCTGAATTGCAGTATGAAAATCTTCAAACTTGGTTGGATAGGGTTGTACTAAGAAATCCGGTCCTTGGTTCTCCTCCAAACATACTCAATAGAATCCAAATCTGGAAAAGAAGCTGGCCATGAAAAAAAACTGTTGTATATACCAGGTTGATTCAAATAATTGTTGATATAATAGCAGATATTATAATGATTGTAAAATATGAAGGTTGGTGAATGAGTATCAGTAAATAGAAGACAATAGAATGCCAGATTATCATCATTGTATACTGAATTGGAAATCCAATATATAGTATGATAAAAAGAAGAAATAAAGAAATAAAATATTGATATGATAATAGAAGAATAGAAAAGCAAGAAATATATTTATTTGATTCAGTTTGAATATATATAGAAATGAGCAAGTAAAGATAATAATAGTTGGAAATGTATATATATAACTAAACTGATTTATATATATTTAGTTTGATCTTCACGTGTTTTTTCATCTATGAAATAATACAACAGCTATATTATTAACAGCTGTCCACTTACAAAATTTATCATTGTATTTGTTGTGATGTATCCAGGACAATATTCTTCATGTAAATCATAGTTGTGGTAACCTCTAGAACTTCAAATATAGAACAATGATAGAAGAAGTCAACAATTATTTCTACTGATTATATTCAAGTAGATATACTAATACTCTTACTATTCTTGTTGCTATTATAGTTATCTCCCCTGCAACAACTCTTTAATTTCATTCAAATATACCAATATTTTCAAAAAAAGAATGGCAATAAATAGCTGTCAAGGTTTCAAGGTTTGAAGTTCAAGGGGTTATAAAAACCAAGCTAATATTCAGGAATTTCAAATATTGCAATGGGCCAAGAAACTCAAAATTTAGAATCACAGAAGCAAATGTAGGTTAGAGCTGAAGCTATTGATTGTTTTGTAGACCAGAGTACAAAAACTGGAGCAAACTAATCCTCTATTGAATTCTGCTGATTATGTATAGAAAATGTGACTGATATCATCTTAGCTCACTTATTTCATATATATTCAATCTTCATCTGACTGTATATATCTTCTTAACAACTGCCATGCTCACACGGCTGTTGTTCCATCAGCATCCATCCATTGTAACACCAGGAGCATCACTCCAGGTTTCACCAGATCCAAGACATATCTGTACTTCATTTGGGACTGCTTTCGAAGGGAGGTTAGGAGATTCACATGGGATGTGAAAATCACTAAAAGATTCTGAACAAAAAGGATAGCCTTTCTTCAATGTGTATCTTGTTAAAGCTTGTTCTTCCTGCCAGGATGGTTGATGATGCCTTTCTACCCTCGAAGAACCCAAGGTCTTTATATGTTGATCTTTGCTTCAAACAAATACTTCTATCTATGCTTCTCTCTAGGGCTCTAGAGCAATACCATCTTCGGACATCCTTTGAATTGATGCCCCTGTCTTTGCAACTACCGCAGCCAGCATCTCCCAATCCTGTATTGTTGGTATAGTCATTGGATTATAATCAGACCATCGGCATCCTCTATGATGACAAGCTCGCAGGCTTGTACCTCCGGACGAGTGGTATTCTTTTGATCTGATAACGTCCAGACAAATATATATCTGACAATAGAGAGTAGCTTCCCTGTTTAGATTTGGCATTTATTTCTAGGCCTCCGATTATCATCGGCTTCTTGGCTGGTGCCATTTTGCAGTTTGCCAGCTGTCCATTTGTTATTAGCAAGCATCAGCTTCTCGGCCGATCCCATTCAGCTGTCTTTTGGCTGGGTGTGTATTTTCAGCAATTCAAAGCGGAAGTGACCGTGGCCATTAACTTGCCGTCATTGCTTATTGATAGTGTGAATATTCATTTGCTAGCCATCTGAAATGATTGGCACTGGCATCCGAGATGAGTGATAGCCAATGACATCCAATCAGGGAAATCAAAGGTGATCGTATATCACCCCAGTGCGGACTTGCTAGGTGCAACACTATCCCCTCTCTTGCAGAGTTTGTCTTTGAATGACCATACCAATCTACTCTTCGTTCACTTTGGTGAAATATAAACAAGTGCGTGGAAGTGGATTATCAGGAATCCTCAACATAGTGGATTCGCACAGACTATTTCGCTTCCACCACTTGCTTATGGCTAGCTGAGATATAGAAGCACAGTCAACCAATCAGATTTCTTACATCCAGATGTGACATGACAGCAAGCAGAATTGATCAATCAGGTGTATCCAGCTAAGACACTTTTGCTTTCTTTTTCTTTCTTTGATTTGGAAAAATCTTGACCCCATGTGCCCTGAGAACCAAATCAATCTTTCAGTTGGTTTGGAAAATATAACCCCATGTGCCCAAAACCCAAATCCTTCGTTAGGTGTCTTGCTAGCCATTAACAATCATTGGTGGGGACAAGGTACTAGCGCAACTGTTCATTTGATTCTGTTATTCATGGCAGACTGAAGATTCCGTTGATGCTACTCCTTCAACAGTCTCTTGTCATTGAAATGCTTATAAGGTTTCTCAGTCCAATCTGCATCTTTCAGACACCCCTTGCACTTGACCAGATACACAACCCACGTCCATTCCTTGTTGTACTGGCTGCCGATGACTTCTTTGCCATGATAGCCTGTTTGGAACATGTAGCTGTGGACATCATAACCAAGCTCATTTCGCTCACTGGCCAATGTAAGCTCCGGTGGA